>QXDM01000140.1:0-167723 GCA_003730235.1 Pythium guiyangense
GGACGCCGCTTGCTCGCGTGGGTCGCATAAGCAGCACTTTGCGCGCCGCAGCCTCGCTGATCGCGCTGATGGGTCGGAATCTTGGGGAACGCTGTGGATCCGGTCTTCGCTGCTTGTTTCGTCGAGCGCTCGCTGGTCTTCGCTGCAGCGGCGTGCTTGAGGCGGCTGGTCGAGACGCGGATGTCGAAGCGAGTCACCATGTCGACGATCGCCATGCGGTCGAGCTCAAGCGCAGTGCGTCTGCAGGTCTGGTCTCCGGCGCTCGCAGTGAACCGGCCACAAGCGGGTCGCCGAACGTGTGTCGGCGCCAGTTGTGAATCGCGTTGACCCACTGGCACATCTTGTCCGACGTCGAGGCGGCGAACACGTGCGTCTGCTCTCGGAGCAGCGTCGCCCCGAGCTTGCCAACCTGATCGTTGCGCTTCACTTCGGTCGTGTGCATGGTAAAGCGATTCGGGCAGACGCTGCCGCCCACGAGCGGCTTGATGCGCACGCGGTGGCGCGTGAGCTCGATGCAGTCGACTGCGTGGGCATCGTCGACGGCATCGAAACACTTGATGAGTCCGCAGTCGAGCACGCAGTATCGGACGTGCGCTGCGCGCTCCTTCGTGAACACAAGGAGATAGCCTTCCATGCCACGACGACGGCGCTCGCGGTTGTATCTCGTATCGGTGGACCCGATTGAAGGGAATGACGTTGTCCATGCGAGCACTCAAAGCAGCAACGAGCAGCAACACAACGACCGACCTGCGAGGAGGTGCACGACGGCGCAACATACAGCGCGGTGCATGGAGCATGTTTGACAAACAGACGAGAGTGACAAGCATACAAACTCGGACAACGAGTTTGTATGCGATCTAGTTCACTTGTTTGTAGTATGCCTTTGATTCATACAATTCACAAGTCTACAACCCCATACTTGATGTTTGTATACTATCGAAAGCTATTTTTACGATTGTGGCGCACTTCGAACAACAATGCATGTACATTCACTTCCAATGTTTCAATATAGTCAGAATTGTAAATTTGTCAGCGTACAAAGAAATGTCTGAACGCTATCAGAACCCACATGTTTTCGAGGAAGCAAAACGCGTCTTGCAAATCTACCGAATGTACCTGCGGATACCGATTGTCGCTTCAACCAAACACGCTAAAATACAGTCGCGTTCTATATCTTGAGCTGTGCACTGAATTACAGTCACATTTATATATCTTGAGCTGCGCACATCGATCGACCTTACAGTTGCGCTATAATGACCACACTTATTTCTGGTATTCAGCTAAGTGCACTGCTTCTGGGATCGTATGTACAGTTTTACAACACAACAGCGTTACATAATTATTAGCATCTAGTTGAACGTGACCGTTGTGATAGTCTAAACGCAACGGTTTTGTACACAATGCTACGTCTGCTCATTTCCTGTTTGTGATTTCGTAAAACATTTTTTTGTGGCATGACGTAATTGACTGTGAGATTATATGTTTGATAATTGATAGTGTTTAAATGCGCGATGAATAGTTAACCTATGTAACAGCGCATGCTTGTCGCGTAAATCTGTTTGGTGAATTGGAAACGTCGGTACGATACAATGTTCAAACAGTAAAGCGTAGTACGATAAATTATTGAGTTTGGTATGTGGTGATATGCGGTGATTGAGGTAGGTGATTGTAACGGGGCCAAAGTGGCCAGTTACATGGATTGGTGTGGCAGACACCAATCCGGGATGTCCGGTCCTGGACATGGACTGTTGTGGTGTGGGACACACCAAACAGGGGTCGTCGTTCAATCGGACGCACGACAGCGAATCATTCTTTAATGAGTCGCGTGTACCTCACGGTACTTAGTGAGCTATCTTGCATTTAGTGTTGGAATACTTAGGCATGCATGTTGTAGGACGATGGCTACACAATGAACTAGTTTGGAACCTGCTCTGTTGTATTCACAACGTCCAGGCTACGGGAACACGTTCCCTGCAACAAAAGTTGCCGCACACGTGTGTGCACGCTTCCTCAAGCGCAATGTGCTGTGTGACCCCATCACACTTGGCAGCACTCGTAGTCAATCAACGCCTGCGCGGACTTGACGAGTCTGAATCCTCGCGGATAAAGACTGCAAGATGATGGAACGGGAGAGGTTCCCTCATCTTGATGACAACCTGTGGCGAGCACTGGGTTGCAACCTCCAGATCATCGGAGATGATGGCGCGGCATCGTTTGCCGCCGCAAGCCCTGCTTGTCAGGTCGAGTGGGTCACCAGTACCTACGGTTCGAGTCGAACCTGGCTGACTATGCTCGTGAGATGGCACCAGACACGTCCGAGCCGTCAAATCCATAGCGTGTGGATGGTCGGCCGCTGTACGCGGCGACCAAACCCCTTAGACTGAAAGTACCAGTCTATGAGGGCAAGGAGTTCACGAATCTCTTGCTCTGGATCAAAGAGCTCGAGATTGCGATGGACGCCGCTTGCTCGCGTGGGTCGCATAAGCAGCACTTTGCGCGCCGCAGCCTCGCTGATCGCGCTGATGGTCGGATCTTGGGGAACGCTGTGGATCCGGTCTTCGCTGCTTGTTTCGTCGAGCGCTCGCTGGTCTTCGCTGCAGCGGCGTGCTTGAGGCGGCTGGTCGAGACGCGGATGTCGAAGCGAGTCACCATGTCGACGATCGCCATGCGGTCGAGCTCAAGCGCAGTGCGTCTGCAGGTCTGGTCTCCGGCGCTCGCAGTGAACCGGCCACCAAGCGGGTCGCCGAACGTGTGTCGGCGCCAGTTGTGAATCGCGTTGACCCACTGGCACATCTTGTCCGACGTCGAGGCGGCGAACACGTGCGTCTGCTCTCGGAGCAGCGTCGCCCCGAGCTTGCCAACCTGATCGTTGCGCTTCACTTCGGTCGTGTGCATGGTAAAGCGATTCGGGCAGACGCTGCCGCCCACGAGCGGCTTGATGCGCACGCGGTGGCGCGTGAGCTCGATGCAGTCGACTGCGTGGGCATCGTCGACGGCATCGAAACACTTGATGAGTCCGCAGTCGAGCACGCAGTATCGGACGTGCGCTGCGCGCTCCTTCGTGAACACAAGGAGATAGCCTTCCATGCCACGACGACGGCGCTCGCGGTTGTATCTCGTATCGGTGGACCCGATTGAAGGGAATGACGTTGTCCATGCGAGCACTCAAAGCAGCAACGAGCAGCAACACAACGACCGACCTGCGAGGAGGTGCACGACGGCGCAACATACAGCGCGGTGCATGGAGCATGTTTGACAAACAGACGAGAGTGACAAGCATACAAACTCGGACAACGAGTTTGTATGCGATCTAGTTCACTTGTTTGTAGTATGCCTTTGATTCATACAATTCACAAGTCTACAACCCCATACTTGATGTTTGTATACTATCGAAAGCTATTTTTACGATTGTGGCGCACTTCGAACAACAATGCATGTACATTCACTTCCAATGTTTCAATATAGTCAGAATTGTAAATTTGTCAGCGTACAAAGAAATGTCTGAACGCTATCAGAACCCACATGTTTTCGAGGAAGCAAAACGCGTCTTGCAAATCTACCGAATGTACCTGCGGATACCGATTGTCGCTTCAACCAAACACGCTAAAATACAGTCGCGTTCTATATCTTGAGCTGTGCACTGAATTACAGTCACATTTATATATCTTGAGCTGCGCACATCGATCGACCTTACAGTTGCGCTATAATGACCACACTTATTTCTGGTATTCAGCTAAGTGCACTGCTTCTGGGATCGTATGTACAGTTTTACAACACAACAGCGTTACATAATTATTAGCATCTAGTTGAACGTGACCGTTGTGATAGTCTAAACGCAACGGTTTTGTACACAATGCTACGTCTGCTCATTTCCTGTTTGTGATTTCGTAAAACATTTTTTGTGGCATGACGTAATTGACTGTGAGATTATATGTTTGATAATTGATAGTGTTTAAATGCGCGATGAATAGTTAACCTATGTAACAGCGCATGCTTGTCGCGTAAATCTGTTTGGTGAATTGGAAACGTCGGTACGATACAATGTTCAAACAGTAAAGCGTAGTACGATAAATTATTGAGTTTGGTATGTGGTGATATGCGGTGATTGAGGTAGGTGATTGTAACGGGGCCAAAGTGGCCAGTTACATGGATTGGTGTGGCAGACACCAATCCGGGATGTCCGGTCCTGGACATGGACTGTTGTGGTGTGGGACACACCAAACAGGGGTCGTCGTTCAATCGGACGCACGACAGCGAATCATTCTTTAATGAGTCGCGTGTACCTCACGGTACTTAGTGAGCTATCTTGCATTTAGTGTTGGAATACTTAGGCATGCATGTTGTAGGACGATGGCTACACAATGAACTAGTTTGGAACCTGCTCTGTTGTATTCACAACGTCCAGGCTACGGGAACACGTTCCCTGCAACAAAAGTTGCCGCACACGTGTGTGCACGCTTCCTCAAGCGCAATGTGCTGTGTGACCCCATCACACTTGGCAGCACTCGTAGTCAATCAACGCCTGCGCGGACTTGACGAGTCTGAATCCTCGCGGATAAAGACTGCAAGATGATGGAACGGGAGAGGTTCCCTCATCTTGATGACAACCTGTGGCGAGCACTGGGTTGCAACCTCCAGATCATCGGAGATGATGGCGCGGCATCGTTTGCCGCCGCAAGCCCTGCTTGTCAGGTCGAGTGGGTCAACCAGTACCTACGGTTCGAGTCGAACCTGGCTGACTATGCTCGTGAGATGGCACCAGACACGTCCGAGCCGTCAAATCCATAGCGTGTGGATGGTCGGCCGCTGTACGCGGCGACCAAACCCCTTAGACTGAAAGTACCAGTCTATGAGGGCAAGGAGTTCACGAATCTCTTGCTCTGGATCAAAGAGCTCGAGATTGCGATGGACGCCGCTTGCTCGCGTGGGTCGCATAAGCAGCACTTTGCGCGCCGCAGCCTCGCTGATCGCGCTGATGGTCGGATCTTGGGGAACGCTGTGGATCCGGTCTTCGCTGCTTGTTTCGTCGAGCGCTCGCTGGTCTTCGCTGCAGCGGCGTGCTTGAGGCGGCTGGTCGAGACGCGGATGTCGAAGCGAGTCACCATGTCGACGATCGCCATGCGGTCGAGCTCAAGCGCAGTGCGTCTGCAGGTCTGGTCTCCGGCGCTCGCAGTGAACCGGCCACCAAGCGGGTCGCCGAACGTGTGTCGGCGCCAGTTGTGAATCGCGTTGACCCACTGGCACATCTTGTCCGACGTCGAGGCGGCGAACACGTGCGTCTGCTCTCGGAGCAGCGTCGCCCCGAGCTTGCCAACCTGATCGTTGCGCTTCACTTCGGTCGTGTGCATGGTAAAGCGATTCGGGCAGACGCTGCCGCCCACGAGCGGCTTGATGCGCACGCGGTGGCGCGTGAGCTCGATGCAGTCGACTGCGTGGGCATCGTCGACGGCATCGAAACACTTGATGAGTCCGCAGTCGAGCACGCAGTATCGGACGTGCGCTGCGCGCTCCTTCGTGAACACAAGGAGATAGCCTTCCATGCCACGACGACGGCGCTCGCGGTTGTATCTCGTATCGGTGGACCCGATTGAAGGGAATGACGTTGTCCATGCGAGCACTCAAAGCAGCAACGAGCAGCAACACAACGACCGACCTGCGAGGAGGTGCACGACGGCGCAACATACAGCGCGGTGCATGGAGCATGTTTGACAAACAGACGAGAGTGACAAGCATACAAACTCGGACAACGAGTTTGTATGCGATCTAGTTCACTTGTTTGTAGTATGCCTTTGATTCATACAATTCACAAGTCTACAACCCCATACTTGATGTTTGTATACTATCGAAAGCTATTTTTACGATTGTGGCGCACTTCGAACAACAATGCATGTACATTCACTTCCAATGTTTCAATATAGTCAGAATTGTAAATTTGTCAGCGTACAAAGAAATGTCTGAACGCTATCAGAACCCACATGTTTTCGAGGAAGCAAAACGCGTCTTGCAAATCTACCGAATGTACCTGCGGATACCGATTGTCGCTTCAACCAAACACGCTAAAATACAGTCGCGTTCTATATCTTGAGCTGTGCACTGAATTACAGTCACATTTATATATCTTGAGCTGCGCACATCGATCGACCTTACAGTTGCGCTATAATGACCACACTTATTTCTGGTATTCAGCTAAGTGCACTGCTTCTGGGATCGTATGTACAGTTTTACAACACAACAGCGTTACATAATTATTAGCATCTAGTTGAACGTGACCGTTGTGATAGTCTAAACGCAACGGTTTTGTACACAATGCTACGTCTGCTCATTTCCTGTTTGTGATTTCGTAAAACATTTTTTGTGGCATGACGTAATTGACTGTGAGATTATATGTTTGATAATTGATAGTGTTTAAATGCGCGATGAATAGTTAACCTATGTAACAGCGCATGCTTGTCGCGTAAATCTGTTTGGTGAATTGGAAACGTCGGTACGATACAATGTTCAAACAGTAAAGCGTAGTACGATAAATTATTGAGTTTGGTATGTGGTGATATGCGGTGATTGAGGTAGGTGATTGTAACGGGGCCAAAGTGGCCAGTTACATGGATTGGTGTGGCAGACACCAATCCGGGATGTCCGGTCCTGGACATGGACTGTTGTGGTGTGGGACACACCAAACAGGGGTCGTCGTTCAATCGGACGCACGACAGCGAATCATTCTTTAATGAGTCGCGTGTACCTCACGGTACTTAGTGAGCTATCTTGCATTTAGTGTTGGAATACTTAGGCATGCATGTTGTAGGACGATGGCTACACAATGAACTAGTTTGGAACCTGCTCTGTTGTATTCACAACGTCCAGGCTACGGGAACACGTTCCCTGCAACAAAAGTTGCCGCACACGTGTGTGCACGCTTCCTCAAGCGCAATGTGCTGTGTGACCCCATCACACTTGGCAGCACTCGTAGTCAATCAACGCCTGCGCGGACTTGACGAGTCTGAATCCTCGCGGATAAAGACTGCAAGATGATGGAACGGGAGAGGTTCCCTCATCTTGATGACAACCTGTGGCGAGCACTGGGTTGCAACCTCCAGATCATCGGAGATGATGGCGCGGCATCGTTTGCCGCCGCAAGCCCTGCTTGTCAGGTCGAGTGGGTCAACCAGTACCTACGGTTCGAGTCGAACCTGGCTGACTATGCTCGTGAGATGGCACCAGACACGTCCGAGCCGTCAAATCCATAGCGTGTGGATGGTCGGCCGCTGTACGCGGCGACCAAACCCCTTAGACTGAAAGTACCAGTCTATGAGGGCAAGGAGTTCACGAATCTCTTGCTCTGGATCAAAGAGCTCGAGATTGCGATGGACGCCGCTTGCTCGCGTGGGTCGCATAAGCAGCACTTTGCGCGCCGCAGCCTCGCTGATCGCGCTGATGGTCGGATCTTGGGGAACGCTGTGGATCCGGTCTTCGCTGCTTGTTTCGTCGAGCGCTCGCTGGTCTTCGCTGCAGCGGCGTGCTTGAGGCGGCTGGTCGAGACGCGGATGTCGAAGCGAGTCACCATGTCGACGATCGCCATGCGGTCGAGCTCAAGCGCAGTGCGTCTGCAGGTCTGGTCTCCGGCGCTCGCAGTGAACCGGCCACCAAGCGGGTCGCCGAACGTGTGTCGGCGCCAGTTGTGAATCGCGTTGACCCACTGGCACATCTTGTCCGACGTCGAGGCGGCGAACACGTGCGTCTGCTCTCGGAGCAGCGTCGCCCCGAGCTTGCCAACCTGATCGTTGCGCTTCACTTCGGTCGTGTGCATGGTAAAGCGATTCGGGCAGACGCTGCCGCCCACGAGCGGCTTGATGCGCACGCGGTGGCGCGTGAGCTCGATGCAGTCGACTGCGTGGGCATCGTCGACGGCATCGAAACACTTGATGAGTCCGCAGTCGAGCACGCAGTATCGGACGTGCGCTGCGCGCTCCTTCGTGAACACAAGGAGATAGCCTTCCATGCCACGACGACGGCGCTCGCGGTTGTATCTCGTATCGGTGGACCCGATTGAAGGGAATGACGTTGTCCATGCGAGCACTCAAAGCAGCAACGAGCAGCAACACAACGACCGACCTGCGAGGAGGTGCACGACGGCGCAACATACAGCGCGGTGCATGGAGCATGTTTGACAAACAGACGAGAGTGACAAGCATACAAACTCGGACAACGAGTTTGTATGCGATCTAGTTCACTTGTTTGTAGTATGCCTTTGATTCATACAATTCACAAGTCTACAACCCCATACTTGATGTTTGTATACTATCGAAAGCTATTTTTACGATTGTGGCGCACTTCGAACAACAATGCATGTACATTCACTTCCAATGTTTCAATATAGTCAGAATTGTAAATTTGTCAGCGTACAAAGAAATGTCTGAACGCTATCAGAACCCACATGTTTTCGAGGAAGCAAAACGCGTCTTGCAAATCTACCGAATGTACCTGCGGATACCGATTGTCGCTTCAACCAAACACGCTAAAATACAGTCGCGTTCTATATCTTGAGCTGTGCACTGAATTACAGTCACATTTATATATCTTGAGCTGCGCACATCGATCGACCTTACAGTTGCGCTATAATGACCACACTTATTTCTGGTATTCAGCTAAGTGCACTGCTTCTGGGATCGTATGTACAGTTTTACAACACAACAGCGTTACATAATTATTAGCATCTAGTTGAACGTGACCGTTGTGATAGTCTAAACGCAACGGTTTTGTACACAATGCTACGTCTGCTCATTTCCTGTTTGTGATTTCGTAAAACATTTTTTGTGGCATGACGTAATTGACTGTGAGATTATATGTTTGATAATTGATAGTGTTTAAATGCGCGATGAATAGTTAACCTATGTAACAGCGCATGCTTGTCGCGTAAATCTGTTTGGTGAATTGGAAACGTCGGTACGATACAATGTTCAAACAGTAAAGCGTAGTACGATAAATTATTGAGTTTGGTATGTGGTGATATGCGGTGATTGAGGTAGGTGATTGTAACGGGGCCAAAGTGGCCAGTTACATGGATTGGTGTGGCAGACACCAATCCGGGATGTCCGGTCCTGGACATGGACTGTTGTGGTGTGGGACACACCAAACAGGGGTCGTCGTTCAATCGGACGCACGACAGCGAATCATTCTTTAATGAGTCGCGTGTACCTCACGGTACTTAGTGAGCTATCTTGCATTTAGTGTTGGAATACTTAGGCATGCATGTTGTAGGACGATGGCTACACAATGAACTAGTTTGGAACCTGCTCTGTTGTATTCACAACGTCCAGGCTACGGGAACACGTTCCCTGCAACAAAAGTTGCCGCACACGTGTGTGCACGCTTCCTCAAGCGCAATGTGCTGTGTGACCCCATCACACTTGGCAGCACTCGTAGTCAATCAACGCCTGCGCGGACTTGACGAGTCTGAATCCTCGCGGATAAAGACTGCAAGATGATGGAACGGGAGAGGTTCCCTCATCTTGATGACAACCTGTGGCGAGCACTGGGTTGCAACCTCCAGATCATCGGAGATGATGGCGCGGCATCGTTTGCCGCCGCAAGCCCTGCTTGTCAGGTCGAGTGGGTCAACCAGTACCTACGGTTCGAGTCGAACCTGGCTGACTATGCTCGTGAGATGGCACCAGACACGTCCGAGCCGTCAAATCCATAGCGTGTGGATGGTCGGCCGCTGTACGCGGCGACCAAACCCCTTAGACTGAAAGTACCAGTCTATGAGGGCAAGGAGTTCACGAATCTCTTGCTCTGGATCAAAGAGCTCGAGATTGCGATGGACGCCGCTTGCTCGCGTGGGTCGCATAAGCAGCACTTTGCGCGCCGCAGCCTCGCTGATCGCGCTGATGGTCGGATCTTGGGGAACGCTGTGGATCCGGTCTTCGCTGCTTGTTTCGTCGAGCGCTCGCTGGTCTTCGCTGCAGCGGCGTGCTTGAGGCGGCTGGTCGAGACGCGGATGTCGAAGCGAGTCACCATGTCGACGATCGCCATGCGGTCGAGCTCAAGCGCAGTGCGTCTGCAGGTCTGGTCTCCGGCGCTCGCAGTGAACCGGCCACCAAGCGGGTCGCCGAACGTGTGTCGGCGCCAGTTGTGAATCGCGTTGACCCACTGGCACATCTTGTCCGACGTCGAGGCGGCGAACACGTGCGTCTGCTCTCGGAGCAGCGTCGCCCCGAGCTTGCCAACCTGATCGTTGCGCTTCACTTCGGTCGTGTGCATGGTAAAGCGATTCGGGCAGACGCTGCCGCCCACGAGCGGCTTGATGCGCACGCGGTGGCGCGTGAGCTCGATGCAGTCGACTGCGTGGGCATCGTCGACGGCATCGAAACACTTGATGAGTCCGCAGTCGAGCACGCAGTATCGGACGTGCGCTGCGCGCTCCTTCGTGAACACAAGGAGATAGCCTTCCATGCCACGACGACGGCGCTCGCGGTTGTATCTCGTATCGGTGGACCCGATTGAAGGGAATGACGTTGTCCATGCGAGCACTCAAAGCAGCAACGAGCAGCAACACAACGACCGACCTGCGAGGAGGTGCACGACGGCGCAACATACAGCGCGGTGCATGGAGCATGTTTGACAAACAGACGAGAGTGACAAGCATACAAACTCGGACAACGAGTTTGTATGCGATCTAGTTCACTTGTTTGTAGTATGCCTTTGATTCATACAATTCACAAGTCTACAACCCCATACTTGATGTTTGTATACTATCGAAAGCTATTTTTACGATTGTGGCGCACTTCGAACAACAATGCATGTACATTCACTTCCAATGTTTCAATATAGTCAGAATTGTAAATTTGTCAGCGTACAAAGAAATGTCTGAACGCTATCAGAACCCACATGTTTTCGAGGAAGCAAAACGCGTCTTGCAAATCTACCGAATGTACCTGCGGATACCGATTGTCGCTTCAACCAAACACGCTAAAATACAGTCGCGTTCTATATCTTGAGCTGTGCACTGAATTACAGTCACATTTATATATCTTGAGCTGCGCACATCGATCGACCTTACAGTTGCGCTATAATGACCACACTTATTTCTGGTATTCAGCTAAGTGCACTGCTTCTGGGATCGTATGTACAGTTTTACAACACAACAGCGTTACATAATTATTAGCATCTAGTTGAACGTGACCGTTGTGATAGTCTAAACGCAACGGTTTTGTACACAATGCTACGTCTGCTCATTTCCTGTTTGTGATTTCGTAAAACATTTTTTGTGGCATGACGTAATTGACTGTGAGATTATATGTTTGATAATTGATAGTGTTTAAATGCGCGATGAATAGTTAACCTATGTAACAGCGCATGCTTGTCGCGTAAATCTGTTTGGTGAATTGGAAACGTCGGTACGATACAATGTTCAAACAGTAAAGCGTAGTACGATAAATTATTGAGTTTGGTATGTGGTGATATGCGGTGATTGAGGTAGGTGATTGTAACGGGGCCAAAGTGGCCAGTTACATGGATTGGTGTGGCAGACACCAATCCGGGATGTCCGGTCCTGGACATGGACTGTTGTGGTGTGGGACACACCAAACAGGGGTCGTCGTTCAATCGGACGCACGACAGCGAATCATTCTTTAATGAGTCGCGTGTACCTCACGGTACTTAGTGAGCTATCTTGCATTTAGTGTTGGAATACTTAGGCATGCATGTTGTAGGACGATGGCTACACAATGAACTAGTTTGGAACCTGCTCTGTTGTATTCACAACGTCCAGGCTACGGGAACACGTTCCCTGCAACAAAAGTTGCCGCACACGTGTGTGCACGCTTCCTCAAGCGCAATGTGCTGTGTGACCCCATCACACTTGGCAGCACTCGTAGTCAATCAACGCCTGCGCGGACTTGACGAGTCTGAATCCTCGCGGATAAAGACTGCAAGATGATGGAACGGGAGAGGTTCCCTCATCTTGATGACAACCTGTGGCGAGCACTGGGTTGCAACCTCCAGATCATCGGAGATGATGGCGCGGCATCGTTTGCCGCCGCAAGCCCTGCTTGTCAGGTCGAGTGGGTCAACCAGTACCTACGGTTCGAGTCGAACCTGGCTGACTATGCTCGTGAGATGGCACCAGACACGTCCGAGCCGTCAAATCCATAGCGTGTGGATGGTCGGCCGCTGTACGCGGCGACCAAACCCCTTAGACTGAAAGTACCAGTCTATGAGGGCAAGGAGTTCACGAATCTCTTGCTCTGGATCAAAGAGCTCGAGATTGCGATGGACGCCGCTTGCTCGCGTGGGTCGCATAAGCAGCACTTTGCGCGCCGCAGCCTCGCTGATCGCGCTGATGGTCGGATCTTGGGGAACGCTGTGGATCCGGTCTTCGCTGCTTGTTTCGTCGAGCGCTCGCTGGTCTTCGCTGCAGCGGCGTGCTTGAGGCGGCTGGTCGAGACGCGGATGTCGAAGCGAGTCACCATGTCGACGATCGCCATGCGGTCGAGCTCAAGCGCAGTGCGTCTGCAGGTCTGGTCTCCGGCGCTCGCAGTGAACCGGCCACCAAGCGGGTCGCCGAACGTGTGTCGGCGCCAGTTGTGAATCGCGTTGACCCACTGGCACATCTTGTCCGACGTCGAGGCGGCGAACACGTGCGTCTGCTCTCGGAGCAGCGTCGCCCCGAGCTTGCCAACCTGATCGTTGCGCTTCACTTCGGTCGTGTGCATGGTAAAGCGATTCGGGCAGACGCTGCCGCCCACGAGCGGCTTGATGCGCACGCGGTGGCGCGTGAGCTCGATGCAGTCGACTGCGTGGGCATCGTCGACGGCATCGAAACACTTGATGAGTCCGCAGTCGAGCACGCAGTATCGGACGTGCGCTGCGCGCTCCTTCGTGAACACAAGGAGATAGCCTTCCATGCCACGACGACGGCGCTCGCGGTTGTATCTCGTATCGGTGGACCCGATTGAAGGGAATGACGTTGTCCATGCGAGCACTCAAAGCAGCAACGAGCAGCAACACAACGACCGACCTGCGAGGAGGTGCACGACGGCGCAACATACAGCGCGGTGCATGGAGCATGTTTGACAAACAGACGAGAGTGACAAGCATACAAACTCGGACAACGAGTTTGTATGCGATCTAGTTCACTTGTTTGTAGTATGCCTTTGATTCATACAATTCACAAGTCTACAACCCCATACTTGATGTTTGTATACTATCGAAAGCTATTTTTACGATTGTGGCGCACTTCGAACAACAATGCATGTACATTCACTTCCAATGTTTCAATATAGTCAGAATTGTAAATTTGTCAGCGTACAAAGAAATGTCTGAACGCTATCAGAACCCACATGTTTTCGAGGAAGCAAAACGCGTCTTGCAAATCTACCGAATGTACCTGCGGATACCGATTGTCGCTTCAACCAAACACGCTAAAATACAGTCGCGTTCTATATCTTGAGCTGTGCACTGAATTACAGTCACATTTATATATCTTGAGCTGCGCACATCGATCGACCTTACAGTTGCGCTATAATGACCACACTTATTTCTGGTATTCAGCTAAGTGCACTGCTTCTGGGATCGTATGTACAGTTTTACAACACAACAGCGTTACATAATTATTAGCATCTAGTTGAACGTGACCGTTGTGATAGTCTAAACGCAACGGTTTTGTACACAATGCTACGTCTGCTCATTTCCTGTTTGTGATTTCGTAAAACATTTTTTGTGGCATGACGTAATTGACTGTGAGATTATATGTTTGATAATTGATAGTGTTTAAATGCGCGATGAATAGTTAACCTATGTAACAGCGCATGCTTGTCGCGTAAATCTGTTTGGTGAATTGGAAACGTCGGTACGATACAATGTTCAAACAGTAAAGCGTAGTACGATAAATTATTGAGTTTGGTATGTGGTGATATGCGGTGATTGAGGTAGGTGATTGTAACGGGGCCAAAGTGGCCAGTTACATGGATTGGTGTGGCAGACACCAATCCGGGATGTCCGGTCCTGGACATGGACTGTTGTGGTGTGGGACACACCAAACAGGGGTCGTCGTTCAATCGGACGCACGACAGCGAATCATTCTTTAATGAGTCGCGTGTACCTCACGGTACTTAGTGAGCTATCTTGCATTTAGTGTTGGAATACTTAGGCATGCATGTTGTAGGACGATGGCTACACAATGAACTAGTTTGGAACCTGCTCTGTTGTATTCACAACGTCCAGGCTACGGGAACACGTTCCCTGCAACAAAAGTTGCCGCACACGTGTGTGCACGCTTCCTCAAGCGCAATGTGCTGTGTGACCCCATCACACTTGGCAGCACTCGTAGTCAATCAACGCCTGCGCGGACTTGACGAGTCTGAATCCTCGCGGATAAAGACTGCAAGATGATGGAACGGGAGAGGTTCCCTCATCTTGATGACAACCTGTGGCGAGCACTGGGTTGCAACCTCCAGATCATCGGAGATGATGGCGCGGCATCGTTTGCCGCCGCAAGCCCTGCTTGTCAGGTCGAGTGGGTCAACCAGTACCTACGGTTCGAGTCGAACCTGGCTGACTATGCTCGTGAGATGGCACCAGACACGTCCGAGCCGTCAAATCCATAGCGTGTGGATGGTCGGCCGCTGTACGCGGCGACCAAACCCCTTAGACTGAAAGTACCAGTCTATGAGGGCAAGGAGTTCACGAATCTCTTGCTCTGGATCAAAGAGCTCGAGATTGCGATGGACGCCGCTTGCTCGCGTGGGTCGCATAAGCAGCACTTTGCGCGCCGCAGCCTCGCTGATCGCGCTGATGGTCGGATCTTGGGGAACGCTGTGGATCCGGTCTTCGCTGCTTGTTTCGTCGAGCGCTCGCTGGTCTTCGCTGCAGCGGCGTGCTTGAGGCGGCTGGTCGAGACGCGGATGTCGAAGCGAGTCACCATGTCGACGATCGCCATGCGGTCGAGCTCAAGCGCAGTGCGTCTGCAGGTCTGGTCTCCGGCGCTCGCAGTGAACCGGCCACCAAGCGGGTCGCCGAACGTGTGTCGGCGCCAGTTGTGAATCGCGTTGACCCACTGGCACATCTTGTCCGACGTCGAGGCGGCGAACACGTGCGTCTGCTCTCGGAGCAGCGTCGCCCCGAGCTTGCCAACCTGATCGTTGCGCTTCACTTCGGTCGTGTGCATGGTAAAGCGATTCGGGCAGACGCTGCCGCCCACGAGCGGCTTGATGCGCACGCGGTGGCGCGTGAGCTCGATGCAGTCGACTGCGTGGGCATCGTCGACGGCATCGAAACACTTGATGAGTCCGCAGTCGAGCACGCAGTATCGGACGTGCGCTGCGCGCTCCTTCGTGAACACAAGGAGATAGCCTTCCATGCCACGACGACGGCGCTCGCGGTTGTATCTCGTATCGGTGGACCCGATTGAAGGGAATGACGTTGTCCATGCGAGCACTCAAAGCAGCAACGAGCAGCAACACAACGACCGACCTGCGAGGAGGTGCACGACGGCGCAACATACAGCGCGGTGCATGGAGCATGTTTGACAAACAGACGAGAGTGACAAGCATACAAACTCGGACAACGAGTTTGTATGCGATCTAGTTCACTTGTTTGTAGTATGCCTTTGATTCATACAATTCACAAGTCTACAACCCCATACTTGATGTTTGTATACTATCGAAAGCTATTTTTACGATTGTGGCGCACTTCGAACAACAATGCATGTACATTCACTTCCAATGTTTCAATATAGTCAGAATTGTAAATTTGTCAGCGTACAAAGAAATGTCTGAACGCTATCAGAACCCACATGTTTTCGAGGAAGCAAAACGCGTCTTGCAAATCTACCGAATGTACCTGCGGATACCGATTGTCGCTTCAACCAAACACGCTAAAATACAGTCGCGTTCTATATCTTGAGCTGTGCACTGAATTACAGTCACATTTATATATCTTGAGCTGCGCACATCGATCGACCTTACAGTTGCGCTATAATGACCACACTTATTTCTGGTATTCAGCTAAGTGCACTGCTTCTGGGATCGTATGTACAGTTTTACAACACAACAGCGTTACATAATTATTAGCATCTAGTTGAACGTGACCGTTGTGATAGTCTAAACGCAACGGTTTTGTACACAATGCTACGTCTGCTCATTTCCTGTTTGTGATTTCGTAAAACATTTTTTGTGGCATGACGTAATTGACTGTGAGATTATATGTTTGATAATTGATAGTGTTTAAATGCGCGATGAATAGTTAACCTATGTAACAGCGCATGCTTGTCGCGTAAATCTGTTTGGTGAATTGGAAACGTCGGTACGATACAATGTTCAAACAGTAAAGCGTAGTACGATAAATTATTGAGTTTGGTATGTGGTGATATGCGGTGATTGAGGTAGGTGATTGTAACGGGGCCAAAGTGGCCAGTTACATGGATTGGTGTGGCAGACACCAATCCGGGATGTCCGGTCCTGGACATGGACTGTTGTGGTGTGGGACACACCAAACAGGGGTCGTCGTTCAATCGGACGCACGACAGCGAATCATTCTTTAATGAGTCGCGTGTACCTCACGGTACTTAGTGAGCTATCTTGCATTTAGTGTTGGAATACTTAGGCATGCATGTTGTAGGACGATGGCTACACAATGAACTAGTTTGGAACCTGCTCTGTTGTATTCACAACGTCCAGGCTACGGGAACACGTTCCCTGCAACAAAAGTTGCCGCACACGTGTGTGCACGCTTCCTCAAGCGCAATGTGCTGTGTGACCCCATCACACTTGGCAGCACTCGTAGTCAATCAACGCCTGCGCGGACTTGACGAGTCTGAATCCTCGCGGATAAAGACTGCAAGATGATGGAACGGGAGAGGTTCCCTCATCTTGATGACAACCTGTGGCGAGCACTGGGTTGCAACCTCCAGATCATCGGAGATGATGGCGCGGCATCGTTTGCCGCCGCAAGCCCTGCTTGTCAGGTCGAGTGGGTCAACCAGTACCTACGGTTCGAGTCGAACCTGGCTGACTATGCTCGTGAGATGGCACCAGACACGTCCGAGCCGTCAAATCCATAGCGTGTGGATGGTCGGCCGCTGTACGCGGCGACCAAACCCCTTAGACTGAAAGTACCAGTCTATGAGGGCAAGGAGTTCACGAATCTCTTGCTCTGGATCAAAGAGCTCGAGATTGCGATGGACGCCGCTTGCTCGCGTGGGTCGCATAAGCAGCACTTTGCGCGCCGCAGCCTCGCTGATCGCGCTGATGGTCGGATCTTGGGGAACGCTGTGGATCCGGTCTTCGCTGCTTGTTTCGTCGAGCGCTCGCTGGTCTTCGCTGCAGCGGCGTGCTTGAGGCGGCTGGTCGAGACGCGGATGTCGAAGCGAGTCACCATGTCGACGATCGCCATGCGGTCGAGCTCAAGCGCAGTGCGTCTGCAGGTCTGGTCTCCGGCGCTCGCAGTGAACCGGCCACCAAGCGGGTCGCCGAACGTGTGTCGGCGCCAGTTGTGAATCGCGTTGACCCACTGGCACATCTTGTCCGACGTCGAGGCGGCGAACACGTGCGTCTGCTCTCGGAGCAGCGTCGCCCCGAGCTTGCCAACCTGATCGTTGCGCTTCACTTCGGTCGTGTGCATGGTAAAGCGATTCGGGCAGACGCTGCCGCCCACGAGCGGCTTGATGCGCACGCGGTGGCGCGTGAGCTCGATGCAGTCGACTGCGTGGGCATCGTCGACGGCATCGAAACACTTGATGAGTCCGCAGTCGAGCACGCAGTATCGGACGTGCGCTGCGTGTCACGGGAGTGTTCTCCGTGACGTAGCTCGCACAAGGTCTTACGAGGAAGCGATGGGTGAAGCGCAGAGGAACTGCGCTGAACTCGGTATTTTCAACTCTGAGGTTTTTGTATTGAGATCATGCATAGTGATGAAAGTGAGGGAGATAACCTAATTAGTGAGCCCTCTGATGGGACGACCATGGTCGTCAGAAATCAGGTTAGGCCACTAAATGGGAGTCTGCTGTGCTCCTTCGTACTTAGCACAGCAGCCCCGTTACACCATCCCCCACACATGCTTGCAGACACGCAAGCAAAAGGAAGCAAAAGCACACAAGAAGAAGCAACACGACGCGCACACGTGGCGCGACGCAGCGAGCAACAGCAGCGACGACCCCGAGGACCATGCAGCACGGCGACGAGAGCCGAGCTATGTGCGACGCCTGCCGCCAGCCTCTGCCGAGCTCGAGCGTGATCGCAGCGACGGCGACGTACGCCGACGCGCTTCGCCGACTGTCGCTGTACGACTGCAGCACCGTGCGCGACTCCCCTGGCGACGAGGAGCTCGCCGACATGTGGCGCCGATGGCGCCAGTCGCGCGGCAAGACCATCACGACGACCGGCCAAGTGACGAAGGAGGCGCTTGACGAGTCGTGGACGCGCTTCGTTGCACGCTGGAACCTCGAGCCAAACATGGCGCTCGAGCTCGAGCGCCGCGAGGGACAGCACGAGCGCTACCATCTGGGCGACCTCGCCGAGCGCGTGTGCTCGGCGTCGTGGGACGCAGACCGGCCGTGTTGCTTCGTTCACGTCGTGGCGTACTGTCGCATCTGCAACAACCGCGAGAAGCCGACGCTCGAGCAGTGGGAGGCGATGCTCGCGGAGTATCCGCTCGACGAAGACGAGAAGGCTCTCCTCGCCCAGTATCGACGCGCGCGTGCGGCGAACCGCGCTGCGCGTTCTTTGTCTCGAGGGCGCAGCCCGCGCGCTCCCCCCAGCGCGCGTGGGAAGGCGACGCGCGCTTTGCGCGCTCGCAGGACCGGCATGTGACGTGGCAAGAGCCGAGACGATCGCGTTCACGCTCTCGGTCGCGTGGTCGCGCGCGCGCGCCGTCGCCTTGGCGCGAGCAGCAGCAGTGGCGGCCTCGTACGCCATCACCAAGTCGGGAACGTCTTCGAGGAGAGTGGCGCGAGGCTCCCACGAGTCGCTGGCCGAGTCAAAGCCAAGCCAGCGGACACGATACTCGCGGCGACTGGCACCGCGACCACGGTCGCGGTGTTCAAGCAGACGATCGACGATCCAGCGCGGGTGACCCGCGCTGTCAACAAGCGGCGGCGGACCATCGCGGCGGAACGTGGCGCGACGAGACGACAGTCGCGCCTGTGCCTGATCGGCTGGAGATGGTGTCGCACGACGCCGACGTTGCTCTGAGCCGAGCGGACGACGCGATCGTAGAGACGGACCGGCTCGACTCCGAGGTTGCTGCGCTGAAGGCGCAGCTGGCGAAGGTCGTTCAAGCGAACGAGGCTCTTCGCGCGGACAATCGGGCGTTCCGCGCGGGTCAGACGCCGCCAAGCGCTTTGACGAAGCCGCGTCCTCGTCACGTCGGGTCGCGCTTCGAGCCTGGCGAGGCAGCTCGTCCGTCGGAACCGTAGCAGCCACGTAGCGCTTTAAGCGCCCGACATAAAAAGTCGGGTGCACTTTCAATGCACTTGGCATGTCAAGTGTGTACGCCTCGCCCTTGCGTCGTGTGATCGTGAACGGGCCGATAAAGCGTGGTGCGAGCTTGGTCGCACCAAGGTTCGTGACAGAACCGGGTGCAATGCCGGACGCCGATAACAAAACACGGTCACCGACAGCGAATTCCTCGGAATTCTTGCGCCCGCGCTGATCGGCTGCTGTTTTCTGCCGATCGACTGCTGCGGCGATTGCATCGCGCACAAAGCGCGCGATTGACTCGCGCTTTTGGACGAACTCGAGCACACGATCGTCGCCGATTGAAGACACAGGCGCGGATGGCTTGCCCGCGCCGGCGCGAGTGGTGATGGCGATCGCGCGTCGTGATGGCGCGATAAGCGCCGCGTTGGCCCAACTTGTCGCCTCTGTTGGAGTCATCACGACTGCGCAGTGCGACGACCTGTTGGAGCGCGAGCTCGCCTCCGAAGATGCTGGAAGAGCGACGCATGACACCGACGCGCTCGGTGTCCCTCCCCCCTCAAGAAAGCCGTCGTCGTCAAAGCCAAGAACCGCGGGAACGCGCGGATGACGCGCGTTGTTGATGAAGAACGGCGTGTGGCCCGTGGACTCGTGCACTGCGTTGTTGATCGCGAACTCGACCATCGGCAACAGCGCGCTCCACGACGTGTACGACGACGCGTAGCTGCGCAGCACATCTTCGACGACTCGGTTGACGCGCTCAGTCTGCCCGTCGGTCTCCGGGTGCGACGCGGTCGACATGAGCAGCCGCGTCCCGAGCAGCTGGAAGAGGCGGTCCCAGAACGCTGCCGTGAAGCGCGGGTCGCGGTCAGAGACGATCGACGTCGGCATGCCATGGTGCCGATACACCATGGCGAGGAAGAGCTCAGTTGTCTCCTGCGCGGTGATGCCGACCGCGACTGGCGCAAGGTGTGTCATCTTGCTGAAGCGATCGACAACCACAAAAATGCCCGAGCGACCAGCTTGATCACGAGGAAGTCCGAAGATGAAGTCCATGCTCACGGATCGCCAGGCATCCGCGGCGATTGGGAGCGGTTGCAGTGGGGCTTGTGACAACTGCGATGGCTTCACGCGCTGGCACGTCTCGCACGACCGAACCCACTTGCGCACCCACTTGTACATGTGGGGCCAGTAGAAGTCGCGCGCAAGAGCGAGATACGTCTTCTCGCGGCCAAGGTGACCGCCAGGCGCAGCGTCATGGTACTCGTGCAAGATACGAGCGCGCAGGTCGTCGTCGAGCGGCACGACGACGCGAGGGCTGTCGAAGCGATCGATCTGGTACTTGAGCAAGTCGCCGGATACCGAGTAGCGCGGTGCTTGACTCCGCGCTGAAGGAGCGAGAAGCTGCAGCGTCGATTTGGACGGTTCTCGGCAGTACCTGAGCATGGCGGCGCACGACGGGTCGCGGGAGTACGCCGCAACGATCTCGTCTCGCAGCGGGCTCACAGCAGTTGACGCCGTCGCGCTTATGCCGAGCGCGACACACGCATTGCACTCGTCGTCATCGTCATCGTCGGCGGCGTGGCGCGGCGAGTTGGGTCGCGGGTCGTAATCGGGACGCCGCGACAGTGCGTCAGCGATGATGTTCGTCGAACCGGGCTTGTAGAAGACGACGAAGTTGTACTCGGCGAAGAACGACAGCCAGCGCGCCATGCGCTGGCTCAAGTGCGGCGACTTTGTCGCGGTTCGGAGAGACGCGTGGTCGGTGTAGATCGCGAACGTCTGCTCACCCAGCAGATACACGCGGAACTTCACCAACGCGTAGCGCATCGCGAGCAGCTCCTTGTCGTGCACGGGGTAGTTGCGCTCCGCGGGCTTCAGCTGTCGCGACTGGAAGCTGATGACGCGCTCCCGTCCCTCAGCGTCATGCTGCATGAGCGCGCAGCCGATCGCAAAGTCGCTCACATCGCAAACGACATGGAACGCCTTGGTGTGATCCGCCAGTGCAAGAACCGGCGCGGTGGAGAGCCGCGACTTGACGTCGTCAAACGCGATCTGGTGCTCACGACGCCATTCCCACGTGGCATCTTTCTTCAAGTTCGCGTACAGCTTGTTCTCGCGCATGGCTTCGAACACCTTGCGCAAGTGCCCGAGATGGACATCCAGATCTGTCGCGCCCTCGGTGGCGCGACTGTGCACGAAGATGTCGTCAAAGTAGCTTGGGGCAAAGTCGCGAAGCGGGCGAAGCACGTGCGACACCATGCGGTTGAACGTGGCAGGGGCGTTCTTCAGCCCCTGCGGCATCACCAGCCACTCCCAGAGCATGCCGCTGGGAGTACTGACTGCCGTCAGCGGAACGTCCGACTCGCGCATGAGGATCTGGTAGAAGCCGTCGGTCAAGTCGATGGCGCTGAAGATCGTGCTGCCAGACATGGTGTCTAGAACCATGTCTTTGCGTGGGATCGGCGTCTGCGCTGGGATCGTCGCATCGTTGAGCTTGTTGAAAGCGTGCACAATGCGCCAGCCTCCGGTCGCCTTCTTCACGCAGAACGTTGGACTCGAGTGCGGCGACGTCGATTCGCGTACATGCCCGGCGGCTCGCCGGCCTTCGAAGAACGAGTCGATCGCTTCGACTTGGTCGCGCGGCAGCGGCCACTGCCGCGTTACGCAGTACTTCGTCCCAGGCACGAGGTCGATCTCATGCCGCACGCCTCTGTCAGCCGAAAGCACCGGCGGGATCTTGTCGGGGAAGATGTCGGAGAACTCGCGGGCGAGATCCAAGACGGGATTCCCAGATGCTTCGAGCTCGCTCCATGACTGCGCAGCGTAGCGTTCTTCGCGAGCAGACTTCGGCTCCGCGCCAATCGGGCGCTCGCTGACAGCGAGTGCCGAATCCGCAGGGTCGATCACGATGGCGCATAGTTGCTCGACGAGACCAAGTTTGATCTCGCTGAGCATGTTCTTCCAAGACATCACAGGCAGCCGAGTGAGTTCGGCTGCTGCGCGTGGTGGAGATGCGACCTTCATGCCATGGCGCGGCGGGCCGTGACCAGTCATGTTGACGACGTGGATCGTGTCGTACGTCGGCGCCGGCGCAGAGGGCCAAGCCGGTGCGCGTGGGTGACTCTCTTGGCGCTGGGGAATTGGAGCGCGAGCCACTGATCGCGCTTTTCCGACTTCTGCACGATTGGGCGCCGTTCTGCT
Source organism: Pythium guiyangense (assembly GCA_003730235.1). Lineage (NCBI taxonomy): Eukaryota > Oomycota > Peronosporomycetes > Pythiales > Pythiaceae > Pythium > Pythium guiyangense. The sequence goes on from QXDM01000140.1 coordinate 22,611, forward strand.
TCTCGCCGCAGATGCCGCTGCCTTCCTGCGGCTCACAGTGACCCACTCGCCATCGGCGTTCGCTTGTCGCGTCGGCGTGGCGCACGGTGCTTTGCAACAAACCGAGCATGAAGGGCCATCGCTCTCTTCATGCGGGTTGAGCGTCGTGGAGTCGGGGTCCACGACTGTGACGTGCGGCCAGGCGCTTGCGCTGTCGCTCAGGTGGGCGAGAACACCGCCGATGTCGATGTCGCGCGGCTTTACTGTGCGACTCAGCCAGTCGATGTCAGGCCTGTGGCGCGCAAGCCACGGCATTCCAAAGATGCAGTCGAAGGAGCCGCCAAGATCGACAACGAGGAATGAGTCGCTACTCTTGAACCCGTCGAACTCGTACTCGAACTCGACCGATCGCCGCGGTAGTGACCGCGGTTCGCCGTCTGCAAACTTGACTACCATCGCGCCTGGTTGCTCGCGGGCACGCAGCCGCGAGGGCAGGAGTTGCAGCGCCTCGGCTCGTACAAAGTTGTTTGTCGCGCCTGAGTCGACAAGGGCGCGAAGGGATCGCTTCGCGCCAGCGACGTGCAAACTGAGTACGATCAGCCGCTTGTCGCTGCTTGAGGTGGTGGCAAAGAGCTGCGCATGAAGCGCGGCGTTGGAGGGGCTAGCAGAAGGTGACGCCACCGGAGGCACGTTTCGCTCGATGAGCCCAGTAGGTCGCCCTGCACCTACTGGGAGCCCGCGTTTTTTGCATGCGCGGGCTGCTCGGACTCGCCTTCGACCTCAGCAGTAGCAAGTACTGGAGCTGGTGCGCGGCACACCGCCGCGCAATGACCGACCTTACGGCAGCGAAAGCAAATGAGCTGCTTGTTGCTTGTTCCACTGCGTCGGTTGCCGTTACCACTGCTGGCGCGCTGCGGGGTTGCGTCGTGCTCGATCGCGTCGATCTCCATCGGCTCGGCGCTGTTGTCAGCTCGCGGGGCGACGGCGTGATGGCCCCGCGAGGCGGATACGCTGAAGTCTTCGCGAATCGCGATCGCAAAAGCCTCTTCGAGCGACACCGGAGGCTTCCGGGTCAAGTAAAGGCGCTGATGACCAGCGTTCAAGCCGGAGATGAAGACATGGACCTGCGTCGCCATGTCGATCGGAGCTGATGTCACACATGACACAAGATGGCGAGCACGTTGCACGTAGTCGCGCATGGACGCGCGACCTTGCTTGAGTGCGAGAAACGCAGCGCGATGATGCATCTCGTCTTGAGGCGGCTCGAACGCGAGTCGCAGATCGCTCTTCAGCGCGTCAAGCGTCGGGAAGCAATCGGGGTCGGCGACAAGCCGGCCCAAAGCCCACTCCTTTGCACGGCCGCCGAGCTTGGACAGGAGGAAGTGGGTGCGCGACACTTCGGACGTGAGCTGCCGCGCGTGTATGGCAATGTCGACCTCGCACAGCCAGCGGTTCAAAGCGAGTCGGTTGGGACCTTCGCCGTTGTAGCTGGTTACGTCGAGCTTGACGACGTCGCTCCTTGATGATGCCGCGGGAGTTGAGCCTCGCCGACGCGCGTCGGCGAGTTCGCGGACCATGAACTCTTGTGCAGCTGCACGTTGGTGCTCCTGCGACATCGCGGACAGCATTGCCGCGACAGCCGTCAGGCCGGACACGTCGGCGAGGCGGCGCAGCGCGTCCCACTCGAATGGCGTCAGGTGCGCGAAGTCGCTGTAGTTGAGCGACGTTCCGTTGTCACCTTCGATCGGGAGCGTGCTCATCTTGGTCGTTAGACGGACTACGAAGTGCTACCAGGTGTCACGGGAGTGTGTTCCGTGACGTAGCTTACACGTGGTCTTACGAGGAAGCGATGGGGTGAAGCGCAGAGGAACTGCGCTGAACTCGGTATTTTCAACTCTGAGGTTTTTGTATTGAGATCATGCATAGTGATGAAAAAGAGGGAGCTAACCTAATTAGTGAGCCATCTGATGGAACGACCATGGTCGTCAGAAATCAGGTTAGGCCACTAAATGGGAGTCTGCTGTGCTCCTTCGTACTTAGCACAGCAGCCCCGTTATACTGCGCGCTCCTTCGTGAACACAAGGAGATAGCCTTCCATGCCACGACGACGGCGCTCGCGGTTGTATCTCGTATCGGTGGACCCGATTGAAGGGAATGACGTTGTCCATGCGAGCACTCAAAGCAGCAACGAGCAGCAACACAACGACCGACCTGCGAGGAGGTGCACGACGGCGCAACATACAGCGCGGTGCATGGAGCATGTTTGACAAACAGACGAGAGTGACAAGCATACAAACTCGGACAACGAGTTTGTATGCGATCTAGTTCACTTGTTTGTAGTATGCCTTTGATTCATACAATTCACAAGTCTACAACCCCATACTTGATGTTTGTATACTATCGAAAGCTATTTTTACGATTGTGGCGCACTTCGAACAACAATGCATGTACATTCACTTCCAATGTTTCAATATAGTCAGAATTGTAAATTTGTCAGCGTACAAAGAAATGTCTGAACGCTATCAGAACCCACATGTTTTCGAGGAAGCAAAACGCGTCTTGCAAATCTACCGAATGTACCTGCGGATACCGATTGTCGCTTCAACCAAACACGCTAAAATACAGTCGCGTTCTATATCTTGAGCTGTGCACTGAATTACAGTCACATTTATATATCTTGAGCTGCGCACATCGATCGACCTTACAGTTGCGCTATAATGACCACACTTATTTCTGGTATTCAGCTAAGTGCACTGCTTCTGGGATCGTATGTACAGTTTTACAACACAACAGCGTTACATAATTATTAGCATCTAGTTGAACGTGACCGTTGTGATAGTCTAAACGCAACGGTTTTGTACACAATGCTACGTCTGCTCATTTCCTGTTTGTGATTTCGTAAAACATTTTTTGTGGCATGACGTAATTGACTGTGAGATTATATGTTTGATAATTGATAGTGTTTAAATGCGCGATGAATAGTTAACCTATGTAACAGCGCATGCTTGTCGCGTAAATCTGTTTGGTGAATTGGAAACGTCGGTACGATACAATGTTCAAACAGTAAAGCGTAGTACGATAAATTATTGAGTTTGGTATGTGGTGATATGCGGTGATTGAGGTAGGTGATTGTAACGGGGCCAAAGTGGCCAGTTACATGGATTGGTGTGGCAGACACCAATCCGGGATGTCCGGTCCTGGACATGGACTGTTGTGGTGTGGGACACACCAAACAGGGGTCGTCGTTCAATCGGACGCACGACAGCGAATCATTCTTTAATGAGTCGCGTGTACCTCACGGTACTTAGTGAGCTATCTTGCATTTAGTGTTGGAATACTTAGGCATGCATGTTGTAGGACGATGGCTACACAATGAACTAGTTTGGAACCTGCTCTGTTGTATTCACAACGTCCAGGCTACGGGAACACGTTCCCTGCAACAAAAGTTGCCGCACACGTGTGTGCACGCTTCCTCAAGCGCAATGTGCTGTGTGACCCCATCACACTTGGCAGCACTCGTAGTCAATCAACGCCTGCGCGGACTTGACGAGTCTGAATCCTCGCGGATAAAGACTGCAAGATGATGGAACGGGAGAGGTTCCCTCATCTTGATGACAACCTGTGGCGAGCACTGGGTTGCAACCTCCAGATCATCGGAGATGATGGCGCGGCATCGTTTGCCGCCGCAAGCCCTGCTTGTCAGGTCGAGTGGGTCAACCAGTACCTACGGTTCGAGTCGAACCTGGCTGACTATGCTCGTGAGATGGCACCAGACACGTCCGAGCCGTCAAATCCATAGCGTGTGGATGGTCGGCCGCTGTACGCGGCGACCAAACCCCTTAGACTGAGAGTACCAGTCTATGAGGGCAAGGAGTTCACGAATCTCTTGCTCTGGATCAAAGAGCTCGAGATTGCGATGGACGCCGCTCTCCTCACGGATGAGCGGCTCAAGGTTGCTTTCGCAGTCTCGAACCTTGGCGGTCGAGCCAAGGCATGGGTCTTGACCCGTTTGGAGAGCCTTTACGAGGCATTTCCCACGTGGTGTACGCTCCGTGAGGAACTGCGCCACGCGTTCGAACCACCGAACGTGGCGTTTCGAATGCGTTCGAGGTTCCTCGCTTGTAAGCAAGGCAAGCGGGAACTCAGCGAGTACGTGAGCGAGCTCCGAGAGCTCGTCACATCGATGGCTTCGCAGCCGCTGCAGGAAGAGACCAAGGTCACGGTCTTCATGGTGGGACTCCGCATGGGTCCAACGACACTTGAGCAAACGATTGACATCGCTCGACTCGAAGAGTACAGCTTGCGTCAAGCTCGTACGGCTTCGTTCATCCCTGGTGGAACGCGTTCCAACGGAGGACCGACGCCAATGGACGTCAATGCGATCGAACCGCATCGCTCGGATCTGCATTGCTACCAATGCGGTAGGACAGGCCACTTCAAGCGTGAGTGTCCGCGGTCGAACCAGCGTATGCGCGGCAACGCCGTTCGACCCGCCACGCGTGGCCCACCACGCGGTCGCCTGATCATGCATGCTCTGACCCGTGGTCCGGGAAATGGCCACGCCCAGTAGGCGCGGGCGCCCTACTGAGGGGCAACAAGTCGTGCATGACGGTCGCGATACCGCGACGCATGTATGTTTAGCCCTCTAAGACTCACTCGAGTCTCCTCAAGACGAAACGATCAGCGGCAAGATGATCGTCGTTCACGTCAGCGTGAACGGCTTCAAGGAGAAGATGAAGGTCCTGATTGACTCAGGCGCAAGCTGCAACTACGTGCGGCTTGCGAGCATTGCCCAGAACAAGGCAATGTACGATGACGCTCGTCGAGAGAGCCGTCGTCGTGGATAAGTGGGTGTCCGCTTGGCGACCGGTGCGGTCGTCGCGACACAGAAGATCCTCGTGGATCTCGCACTGAAGTTCGAAGACTTCAACTGCGTCGAGACCTGTATGGTGCTCGACATGGATGCACGTTACGACGTGATCCTCGGCATGCCATGGTTGGCTCGACACCAACCTTCGATCGATTGGCGTACCGAGCCGATCGGGGCAAGCGTGCCCGTCGCGAGCGGCAGAGCTTTGGCGAGTCATGTTCCCACCTCTGCTCGCGTGCGACGCGCATGGTTGAAGCCGAAAACATCCCGCGAGAGCGTGGTGGACGTCGGTGCGTGTGAGGTACACGTACCGCGCGAGGCTGTTCCGCTTTCACGAAAGCCAACAGCTCGCCAGGATCGTGTGATGCACGAGCGCCGCGGGGTTCAAGTCCCCGCCGCGCCACCTCCTCTCAGTACGAGAGTGGAAGCAACAGACGAACGCGACGACGTTCGGGTGCAGAGCACTGGGTTCACTGGAACCGCTGCAACGCGTGGGCATCATAAGACCCAGCAGTTGCCACAGCAAGATGCTGTGTCTCCAGTCGCTCGCAACAGCTCCGACAGAGCCCACGTGCCACTTGGGATACGCGACGGGCATGAGCATCACGTTGTGAGCTCTGGGCACGGATGTACCAGCGTCGAGAAACGGCGCGTCTCGGTTTCGACGAAGCGAAACGCGAGACGGAAGGACGCACGCGACAAGCGTGGGCAGTCCGGGGTTCGCACAAGCGAACAGCGTGTGGACACACGCGGAGTGAGTACTCCCAGCGTCGACCAATACAGAGTTGTTGACGGTCTGAGTGGTACAGTCAGGGACACGGGTGTTGTCCTGGAGCCACTCCCAGAGCTCGCTCAATTTCAAAATGTTGAAGTGTTGAACTTCTCGGACTTCCTTTCCGAGCTGAAAGCTGGAGAGCTGTCCGAGATGGTCATGATACGACCAGAGCACGAAGTGGTGCAAGTGAACTCCTCCTCCATCATGGACGAGAGCGTCCTGGAGGAGTTCAAGCAACAGTTTGAGTCGCGGCGCGGAGGGCAGATACTGAAGGATCCGAGCGATCCTTTGTATCAAGTCCTGATGGACTTCAGTGATGTGGTGTGCAAGGAGCCACCGACATCGCTGCCACCAGATCGTGGCGTGCGTCACGAGATCGACTTGGTGCCAGGCACCAAGTACTGCGTGACGCGGCAGTGGGTACTGCCCAAAGAACAAGTCGGGTTCATCGACGAGTTCTTCGCAGCGAGGGAAGCTGCTGGCTTTGTGCGAGAGTCGAAGTCTCCGCACTCAAGCCCGACGTTCTGCGTCAAGAAGCCGAACGGCAAGTGGCGGATCGTCCACACGTTCAACAAGTTGAACGCGGCAACGATCCTGGCGCAGACGCCGATCCCTCGCAAGGATGGTCAACAACATGACCGGGTGCACGATCTTCAGTGCACTGGATCTGGTAGACGGGTACTACTAGATCCTCATGCGGGAACAGGATGTTCCGTTTACGGCTGTCAGCACGCCTAGAGGCATCCTGTGGGAGTGGCTCGTGATGCCCCAGGGCTCTCGAACGGTCCAGCGACGTTCAATCGCCTCGTCACGATACTCATCCGTCCAATGAGGAAGTTTGCGCAGACGCACTTCGATGACATCTTCGTCCATAGCATGGCCGAAGATGGTGCATCGGACGTGCAAAAGCACGCCGAGCACCTGCAAGAGGTGCTCGCTTGCATGAGAGCCAACAAGCTCTATGCGAACATCGACAAGTGCATTTTTGGAGCAACGGAGATCCCTTTCCTCGGATGCTTTGTCGGTTGGAACGGCGTACGCCCCGATCCGAGCAAGGTGAAGGCAATCGTGGATTGGCCTTCACCGCGCAGTCTGAAGGACTTGCGCAAGTGGCTTGGCTTGGCCAACTACCTTCACGGGTACAGTCACCACTACGCGGACATGGTCCGCCCACTGTCCGACTTGCTCAAGAAGGACCTGGAATGGCTTTGGACTGATGTCCATGAAGCCGCCTTCGCGAAGGTCAAGGAGAGTCTGGTGCGAGCGCCGATCTTGGCGCTCCCAGACCCGAAGAAGCCGTTCTCAGTCGTCTGTGACGCTTCGAACTTCGCCATCAGCTGCGCGCTGATGCAGAAGGATGACGACGATCGCGAACGTGTCATTGCCTTCCAGTCTCGGCAGCTGAAGACCGCCGAGAAGAACTACCCAGTTCACGACAAAGAGCTACTTGCGATGAAGTACGCTCTTGTCAAGGCTCGGAACCGTTCGGATCATGCGTCCTTGAGGACGGCGACAAGCTCTCCGCACTTGTCGCAGCGCATGGTGCGCTGGTTGTCATTCTTTGCGGAATACAACTTCAAGGTCGAGTACAAGCCCGGACGCTTGAACGTCCTCACGGACGCGCTCTCGAGGTGACCAGACTATGAGCTCGCTCATGTCGTCTCGCTCGAGAGCACGCTGCTCAAACAAGTTCGGGCAGCGTACAAGCATGACGAAGCATGCGCGCAGCTCCTGTGTCACTTCTCGGACGGTCAGAGTGCGACCGAGAAGCTGTCTGCACGAGTGCGCTCGCGTCTGCATCGCTATTCGGTGCAAGACGGGATCCTGTACTTCCGGGTCGGGAAGGAGGATCAAACACGATTGGTCGTGCCTCATGACGAGGACCTCGAGCACAAGGTGCTGTTTGAGGCGCACGACACACCGGTGAACGGACACCTCGGTCGTGAGAAGACCTATGCGCTCGTGAGCGATGGATTTTGGTGGCCCCATATGCACAAGTGTGTCGCCAAGTACGTCAAGACGTGCGAGGTCTGTCAGCGAGTGAAGACTTTGCAGCACGGCGCAGCTCCGCGGCAGAGCCTGCCCGTGCCAGCCGACTGTTGGCGGTAGGTGTCCATGGACTTTGTCTTTGGATACCCAAAGGACAAACAAGGACGCTCCGGCGTGGTGGTCTTTGTGTGCCGTCTGTTCTGTCACGGGACATGACCTTGGCTTATTGGACTAACGAGGAAGCGATTGGGTGATTTTTCAACTCTGAGGTTTTTGATTTGATCTTATGAGTGCTATCCGCTAAAGTACGGGAGTACTGATAGCCACTCAAATACAGGGCGCTCTAATAGGGGAACCTCTCGAGACGAGGTCCCTCGCTAATGGAACACCTCCTAAAAGGAATATACATGAGTGGAGGGTCGCTAGTCGTACCTAGCAGAAAGTGTACTGTGACCCCGTTACATGTCCAAGATGGTACGGCTTGCGCCAGTACGCGAGCAGTTCAGCGCGACTGACACTGCGCGTAGCCTCTTGGATACGGTGTTCCGACACCATGGTCTGCGAGAGACACTGGACTTGGATCGCGATTCGCGCTTCATCTCGCAGGTGTGGCGCGCGCTGTTCGACTTACTTGGCACGAGGCTGAGCATGTCCACAGCGGACCATCCGCAGACCGATGGTCAGACGGAACGCGCGAATCGCGCTGTCGAAGACATTTAGCGCATCGTTGCTGCTGAGCATCCAACACGTTGGAGCGAGATGCTCGCGTTGGTTGAGTTTTCCATCAACAACGCAGTTCACCCATCGACCGGCTTCACGCCGTTCTACGTGAACTCCTTGCGCGCGCCGCGCATACCTTTGACGCTCATGGGTCAATGTCGCTGGCGCCAAGGCGACTTTGAGTCTCGCTTAGCGAGTGTCGCACCAGCGACGGTGCGACGGCAAGTGGACGACTTGCTGACAGCGCGCATCGCTGTCATGCGTCTCGTGCGATACGCTATGGCGGATGCACAAGATGTAACGTGCCCGAGTTACGCAGCACCTTTGCGAGAAAGCGTGTGTGAACACCTTCAGCAAGGATTCCAGTCACTAAGACGGAGATAATAAACTCAACAGTTGAGTTGGTCTAAATCGCAAGTGTTCATTTTAGTTGATTGTTCACACCACCTTTTGGTGTGAGTCACTAAGTCTAAGTATGCAATAGTAAAGCTAAGCCAACTAAAATCTGGTTGGCTCTGAGAGCCCAACGCCACTAATTGGCTAATATTCTAACAACATTTACCAATTAGACTGACCGCGAATGGCCTGTCGTAAAGCAAGTGCGTGAATAATAATTCCGCAAAGCTAGATTATAACGATAATAATCATAGCTTGTGTACCCCGTTACACCACCACCCCACTTAAGGTGAGTCTTCCCCTAATGCAGGTGGAAGGATTTGTGTAGGGTACGGCACACCATTTTACATGCGTGCGTTATGTGGTGTGTGCCACTCACATTTGTGTGCAAAACTTGAGGTTGTGTGTACTACTTCTCAAAGTGTGTACCACTCAATTTGTGTGTACCACTCAATTTGTGTGTACCACTTCTATGTTGTGTACCACATGACGGCCTGTGCCAGTCAAATTCCCGAAATCACAGACTTGATTCTGGAACACTCCATGGAGCGCTTCACATTTGGTAATGTGAGCCACACAGTTGTGTGCGTGTGACACAAAACGTTTGTGTAGTGGGAGAGCTCGTGACTCGGCCTCATTTCCAAAAAGTCGAGCTACCGCACAAGCGGGTGATCTGCTCAGACTGCAGAGCTGCAGAGCTTTCATGTCGACCAACGGCCAAGTGCGCAAGCGCCTTGTGCACAAGCACGACGGACCCGCACACTGTCTCGTCCATTCCAGCCGCATCTCAGCGACCAAAAGAGCGCGGACAGCACGACTGCTGCCGCCGAAGCGGAGAAGGGCGCGAGCGTGAGCTCTGCAGCCATGTCCAAGTGTGTGCGGCCAGCGCGATCGCTGCCGCCGAAGGAGAGCGCGATCGAATGCTCTGCTGCCTCGTCCAAGTGAGTGAGTGCGCGCGCGTGAGCGCCACCGATGATGCCGCTCGTCAAGCTGACGGCGGCTCGTCCAAGCGAGTGCGGACTGCGTATGCGCAGCCGCCGAAGCGAACGTATGCAAGAGCGTGAGCTCTGCAGCCGGTCAAGTGAGTGCAAGCGTGTGCGCCGCCGAAGCTGTCACGCATCGTGCGTTGGCGCAAGCGATTGAGCGCAGTCAGCGTGAGCGCTGCCGCCGAGCAATGCAGAGCGAGCGTGAGCTCTGCTTCTGCTGCCGCGCGTCATGCTGTCGGTGGTGAGCACGACGCCATCATGGTTGTTGCTGCGAATGAGCCAGTCATCAGACTGGTCTCTTGCGATCGAGTCGCATCCATGCGGTCAAGTGTGACTCGCACGATCGTCTACCGCGTGCATCCACACTGCAGTGAGCAGTGCGCGTTCGCGCTACTGCCGAGGCTGGCGTCTCGCCGCCTCTCGTCTCTCGAATGCATCGACGAGATCGGGAACGTCCTCTCGCAGGGGTTCTGCAGGCTCCCATGGACACTGCTCGTAGCCACGCCACTTCACTAAGAAGTGCAGCAGTCGTTCCACGTGGAAGTGTTGCTGGCCGCGACGGTCAGTCAGCAGCACTGGAGGCGCGCGCGAACGCGGCGCCGACTGCTTGCTTGCAGGAGCTCGACAATGCTCTCTGCTCGCAGTCCTCTTGCTCTGAGTGCTCACTCGAGCACCGCGAGGCGTCAAGGAGTCATGCGCTCGTGTGGCATTGTGCCTGAGCGAGCGCGCGCTTGAGATGCAAGCCTCTCAGCCGCGTGCGAGTGCCGACGAGAAGCGTCTCGCTCGCTGGGACGGATGTCCACAGAGGGATCGTAGTAGCGCATCAACAAGCCTACGTAGAAACAGGATGCGTCCGCAACTGCGTTGGGATTTCAAGCTTGTAGTTCAAGTCTCCAATCCTCTCCAAGACTGTATAAGGCCCGACGAATCGTGGCAACAGCTTGCTGCTGCTTGGGAGCGCAGTCACCAAGTCATTTGGCAAGTTCTTAACGGATAACAAGACTTGTTCACCCACTTTGAAATGCTCTTTGTTCTATCTGCCATTACGGTCAGCGTAGAACTTCTGTTTGTCTTGCGCTGCATCAAGTTGGTCGCGTACGCGACGCAACAGCACTGCGCGCTCCTCGACGAAGTGCCGTGCCATTGCGACGGCCTTCTGCGCTTGCTTTGTCTGCCTGGCTGCTGCCGCAGCAGACAGCTGACTCGGAGACTCAGTCTCTCGAGCGAATGGTGCACTTTGCACACATTCAAGCGCGCAGGGTTGTACAGTGCCACTCCGAATATTTGCGAGCGACTCACTGTCGCCACTCTCACTAAGTGCGAGGGGGTTGTTTTTTGTTTGTCGCTCATATCCATTTGCAGACAGCAAGCCAGATCGACTCGTCGCTCGCTCACGCGGCGGCCGAGACTCTTGCGAGGAGCTCACTCGTCACTGTGGCTGTGCGATACATCGCGTGCTCACACTCGCTCTGCGCACACGATCGCGCGCGTTGCAGCGTGCAGCGACTCTGGCTCGCTCACTTTTGACTCGATACCGACTCGTCCTGATGCCGCCGGTGTCGACTGGGCGTCGGCCAGCTCGAGCGACGATGTTCAAGTGCCGGTGCTGAGCGCTATTATGGATTCATCTTAAACCCTGCTGGGAGCCGCGAAGTGGGTGCGCAACCGTCTGGGTCCTGTCTTTTTGAGACAGACGTAACGAGGGGGGTGCACCTCCGGGCGATGATCAGCGCGGGCTGGATCAAGCTTAGCTTGCCAAACGACTCAACGCTGGTGCTATTGGACCTCCTCAGAAGCGCCGTCGGGTCGCGCCAATTGCCGAGATCGAGTCGTCGTGCGACTCCACCGGTGGCGAAGTCGAGATGGACGGTGTCGAGCACTTGGTCCATTGGATCGTCGGGCGGCGAGGGATCGCACCAGCATATGAGCACAAGCTGATTTGGGCAGACGGGTCGGTCGAGTGGCTTGGGCTCGATCGACTCAAGTACTGCCCGATTTTGGAGCGCACGTACGACAGGTACCTCGAGCGGTACCCGTCTAAGGGGATCTCCTACGCTGAGTTCATCGCACGCGATGTCCCAGTGATGCGGTGGATGGAGCGAAAGAAGACAATTTCTGTGCTGTTCACGCTGTCGAGATGGCTTTCGAAATGGTCGGTCGGACGGCTGCGGCTCAAGTGCTCTCTCGGATCGGCACGGCGTTCATGGCGTCGCTCGAGCAGGGGAACATCGGCCAGTCGTAGCGCTGCCGTCCAAAGAGTGTCCAACTCAAGAAACTCGTCAAGTACCTCACCGAGGAAGTCCCGAGGGCCGGCTTTGTCGTCGATCTCAAGACGTACTGCCGGAAGAACTAGTTCGCTTGGCAAGGTAGAGGGCCAAGAGTCGTCGCGGAGCTTGCGGCCAGAAGCCGTTTCGCCCTTCCCGAAGGCTTGTACTTCGTAACAGCGCTCAAGCCTTGCGGCCGAGTACACTGCGTCGCGATGCGGCACCACGACGACGAGCTTCTTGTGCGCGAAGACGGTACAACCAAGGGCATCCTTGAGCACAGGTGGATCACGTCTGTGAGCTTCGTCCGCGAGCTTCGTATCAGCAAACTGGACTAGGAGGTAGTCCAGTATGTCCACCAACGTGTAAGGCTGACAACGCCTCTGGGGATGTTCTTGCACTGTCGTTGGCGCTTCTCGCTCCTGGGGCAACGAGGGCGTCGGCAAAAGACTCTGGCGTCAAAGATCGCGAACGCCAAAGTGTAGTGGTTCGTCCAGCGACGCAATCAAACGCATCGCATGTCCTCATCGTCGCTTGCACGCGTGCTAACGCATGTGTGTCTTCTTGCTCGTACAGGCGCCGCTTGAAGAACCGAACGTGCGCTGCAAACGTCGCGAAAACCACCAAGAGCGCTAGAGCAGCAGGCGTCGGCCGTCGAAGATCGAACAAGCACCGGTTGCGATCGCTCCAGACGAAGTGCAGCGTGACCGCGCGCAGTACGTGCCAAGCATCGCCGACGACGTCGTCGCAGTCTTCCCAGTCGGTTCGCACGCGCATCTTCCTCCCCAAGGCGATGTCCAGCCACGTCGGCCGCGCAACGAAGAACGGCGCGACAAGTCGCGAGACCTCGCGCCAGAGCTGCGATGCGAGCGTGCAGTCGAAGAACAAGTGCTGCTCGGACTCGATCGCGTTGCAGCCGTCGCGGATGCAGACACGAATGCCCGGATGCGACGGCTCCAAGAACCAGAAGCGAGAGCGCACGGGCAGAAGACGGAAGGCGAGACGGAACTGCAGATCGTCGAAGACCGGCAGCAAGATCCTGGGCAGGCGCTTGCCGTGCTGCACGAAGCCCTTGATCTGTTCATCGTCGACTCGCTGCGAGTGGATCTGCATCGGGTGCTGCTTCGTCGGGGTCTTGGGCGTCCAGACGACTCGAAGAAGCGCTGACCGCGGGATCGCCGGGATCAAGCACGTCTTCACGCCGCTCGTGCAGCCCACGTACGGAAGCAAACGACGGTCGCTGGTACTCGAGGCGTCGAAGACGAGCTCCAGCGCGCCAAGTCGCTCGACGATCTGCGTTGCTTCACGATGCATCGTGCCCAGCCACTTCGCCTGCACTACCGGCGACGTCGATGCAAGCGTGTAGTCGATGTGGCGCTGTACGAAGTCAAGTCGAGTCGGCCAAGCTTCCCCGTCGCGACAGAAGTCCGCAAGTGACCTCAAGCCGAAGACGCGCGACACGTGCAGACGGAAGCTTCGTTGCGGCTCCGGGATCATGCCGAGACACCGTCGATGCGCCTCGATCGTCCCAGAGCGTCGCTTCTTCTCGTAGTGCAGCTCGGCGTCCGCGTGGAACCAGATCGGCTGATGAAGACCGTACGTCGCGCGCTCATCCGAAGGCAGGTCGCGCCACGTGATCTCCCAGCGCGTCTTGTACCACCACGTCCACGTCGCTCGCCACCACGTCGACGCTTGGCGCCACTTGATCAAGTCGCCGTGTCGAAGCGGAGAGATCGTGAGGAAGTCGAGAGCATGAACGCCGCCGTACCGCGGAAGCACCGACGTGAGCAACTCGACGCCCGGAGTCGCCCAGTTGCGCGTGCCCGTTGCACTTGCGGCTCGCATGAACTGCAGGAGCAGTGCGAGTCGCTGTCGCTTGAGCTGCGCGTCGAGACTCGGGATGCCCAAGCCACCGTCGCTGCGTCGCTGGTACAAGAACTCGCCCGGGATCAGCTGAACGTGCGAGGCGTCGCGATCGTGCTTGCGGCTCAAGACGAACCGGTTGAGCATCGACTGCCACCGTCGCACGACTGTCGCCGGGATCGCGACGTGCTGCGTGTAGTGCCACAAGCGCGAGAGCACCATCGTCTGCGCGACCAAGAGCCGGCCACGAAGCGTGCGCGCGCGCCGGTACCACGCCTTGAAGCCGTCGTAGAAGCGCTGGTCCAAGAACTCAACGATCGCGTCGTCGACCGAAGCCTGTCCGAACGGGATGCCAAGGTACTTGACCGTGTCCGAGCGACCGAGAACGCGAACGCCCGGAAGCGCAGGGCACACCTGGTTCCGGTTCAGCGCCAGCAGCACCGACTTGGACAAGTTGAGCTTCGCGCCGGAGCCTCGGCAGTAGCCGTCGACGATGGCGAGCTGCGCTTGCAAGTTCGGGATCGAACTAGCAAGGAGCGTCGAGTCGTCGGCGAAGAAGATCCCAGTCGCCGTGTGGTCCGCGTTCAGACACACGCCGTGCTCCTCGTGCGCTCGAAGAAGGTTGCCAAGCGGCTCGATCGTCAAGACGAAGAGCAGCGCCGACAACGGATCCCCTTGCTTCACGCCGCGCGTCGGATGCAGCGCCGGCTGGACGTTGTTGTTGATCAGCAAGTGCGCCTGCGGCTTCGTGTACAGCAGCCTGATCCAGCGGATGAAGCCCTCGCCGAAGCCCATGCGCTCGAGCAGCCGGAACATGTACGCCCAGTTGACGCGGTCGAACGCCTTCTGGAAGTCCAAGAACAGCGCGTACGCCTCTTCATCGCGGCTCGTGACGAGGTCTTGCAAGTCGGCGAGGAAGCGCACGTGGTGGTGGATCGAGCGGCCCATGACGAAGCCCTTCTGGTCGGAGTGGATCAAGTCGCCGAGCGCCATGTTCATGCGACGCATCAGCGCTTTCGACAGCGCCTTCACGTCGACGGGCATGACGGTGATCGGCCGGTAGTTGCCAGGCACGGCGCGCGAGTCCTTCTTGTGGAGCAGCACAACAGCCGACTTGCGCTGGGACGCGAGCAGCTCGCCACGACGGAGCCGGTCGTTGAAGACAATCGCCAAGCACTCACCAAAGACGTCCGACGCCACTTGGTAGAACCCCGCGGTCAAGCCGTCCATGCCAGGCGCCGACGAAGGCTTCATGTGCCGGATCGCGTCGGCGAGGTCTGCGCCGGTCACTTCAGCGTCAAGCATCAAGCGGTCTGCCTCAGAGACGAAGCGCGTGATCGAGTCGAGGAGCTTGCGCTGCATGTCTTCGTCCGGCGGCGGAGCGCTTCCTGCAGGACTGTCCGGGTCGCCCATCTCCGACCCCCAGTGCTCCAGGAAGCGAAGCGAGATCTCGTGCGGGTTCGTCGAGACACTTCCATCCGGTGTCTCGACCTCCTCGATCGAGATCTTACGCAAGCTCGTGTCCAGCGGACGGAAGAAGTGCGACGTCGAACGCTCGGAGTTGGCCGCTTGGAAGTCGAACGCAGTATCCTGGTGGTACTGGCTCGTCCGCAAGACCGTCTCCTTGTAGTGGCGCATGGCTTCGTCGAAGAGCGCGCGGTCGTCTTCGTTCGACGACACACGGTGCCGAGCCGCAGCTTGATCCAGCGCAACCCGGGCGTCTTCGACAGCACGCGTGTCTTGCGAGCGGAGCTTCTTCTGGACGTCTTGCAGCTGCTTCTTGATGGCGACCTTCCACGCTTCCCAGACTTTGCCCGGGTTGTCGGCGACTCGAAGCTTGTCGCGCACCAGCTCGGCCTCCTTCTCGATCGCCGAGACGACCTTCGGGTAGTCGAGCAAGTACCGCGGGAACTTCCAGTAGCCGCGACCGTGGAGCTGCGTACCGGAGCGGAGCGAGACGCTGTGCGCGAGGTGGTCACCAGCGTGCGTCGGCAAGAAGTACTTGGACGAGCCGTAGAAGCGGTTGCAGAACGTCTCGGACATCAGCACGTAGTCCAGCCGGTTCTTCCGAGGAAGCGGCCCGGTGAACAAGCGCTTCAAGTCGTGGTGGATTCGCCAAGCGTCGGCGACACCAAGCCGCGCAAACCACTCAAGGCAGCTGGAACGACTCGGGTCGTAGCGCAAGTCGGGCGTGGAGCAGTCGAGTCTCGGGTCGAGCGGGGTGTTCAAGTCGCCGAGCACGAAGTGTGTCGCTTCGTCCTCGAAGCCGTCGGTGTCCAAGCTCGCGAAGAACTGCTGCTTCTCCTGGCGGTCGACTGGCGCGTACACGTTGTGGATGTAGACGGGAGCAAGCTCGACCGTCACCTTCACGACGAGGTACCGCCCAGGAACCGACAAGCGCGACACTTCGACGGCGGAGTCAAAACCCGGGAAGTCGGAGCGCAGTACGGTCATCACGCCGCCACTTCGACCACGCGTGGGCTGGTCCAGCAGCGCGTTCGGGTCGTTGACGAAGAGCTTGTGCGCGAAGCTCGAGTCGAGATGGAAGTTGAAGGTCGAGAGGTGTTGTGCGTCTGCGAACTTGGTTTCTTGGACGCACGATGCCGAGTGCTTGGAGAGAAGATGGTCGATGAAGAGATGGCCGTTCTGCTTGACGCCGTTGGTGTTCACGGTCAAGAGACTGACGCCGTTCCAGGCGTGCTGGGGCTCGAAGACTTTAGCAACGAGACGCCAAGGCGCTCGCCACTGTCGTCACCGAGCCATCTTCAGCGAGGCAGGTCTTCAGCACCGACGAGTCTTCCGGGTAGAAGCCTTCCAGCGCGCGCAAAGCCTCCAAGTCTTCGAGCAAGTGACCCTGCCACTGCACCTCGCGCCACTGCTTCATGCAAAGCGCGCCGAGCTCCGACCGCAACAGCATCAGCAGCGTGTTTGGGTGCAGGAAGCGCGCGTGGTGCGCCGGGATCCACTCGACCGGCCGACCCGTGAAGTACTGGATCCAGTGGTCGTTCTTGAACAGCACCGGAGCCGTCGCCATCAACGCCAGCTCGAACATGCCGAGTGCCTTCGATGCGCGCGCCAGCTCCGTGATCGCGTCGGTGTGTGTCCACCACTTGCCGCACGCTTTGAAGATGTCGCCGCGCTTCGACGGTACACTCGAGCCCATGGTCTTCTTCCACTTCGTCGCGAATGTCGTGTCGTCGCCCGGGTTCGTCGCGCTCAACACGCGATTGATCGCGTGCAACTGCGCAAGCTCAGCGATCTCGTTGCCTGGGCTCGACATCTTGAGCGACAGCGCGCTGTTGAACGCGAGCGGGTTCTCGGCGATCTTCTTCACGATGTGGTCCGGGTTCGCGGCGTTCTCGATCAGCTTGACGACGCCGCCAACCTTCGAGTCCGCGGCCGCGAGGCGATCTGGCAGCGTGTCAAGCAGCGCCGTGTTCTCGTCGTTCAGCATCGACTCGGACACCTCCGCGACCGGCGTCGCCTTGGTCGCCTTCACGATCTTGGTGTGGTGCTTCTCGATGAAGAACGCCGACTCGGCCGACGTCTTCACGGCTTCGGGGCGCTTCACGTTCGTCGGCACGATCTGCTTGCGTCGGCCGTGCTTCGTGTCCGCGGTGACATCCTTCAGCTCGAACTCGACTTCCATCGACTGGAGCGACTGGAAGTAGTTCGACGTCGCGATGCCGTCGAGAGGCTGCGGAAGCTGGTTCGTGAGCAGCGCAGTGAAGTCGACGTCGTTCCGGCTGCGCTTCTTCTTGTTCGAGACCGTCTTGAAGCCGTCGGCGTCGCCGCCGTTCGTCAAGAGCAGCACTGGAGGGGGCTTCGAGGCGTTCTTTGGGCTTCCAGGGGGCGACAAGTTGCTGCTCGAGCCGTTGAAGGTCGAGATCGACAGCGTGTCGTCGTCGGTGCTCGGGATCAGCGCGAGCTGGTTACCGGCAGCTGGAGGCTTGCCATGCTGAGCTCCACCAGGGAGCTTCGCATCACGCGTCTTGATCTCCTCGACAGCCTTCTGGAGCGAGGTCTTGGGCTTGCCAGTCGTCGCTTGCGCGAACGTCTTCGGCGGTGCCGATTGCTTCGGAGCTGGCGGCGTCTTCCCAGGCGTCGAAGCCGGCGACTGCGTCGACGCTGGAGGCGCTGCTGGAGGCGCAACCGCGGGGAAGATGTCGTCGCCCGTGAGCAAGTCGATGCCGTGGTGCGAGCGGTAGCCGAACGGAAGACGCTCGGACTGGTACGGCGCGTTCTTGCCGTGCGCAGGGTGAAGCTTGTTGTCGAAGAGGAGCTGGTCGCACACGGATCCGTTCACCATCAGCGGCGGCGGGCACGACTTGGACAAGAAGTACACACGCCACGTCGCCGACGTGATCCCGGTCGCCATGTTCACCTCGCGAAACGTGTCGTAGATCGGCTGGCATCCGAGGAGGAAGAGCCGAACCAAGATCGTGTCCGTGTCGGTGTCCGAGTCGACGTTCGCGATGTCCAGGAAGTACTTGTTCGCGAGAACGTCGTACGGCTTGAACTCGAAGACGCCGCCCAGGATGTTCACCTTCGTGCGCTCGAGCTTCAGGCACGCTTCCTTGGTCTTCACCTTCACGCGCAAGTTGCCACCGGGGAGCTTCGACACTTGGCCGATCGCGTGCTCCGCGTACAGCTCCTCAAGCGCGTCGTTACCGTGGTCGGAACCAGCGAGCGACGCCATGATGCGCTGCAGCGGCGTCTTCGCGAACGTGCGTCCGGTGTCGATCACCATGTCGAACTTGGCGCGAGGAAGAGCGTACGGCCGGGCTTGCTCCATGCGAGAAGCGATGAACGACCAGCCACGCTTCGCAGCGTACTGGCGCTCGATCAACTCGATGTCGCAGGCGAGTGGCTTCGGGGTCTCGATGCGGCGGCGCTTCGCTTCGGCATCGGCTTCATCACGGCGAATGGTCTCTTGCTGCTGGAGCAAGTCGGCCATCGTTGGACGAGTGTCGACGGGAGCATGCGGCGCGGCAACGTCAGGTGGCGACTCCATCGGTTCGTCTTCGTCGGCGGTAGCAGCAGCAGCAGCAGCGTCTGCTTGAGAACGAGCGAGCGCAGCAGCAACGCTATCGTCGGGAGAAGGCGAGTCGGCGAGGTCGAGTGGAGTCTCCATCGGTTCATCGACGTCCAAGGTGATCGCAGTGTCGGGCACGATGGCTGGTGGCACTGGAAGCGCGGACGAAGGAGGCGACGGAGGCACGGGAGGCGAGGTCGGCACGGCTGGATGAGTGGACTCAGACGCGCCACGTGGCAGATCGGAGCCCGCTGATTGGTCAGAGGGAGCGTGCCCAGCGGTCGACCCAGACTGGATACTGGGTGCCGACTGGATACCCGGTGCAGAGCCAGGCGCAGAACAAGTCGAGACGCGTGGCGACTGTCCAACGAGTGGCTGAGAGGCGGTCGAGGCGGAGGCAGACTTCATCACGACAGGCGAGGCGAAGACGGCTGGAGAGGCGGAGGGTTCTTCTGGTGGGTCGACTTGAGGGGTAGCCGGCAAATCGAGAAGTGCCCGTCTAGCTCAGTCGGTAGAGCGCTGGCCTTTTAAGCCAGTGGTCGTGGGTTCGAGCCCCACGGGGGGCGATCGCTTACTTTTTACACCACTCACCACTCACACAACACACAACACACAACACACAACACACAACACACAACACACAACACACAACACACAACACACATACCACATACAAAACGCACTCCACGAACAACACATCAAACATCAAACATCAAGCACCGCGCCGCTCGTCATACACAACACAACACACACATATGCCTATCTATGTACGGCCATACTTATTTACGAATACGACTATCGACTATCCGCTCGACCACGACATTGTCCGCTAATCGATACAGCAACCTATCTGTCCAATCCATCCAGCCAGCCAGCCCACAGCCCACCAACAAACGCCTTGCTCAATCAATACAAACACCAATGTCTCTCACCCAGTCGTGTCGACCGGCTCTATACTGTCCAATATACTCCACTCAAACACATGCATAACACAAACGCGCCGCCACAGACAACCTAAACGGCGCGACACACAAATAACCCATATAACCCAAAACCACAACTTCACACACACAAACGCACACACAACGCCAGACAGATAACAAGATAACATTGCCGCGCGCCCGCGAACTTGATCTGGCTACGTGTACACGCACATACGCATATATACACATACATATGTACATACACGTACAGAAACACTACCGCCAAAACGAATGACAGAGGCGCGTGCACCGAACCCATCACGATAGATACACCACGGTGAACCCGCGACGAGCCCACGTAAGAAGTACGGATGCACTTGTATTCGTACTTGCAAATGAATGAATGTGTTTGTGTAGATGTTTGTGCTCGTGTTGTGCGAATGGCGAGGTGCGAGTGGGTTATACGAGAGTGCATTGCGTTGTGTGCACTTTGTATAGTGTGTGTATTGCGAGTGGTGTGTTGCGTTCTCGCATTCTCGCATGTTGGGTTTTGCGTCGTCTCTCGTGCTGTATGTGAGTTGTAGAAGTGGCGCCGGTGCGAGTGTGTGCTGTGTGGCGTGTATTTGCGGTGGGTGCGTGTGTTGCGTGTGTGTTGTGTGTTTGTGTGTCGGCGTGTGTGTTGTTGGGTGTGTGTATGTCGCTGATGCGCCCGTCTAGCTCAGTCGGTAGAGCGCTGGCCTTTTAAGCCAGTGGTCGTGGGTTCGAGCCCCACGGGGGGCGATCGCTTACTTTTTACACCACTCACCACACACACAACACACACACAACACACAACACACAACACACAACACACAACACACATACCACATACAAAACGCACTCCACGAACAACACATCAAACATCAAACATCAAGCACCGCGCCGCTCGTCATACACAACACAACACACACATATGCCTATCTATGTACGGCCATACTTATTTACGAATACGACTATCGACTATCCGCTCGACCACGACATTGTCCGCTAATCGATACAGCAACCTATCTGTCCAATCCATCCAGCCAGCCAGCCCACAGCCCACCAACAAACGCCTTGCTCAATCAATACAAACACCAATGTCTCTCACCCAGTCGTGTCGACCGGCTCTATACTGTCCAATATACTCCACTCAAACACATGCATAACACAAACGCGCCGCCACAGACAACCTAAACGGCGCGACACACAAATAACCCATATAACCCAAAACCACAACTTCACACACACAAACGCACACACAACGCCAGACAGATAACAAGATAACATTGCCGCGCGCCCGCGAACTTGATCTGGCTACGTGTACACGCACATACGCATATATACACATACATATGTACATACACGTACAGAAACACTACCGCCAAAACGAATGACAGAGGCGCGTGCACCGAACCCATCACGATAGATACACCACGGTGAACCCGCGACGAGCCCACGTAAGAAGTACGGATGCACTTGTATTCGTACTTGCAAATGAATGAATGTGTTTGTGTAGATGTTTGTGCTCGTGTTGTGCGAATGGCGAGGTGCGAGTGGGTTATACGAGAGTGCATTGCGTTGTGTGCACTTTGTATAGTGTGTGTATTGCGAGTGGTGTGTTGCGTTCTCGCATTCTCGCATGTTGGGTTTTGCGTCGTCTCTCGTGCTGTATGTGAGTTGTAGAAGTGGCGCCGGTGCGAGTGTGTGCTGTGTGGCGTGTATTTGCGGTGGGTGCGTGTGTTGCGTGTGTGTTGTGTGTTTGTGTGTCGGCGTGTGTGTTGTTGGGTGTGTGTATGTCGCTGATGCGCCCGTCTAGCTCAGTCGGTAGAGCGCTGGCCTTTTAAGCCAGTGGTCGTGGGTTCGAGCCCCACGGGGGGCGATCGCTTACTTTTTACACCACTCACCACTCACCACTCACAACACACAACACACAACACACAACACACAACACACAACACACAACACACATACCACATACAAAACGCACTCCACGAACAACACATCAAACATCAAACATCAAGCACCGCGCCGCTCGTCATACACAACACAACACACACATATGCCTATCTATGTACGGCCATACTTATTTACGAATACGACTATCGACTATCCGCTCGACCACGACATTGTCCGCTAATCGATACAGCAACCTATCTGTCCAATCCATCCAGCCAGCCAGCCCACAGCCCACCAACAAACGCCTTGCTCAATCAATACAAACACCAATGTCTCTCACCCAGTCGTGTCGACCGGCTCTATACTGTCCAATATACTCCACTCAAACACATGCATAACACAAACGCGCCGCCACAGACAACCTAAACGGCGCGACACACAAATAACCCATATAACCCAAAACCACAACTTCACACACACAAACGCACACACAACGCCAGACAGATAACAAGATAACATTGCCGCGCGCCCGCGAACTTGATCTGGCTACGTGTACACGCACATACGCATATATACACATACATATGTACATACACGTACAGAAACACTACCGCCAAAACGAATGACAGAGGCGCGTGCACCGAACCCATCACGATAGATACACCACGGTGAACCCGCGACGAGCCCACGTAAGAAGTACGGATGCACTTGTATTCGTACTTGCAAATGAATGAATGTGTTTGTGTAGATGTTTGTGCTCGTGTTGTGCGAATGGCGAGGTGCGAGTGGGTTATACGAGAGTGCATTGCGTTGTGTGCACTTTGTATAGTGTGTGTATTGCGAGTGGTGTGTTGCGTTCTCGCATTCTCGCATGTTGGGTTTTGCGTCGTCTCTCGTGCTGTATGTGAGTTGTAGAAGTGGCGCCGGTGCGAGTGTGTGCTGTGTGGCGTGTATTTGCGGTGGGTGCGTGTGTTGCGTGTGTGTTGTGTGTTTGTGTGTCGGCGTGTGTGTTGTTGGGTGTGTGTATGTCGCTGATGCGCCCGTCTAGCTCAGTCGGTAGAGCGCTGGCCTTTTAAGCCAGTGGTCGTGGGTTCGAGCCCCACGGGGGGCGATCGCTTACTTTTTACACCCACTCACAACACACAACACACAACACACACACACACACAACACACATACCACATACAAAACGCACTCCACGAACAACACATCAAACATCAAACATCAAGCACCGCGCCGCTCGTCATACACAACACAACACACACATATGCCTATCTATGTACGGCCATACTTATTTACGAATACGACTATCGACTATCCGCTCGACCACGACATTGTCCGCTAATCGATACAGCAACCTATCTGTCCAATCCATCCAGCCAGCCAGCCCACAGCCCACCAACAAACGCCTTGCTCAATCAATACAAACACCAATGTCTCTCACCCAGTCGTGTCGACCGGCTCTATACTGTCCAATATACTCCACTCAAACACATGCATAACACAAACGCGCCGCCACAGACAACCTAAACGGCGCGACACACAAATAACCCATATAACCCAAAACCACAACTTCACACACACAAACGCACACACAACGCCAGACAGATAACAAGATAACATTGCCGCGCGCCCGCGAACTTGATCTGGCTACGTGTACACGCACATACGCATATATACACATACATATGTACATACACGTACAGAAACACTACCGCCAAAACGAATGACAGAGGCGCGTGCACCGAACCCATCACGATAGATACACCACGGTGAACCCGCGACGAGCCCACGTAAGAAGTACGGATGCACTTGTATTCGTACTTGCAAATGAATGAATGTGTTTGTGTAGATGTTTGTGCTCGTGTTGTGCGAATGGCGAGGTGCGAGTGGGTTATACGAGAGTGCATTGCGTTGTGTGCACTTTGTATAGTGTGTGTATTGCGAGTGGTGTGTTGCGTTCTCGCATTCTCGCATGTTGGGTTTTGCGTCGTCTCTCGTGCTGTATGTGAGTTGTAGAAGTGGCGCCGGTGCGAGTGTGTGCTGTGTGGCGTGTATTTGCGGTGGGTGCGTGTGTTGCGTGTGTGTTGTGTGTTTGTGTGTCGGCGTGTGTGTTGTTGGGTGTGTGTATGTCGCTGATGCGCCCGTCTAGCTCAGTCGGTAGAGCGCTGGCCTTTTAAGCCAGTGGTCGTGGGTTCGAGCCCCACGGGGGGCGATCGCTTACTTTTTACACCACTCACCACTCACAACACACAACACACAACACACAACACACAACACACAACACACAACACACAACACACATACCACATACAAAACGCACTCCACGAACAACACATCAAACATCAAACATCAAGCACCGCGCCGCTCGTCATACACAACACAACACACACATATGCCTATCTATGTACGGCCATACTTATTTACGAATACGACTATCGACTATCCGCTCGACCACGACATTGTCCGCTAATCGATACAGCAACCTATCTGTCCAATCCATCCAGCCAGCCAGCCCACAGCCCACCAACAAACGCCTTGCTCAATCAATACAAACACCAATGTCTCTCACCCAGTCGTGTCGACCGGCTCTATACTGTCCAATATACTCCACTCAAACACATGCATAACACAAACGCGCCGCCACAGACAACCTAAACGGCGCGACACACAAATAACCCATATAACCCAAAACCACAACTTCACACACACAAACGCACACACAACGCCAGACAGATAACAAGATAACATTGCCGCGCGCCCGCGAACTTGATCTGGCTACGCGTACACGCACATACGCATATATACACATACATATGTACATACACGTACAGAAACACTACCGCCAAAACGAATGACAGAGGCGCGTGCACCGAACCCATCACGATAGATACACCACGGTGAACCCGCGACGAGCCCACGTAAGAAGTACGGATGCACTTGTATTCGTACTTGCAAATGAATGAATGTGTTTGTGTAGATGTTTGTGCTCGTGTTGTGCGAATGGCGAGGTGCGAGTGGGTTATACGAGAGTGCATTGCGTTGTGTGCACTTTGTATAGTGTGTGTATTGCGAGTGGTGTGTTGCGTTCTCGCATTCTCGCATGTTGGGTTTTGCGTCGTCTCTCGTGCTGTATGTGAGTTGTAGAAGTGGCGCCGGTGCGAGTGTGTGCTGTGTGGCGTGTATTTGCGGTGGGTGCGTGTGTTGCGTGTGTGTTGTGTGTTTGTGTGTCGGCGTGTGTGTTGTTGGGTGTGTGTATGTCGCTGATGCGCCCGTCTAGCTCAGTCGGTAGAGCGCTGGCCTTTTAAGCCAGTGGTCGTGGGTTCGAGCCCCACGGGGGGCGATCGCTTACTTTTTACACCACTCACCACTCACAACACACAACACACAACACACAACACACAACACACAACACACAACACACATACCACATACAAAACGCACTCCACGAACAACACATCAAACATCAAACATCAAGCACCGCGCCGCTCGTCATACACAACACAACACACACATATGCCTATCTATGTACGGCCATACTTATTTACGAATACGACTATCGACTATCCGCTCGACCACGACATTGTCCGCTAATCGATACAGCAACCTATCTGTCCAATCCATCCAGCCAGCCAGCCCACAGCCCACCAACAAACGCCTTGCTCAATCAATACAAACACCAATGTCTCTCACCCAGTCGTGTCGACCGGCTCTATACTGTCCAATATACTCCACTCAAACACATGCATAACACAAACGCGCCGCCACAGACAACCTAAACGGCGCGACACACAAATAACCCATATAACCCAAAACCACAACTTCACACACACAAACGCACACACAACGCCAGACAGATAACAAGATAACATTGCCGCGCGCCCGCGAACTTGATCTGGCTACGCGTACACGCACATACGCATATATACACATACATATGTACATACACGTACAGAAACACTACCGCCAAAACGAATGACAGAGGCGCGTGCACCGAACCCATCACGATAGATACACCACGGTGAACCCGCGACGAGCCCACGTAAGAAGTACGGATGCACTTGTATTCGTACTTGCAAATGAATGAATGTGTTTGTGTAGATGTTTGTGCTCGTGTTGTGCGAATGGCGAGGTGCGAGTGGGTTATACGAGAGTGCATTGCGTTGTGTGCACTTTGTATAGTGTGTGTATTGCGAGTGGTGTGTTGCGTTCTCGCATTCTCGCATGTTGGGTTTTGCGTCGTCTCTCGTGCTGTATGTGAGTTGTAGAAGTGGCGCCGGTGCGAGTGTGTGCTGTGTGGCGTGTATTTGCGGTGGGTGCGTGTGTTGCGTGTGTGTTGTGTGTTTGTGTGTCGGCGTGTGTGTTGTTGGGTGTGTGTATGTCGCTGATGCGCCCGTCTAGCTCAGTCGGTAGAGCGCTGGCCTTTTAAGCCAGTGGTCGTGGGTTCGAGCCCCACGGGGGGCGATCGCTTACTTTTTACACCACTCACAACACACAACACACAACACACAACACACAACACACAACACACAACACACATACCACATACAAAACGCACTCCACGAACAACACATCAAACATCAAACATCAAGCACCGCGCCGCTCGTCATACACAACACAACACACACATATGCCTATCTATGTACGGCCATACTTATTTACGAATACGACTATCGACTATCCGCTCGACCACGACATTGTCCGCTAATCGATACAGCAACCTATCTGTCCAATCCATCCAGCCAGCCAGCCCACAGCCCACCAACAAACGCCTTGCTCAATCAATACAAACACCAATGTCTCTCACCCAGTCGTGTCGACCGGCTCTATACTGTCCAATATACTCCACTCAAACACATGCATAACACAAACGCGCCGCCACAGACAACCTAAACGGCGCGACACACAAATAACCCATATAACCCAAAACCACAACTTCACACACACAAACGCACACACAACGCCAGACAGATAACAAGATAACATTGCCGCGCGCCCGCGAACTTGATCTGGCTACGTGTACACGCACATACGCATATATACACATACATATGTACATACATGTACAGAAACACTACCGCCAAAACGAATGACAGAGGCGCGTGCACCGAACCCATCACGATAGATACACCACGGTGAACCCGCGACGAGCCCACGTAAGAAGTACGGATGCACTTGTATTCGTACTTGCAAATGAATGAATGTGTTTGTGTAGATGTTTGTGCTCGTGTTGTGCGAATGGCGAGGTGCGAGTGGGTTATACGAGAGTGCATTGCGTTGTGTGCACTTTGTATAGTGTGTGTATTGCGAGTGGTGTGTTGCGTTCTCGCATTCTCGCATGTTGGGTTTTGCGTCGTCTCTCGTGCTGTATGTGAGTTGTAGAAGTGGCGCCGGTGCGAGTGTGTGCTGTGTGGCGTGTATTTGCGGTGGGTGCGTGTGTTGCGTGTGTGTTGTGTGTTTGTGTGTCGGCGTGTGTGTTGTTGGGTGTGTGTATGTCGCTGATGCGCCCGTCTAGCTCAGTCGGTAGAGCGCTGGCCTTTTAAGCCAGTGGTCGTGGGTTCGAGCCCCACGGGGGGCGATCGCTTACTTTTTACACCACTCACAACACACACAACACACAACACACAACACACACAACACACATACCACATACAAAACGCACTCCACGAACAACACATCAAACATCAAACATCAAGCACCGCGCCGCTCGTCATACACAACACAACACACACATATGCCTATCTATGTACGGCCATACTTATTTACGAATACGACTATCGACTATCCGCTCGACCACGACATTGTCCGCTAATCGATACAGCAACCTATCTGTCCAATCCATCCAGCCAGCCAGCCCACAGCCCACCAACAAACGCCTTGCTCAATCAATACAAACACCAATGTCTCTCACCCAGTCGTGTCGACCGGCTCTATACTGTCCAATATACTCCACTCAAACACATGCATAACACAAACGCGCCGCCACAGACAACCTAAACGGCGCGACACACAAATAACCCATATAACCCAAAACCACAACTTCACACACACAAACGCACACACAACGCCAGACAGATAACAAGATAACATTGCCGCGCGCCCGCGAACTTGATCTGGCTACGTGTACACGCACATACGCATATATACACATACATATGTACATACACGTACAGAAACACTACCGCCAAAACGAATGACAGAGGCGCGTGCACCGAACCCATCACGATAGATACACCACGGTGAACCCGCGACGAGCCCACGTAAGAAGTACGGATGCACTTGTATTCGTACTTGCAAATGAATGAATGTGTTTGTGTAGATGTTTGTGCTCGTGTTGTGCGAATGGCGAGGTGCGAGTGGGTTATACGAGAGTGCATTGCGTTGTGTGCACTTTGTATAGTGTGTGTATTGCGAGTGGTGTGTTGCGTTCTCGCATTCTCGCATGTTGGGTTTTGCGTCGTCTCTCGTGCTGTATGTGAGTTGTAGAAGTGGCGCCGGTGCGAGTGTGTGCTGTGTGGCGTGTATTTGCGGTGGGTGCGTGTGTTGCGTGTGTGTTGTGTGTTTGTGTGTCGGCGTGTGTGTTGTTGGGTGTGTGTATGTCGCTGATGCGCCCGTCTAGCTCAGTCGGTAGAGCGCTGGCCTTTTAAGCCAGTGGTCGTGGGTTCGAGCCCCACGGGGGGCGATCGCTTACTTTTTACACCACTCACAACACACAACACACAACACACAACAACACATACCACATACAAAACGCACTCCACGAACAACACATCAAACATCAAACATCAAGCACCGCGCCGCTCGTCATACACAACACAACACACACATATGCCTATCTATGTACGGCCATACTTATTTACGAATACGACTATCGACTATCCGCTCGACCACGACATTGTCCGCTAATCGATACAGCAACCTATCTGTCCAATCCATCCAGCCAGCCAGCCCACAGCCCACCAACAAACGCCTTGCTCAATCAATACAAACACCAATGTCTCTCACCCAGTCGTGTCGACCGGCTCTATACTGTCCAATATACTCCACTCAAACACATGCATAACACAAACGCGCCGCCACAGACAACCTAAACGGCGCGACACACAAATAACCCATATAACCCAAAACCACAACTTCACACACACAAACGCACACACAACGCCAGACAGATAACAAGATAACATTGCCGCGCGCCCGCGAACTTGATCTGGCTACGTGTACACGCACATACGCATATATACACATACATATGTACATACACGTACAGAAACACTACCGCCAAAACGAATGACAGAGGCGCGTGCACCGAACCCATCACGATAGATACACCACGGTGAACCCGCGACGAGCCCACGTAAGAAGTACGGATGCACTTGTATTCGTACTTGCAAATGAATGAATGTGTTTGTGTAGATGTTTGTGCTCGTGTTGTGCGAATGGCGAGGTGCGAGTGGGTTATACGAGAGTGCATTGCGTTGTGTGCACTTTGTATAGTGTGTGTATTGCGAGTGGTGTGTTGCGTTCTCGCATTCTCGCATGTTGGGTTTTGCGTCGTCTCTCGTGCTGTATGTGAGTTGTAGAAGTGGCGCCGGTGCGAGTGTGTGCTGTGTGGCGTGTATTTGCGGTGGGTGCGTGTGTTGCGTGTGTGTTGTGTGTTTGTGTGTCGGCGTGTGTGTTGTTGGGTGTGTGTATGTCGCTGATGCGCCCGTCTAGCTCAGTTGAAAGGTTGTCTATTACCATAATAGACTGAGTGACTTCTCAATCTACCTAGCTAAGACTACTATCGGCTGAACATAAATACTATGATACAAGGTGTGAGTGATGGTCCTGAGTCTCGGAGTGTTGGTCTTGGTGTCTGGGAGTGTTGGTCTTGATATCGGAGTTGGTGTTGGTGTCGAGTGTTGGTCGGAAGTGTGTGGGTGTTGTGTTTTCGGTCTTGTATCGGACTTCCCAATAGCTCAAACGGTAGAGCAGCAGGATCACAACCTGCAGGTCGTGGGTTCGATCCCGGCAGCGGGCACTTTTCGCTGTTGTCTTCCATTGGTTCGCCTCTGCGCCGCGGGGCTTGGCACGAAATGGATGGCAGCAGTCGAAATGCGCGTTGTCGTCCGATTGTAAAAAGAGCCAGCAACAGCTGTTTCTTTCCCAACCTTCAGATTACGCGCCATTCCGCTTTTTGCCGGCTCCAGACGACACCATCTTCAGCACCGTCGACGTCAAATGAGTTCACCGACGAGTGGTGCGCTTGTGCTTGAGCGAGACTGTGTGCATTCGGGAGGGCTGAGGGTCTCCTGTCCGAGTCTTGTTCGTGGACACGCGTCGTCGCGGGCACGAGTGCGCGTGTGCAGCACGACTGGTGGTGCCGTGTGGGTCGCGCTTGAGGCGGAATGCTACAAGTCGCGCACACCTAGTCGACTTAAGTCGGAGGTAACAAACGCTTGGAACGCTGTGTTTGTCTTCATCGTCGCGAGCACCCGTTGTAACGCTTGTGTGTCTTCGTGCTCGTACAGACGCCGCTTGAAGAACCGCACGTGCGCCGAGAACGTCGCGAAGATCACCAGAAGCGCTTGAGCAGCAGGCGTCGGCCGTCGAAGATCAAACAAGCACCGGTTGCGATCGCTCCAGACGAAGTGCAGCGTGACCGCGCGCAGTACGTGCCAAGCATCGCCGACGACGTCGTCGCAGTCTTCCCAGTCGGTTCGCACGCGCATCTTCCTCCCCAAGGCGATGTCCAGCCACGTCGGCCGCGCAACGAAGAACGGCGCGACAAGTCGCGAGACCTCGCGCCAGAGCTGCGATGCGAGCGTGCAGTCGAAGAACAAGTGCTGCTCGGACTCGATCGCGTTGCAGCCGTCGCGGATGCAGACACGAATGCCCGGATGCGACGGCTCCAAGAACCAGAAGCGAGAGCGCACGGGCAGAAGACGGAAGGCGAGACGGAACTGCAGATCGTCGAAGACCGGCAGCAAGATCCTGCGCAGGCGCTTGCCGTGCTGCACGAAGCCCTTGATCTGCTGCATCGTCGACTCGCTGCGAGTGGATCTGCATCGGGTGCTGCTTCGTCGGGGTCTTGGGCGTCCAGACGACTCGAAGAAGCGCTGACCGCGGGATCGCCGGGATCAAGCACGTCTTCACGCCGCTCGTGCAGCCCACGTACGGAAGCAAACGACGGTCGCTGGTACTCGAGGCGTCGAAGACGAGCTCCAGCGCGCCAAGTCGCTCGACGATCTGCGTTGCTTCGCGATGCAGCGTGCCCAGCCACTTCGCCTGCACGCCCGGCGACGTCGATGCGAGCGTGTAGTCGATGTGGCGCTGTACGAAGTCAAGTCGAGTTGGCCAAGCTTCCCCGTCGCGACAGAAGTCCGCAAGCGACCGCAAGCCGAAGACGCGCGACACGTGCAGACGGAAGCTTCGTTGCGGCTCCGGGATCATGCCGAGACACCGTCGATGCGCCTCGATCGTCCCAGAGCGTCGCTTCTTCTCGTAGTGCAGCTCGGCGTCCGCGTGGAACCAGATCGGCTGATGAAGACCGTTCGTCGCGCGCTCATCCGAAGGCAGGTCGCGCCACGTGATCTCCCAGCGCGTCTTGTACCACCACGTCCACGTCGCTCGCCACCACGTCGACGCTTGGCGCCACTTGATCAAGTCGCCGTGTCGAAGCGGAGAGATCGTGAGGAAGTCGAGAGCGTGAACGCCGCCGTACCGCGGAAGCACCGACGTGAGCAACTCGACGCCCGGAGTCGCCCAGTTGCGCGTGCCCGTTGCGCTTGCGGCTCGCATGAACTGCAGGAGCAGTGCGAGTCGCTGTCGCTTGAGCTGCGCGTCGAGACTCGGGATGCCCAAGCCGCCGTCGCTGCGTCGCTGGTACAAGAACTCGCCCGGGATCAGCTGAACGTGCGAGGCGTCGCGATCGTGCTTGCGGCTCAAGACGAACCGGTTGAGCATCGACTGCCACCGTCGCACGACTGTCGCCGGGATCGCGACGTGCTGCGTGTAGTGCCACAAGCGCGAGAGCACCATCGTCTGCGCGACCAAGAGCCGGCCACGAAGCGTGCGCGCGCGCCGGTACCATGCCTTGAAGCCGTCGTAGAAGCGCTGGTCCAAGAACTCAACGATCGCGTCGTCGACCGAAGCCTGTCCGAACGGGATGCCAAGGTACTTGACCGTGTCCGAGCGACCGAGAACGCGAACGCCCGGAAGCGCAGGGCACACCTGGTTCCGGTTCAGCGCCAGCAGCACCGACTTGGACAAGTTGAGCTTCGCGCCGGAGCCTCGGCAGTAGTCGTCGACGATGGCGAGCTGCGCTTGCAAGTTCGGGATCGAACTAGCAAGGAGCGTCGAGTCGTCGGCGAAGAAGACCCCAGTCGCCGTGTGGTCCGCGTTCAGACACACGCCGTGCTCCTCGTGCGCTCGAAGAAGGTTGCCAAGCGGCTCGATCGTCAAGACGAAGAGCAGCGCCGACAACGGATCCCCTTGCTTCACGCCGCGCGTCGGATGCAGCGCCGGCTGGACGTTGTTGTTGATCAGCAAGTGCGCCTGCGGCTTCGTGTACAGCAGCCTGATCCAGCGGATGAAGCCCTCGCCGAAGCCCATGCGCTCGAGCAGCCGGAACATGTACGCCCAGTTGACGCGGTCGAACGCCTTCTGGAAGTCCAAGAACAGCGCGTACGCCTCTTCATCGCGGCTTGTGACGAGGTCTTGCAAGTCGGCGAGGAAGCGCACGTGGTGGTGGATCGAGCGGCCCATGACGAAGCCCTTCTGGTCGGAGTGGATCAAGTCGCCGAGCGCCATGATCATGCGACGCATCAGCGCTTTCGACAGCGCCTTCACGTCGACGGGCATGACGGTGATCGGCCGGTAGTTGCCAGGCACGGCGCGCGAGTCCTTCTTGTGGAGCAGCACGACAGCCGACTTGCGCTGGGACGCGAGCAGCTCGCCACGACGGAGCCGGTCGTTGAAGACAATCGCCAAGCACTCGCCAAAGACGTCCGACGCCACTTGGTAGAACCCCGCGGTCAAGCCGTCCATGCCAGGCGCCGACGAAGGCTTCATGTGCCGGATCGCGTCGGCGAGGTCTGCGCCGGTCACTTCAGCGTCAAGCATCAAGCGGTCTGCCTCAGAGACGAAGCGCGTGATCGAGTCGAGGAGCTTGCGCTGCATGTCTTCGTCCGGCGGCGGAGCGCTTCCTGCAGGACTGTCCGGGTCACCCATCTCCGACCCCCAGTGCTCCAGGAAGCGAAGCGAGATCTCGTGCGGGTTCGTCGAGACACTTCCATCCGGTGTCTCGACCTCCTCGATCGAGATCTTACGCAAGCTCGTGTCCAGCGGACGGAAGAAGTGCGACGTCGAACGCTCGGAGTTGGCCGCTTGGAAGTCGAACGCAGTATCTGGTGGTACTGGCTCGTCCGCAAGACCGTCTCCTTGTAGTGGCGCATGGCTTCGTCGAAGAGCGCGCGGTCGTCTTCGTTCGACGACACACGGTGCCGAGCCGCAGCTTGATCCAGCGCAACCCGGGCGTCTTCGACAGCACGCGTGTCTTGCGAGCGGAGCTTCTTCTGGACGTCTTGCAGCTGCTTCTTGATGGCGACCTTCCACGCTTCCCAGACTTTGCCCGGGTTGTCGGCGACTCGAAGCTTGTCGCGCACTAGCTCGGCCTCCTTCTCGATCGCCGAGACGACCTTCGGGTAGTCGAGCAAGTACCGCGGGAACTTCCAGTAGCCGCGACCGTGGAGCTGCGTACCGGAGCGGAGCGAGACGCTGTGCGCGAGGTGGTCACCAGCGTGCGTCGGCAAGAAGTACTTGGACGAGCCGTAGAAGCGGTTGCAGAACGTCTCGGACATCAGCACGTAGTCCAGCCGGTTCTTCCGAGGAAGCGGACCGGTGAACACGCGCTTCAAGTCGTGGTGGATCCGCCAAGCGTCGACGACACCAAGCCGCGCCAACCACTCAAGGCAGCTGGAACGACTCGGGTCGTAGCGCAAGTCGGGCGTGGAGCAGTCGAGTCTCGGGTCGAGCGGGGTGTTCAAGTCGCCGAGCACGAAGTGTGTCGCGTCGTCCTCGAAGCTGTCGGTGTCCAAGCTCGCGAAGAACTGCTGCTTCTCCTGGCGGTCGACTGGCGCGTACACGTTGTGGATGTAGACGGGAGCAAGCTCGACCGTCACCTTCACGACGAGGTATCGCCCAGGAATCGACAAGCGCGACACTTCGACGGCCGAGTCGAAACCCGGAAGTCGGAGCGCAGCACGGTCATCACGCCGCCGCTTCGACCGCGCGTGGGCCGATCCAGCAGCGCGTTCGGGTCGTTGACGAAGAGCTTGTGCGCGAAGCTCGAGTCGAGATGGAAGTTGAAGGTCGAGAGGTGTTGTGCGTCTGCGAACTTGGTTTCTTGGACGCACGACACCGAGTGCTTGGAGAGAAGATGGTCGATGAAGAGATGGCCGTTCTTCTTGACGCCGTTGGTGTTGACGGTCAAGAGACTGACGCCGTTCCAGGCGTGCTGGGGCTCGAAGACTTTAGCAACGAGTACGCCAAGGCGCTCGCCACTGTCGTCACCGAGCCGTCTTCAGCGAGGCAGGTCTTCAGCACCGACGAGTCTTCCGGGTAGAAGCCTTCCAGCGCGCGCAAAGCCTCCAAGTCGTCGAGCAAGTGACCCTTGCCACTGCACCTCGCGCCACTGCTTCATGCAAAGCGCGCCGAGCTCCGACCGCAACAGCATCAGCAGCGTGTTTGGGTGCAGGAAGCGCGCGTGGTGCGCCGGGATCCACTCGACCGGCCGACCCGTGAAGTACTGGATCCAGTGGTCGTTCTTGAACAGCACCGGAGCCGTCGCCATCAACGCCAGCTCGAACATGCCGAGTGCCTTCGATGCGCGCGCCAGCTCCGTGATCGCGTCGGTGTGTGTCCACCACTTGCCGCACGCTTTGAAGATGTCGCCGCGCTTCGACGGTACACTCGAGCCCATGGTCTTCTTCCACTTCGTCGCGAACGTCGTGTCGTCGCCCGGGTTCGTCGCGCTCAACACGCGATTGATCGCGTGCAGCTGCGCAAGCTCAGCGATCTCGTTGCCTGGGCTCGACATCTTGAGCGACAGCGCGCTGTTGAACGCGAGCGGGTTCTCGGCGATCTTCTTCACGATGTGGATCCGGGTTCGCGGCGTTCTCGATCAGCTTGACGACGCCGCCAACCTTCGAGTCCGCGGCCGCGAGGCGATCTGGCAGCGTGTCGAGCAGCGCCGTGTTCTCGTCGTTCAGCATCGACTCGGACACCTCCGCGACCGGCGTCGCCTTGGTCGCCTTCACGATCTTGGTGTGGTGCTTCTCGATGAAGAACGCCGACTCGGCCGACGTCTTCACGGCTTCGGGGCGCTTCACGTTCGTCGGCACGATCTGCTTGCGTCGGCCGTGCTTCGTGTCCGCGGTGACATCCTTCAGCTCGAACTCGACTTCCATCGACTGGAGCGACTGGAAGTAGTTCGACGTCGCGATGCCGTCGAGAGGCTGCGGAAGCTGGTTCGTGAGCAGCGCAGTGAAGTCGACGTCGTTGCGGCTGCGCTTCTTCTTGTTCGAGACCGTCTTGAAGCCGTCGGCGTCGCCGCCGTTCGTCAAGAGCAGCACTGGAGGGGGCTTCGAGGCGTTCTTTGGGCTTCCAGGGGGCGACAAGTTGCTGCTCGAGCCGTTGAAGGTCGAGATCGACAGCGCGTCGTCGTCGGTGCTCGGGATCAGCGCGAGCTGGTTACCGGCAGCTGGAGGCTTGCCATGCTGAGCTCCACCAGGGAGCTTCGCATCACGCGTCTTGATCTCCTCGACAGCCTTCTGGAGCGAGGTCTTGGGCTTGCCAGTCGTCGCTTGCGCGAACGTCTTCGGCGGTGCCGATTGCTTCGGAGCTGGCGGCGTCTTCCCAGGCGTCGAAGCCTGGCGACTGCGTCGACGCTGGAGGCGCTGCTGGAGGCGCAACCGCGGGGAAGATGTCGTCGCCCGTGAGCAAGTCGATGCCGTGGTGCGAGCGGTAGCCGAAAGGAAGACGCTCGGACTGGTACGGCGCGTTCTTGCCGTGCGCAGGGTGAAGCTTGTTGTCGAAGAGGAGCTGGTCGCACACGGATCCGTTCACCATCAGCGGCGGCGGGCACGACTTGGACAAGAAGTACACACGCCACGTCGCCGACGTGATCCCGGTCGCCATGTTCACCTCGCGGAACGTGTCGTAGATCGGCTGGCATCCGAGGAGGAAGAGCCGAACCAAGATCGTGTCCGTGTCGGTGTCCGAGTCGACGTTCGCGATGTCCAGGAAGTACTTGTTCGCGAGAACGTCGTACGGCTTGAACTCGAAGACACTGCCCAGGATGTTCACCTTCGTGCGCTCGAGCTTCAGGCACGCTTCCTTGGTCTTCACCTTCACGCGCAAGTTGCCACCGGGGAGCTTCGACACTTGGCCGATCGCGTGCTCCGCGTACAGCTCCTCAAGCGCGTCGTTACCGTGGTCGGAACCAGCGAGCGACGCCATGATGCGCTGCAGCGGCGTCTTCGCGAACGTGCGTCCGGTGTCGATCACCATGTCGAACTTGGCGCGAGGAAGAGCGTACGGCCGGGCTTGCTCCATGCGAGAAGCGATGAACGACCAGCCACGCTTCGCAGCGTACTGGCGCTCGATCAACTCGATGTCGCAGGCGAGTGGCTTCGGGGTCTCGATGCGGCGGCGCTTCGCTTCGGCATCGGCTTCATCACGGCGAATGGTCTCTTGCTGCTGGAGCAAGTCGGCCATCGTTGGACGAGTGTCGACGGGAGCATGCTGGCGCGGCAACGTCAGGTGGCGACTCCATCGGTTCGTCTTCGTCGGCGGTAGGCAGCAGCAGCAGCAGCGTCGGCTTGAGCACGAGCGAGCGCAGAAGCAACGCCATCGTCGGGAGAAGGCGAGTCGGCGAGGTCGAGTGGAGTCTCCATCGGTTCATCGACGTCCGAGGTGATCGCAGGTGTCCGGCACGATGGCTGGAGGCACTGGAAGCGCGGACGAAGGAGGCGACGGAGGCACGGGAGGCGAGGTCGGCACGGCTGGATGAGTGGACTCAGTACGTGCCACGTGGCAGATCGGAGCCCGCTGATTGGTCAGAGGGAGCGTGCCCAGCGGTCGACCCAGACTGGATACTGGGTGCCGACTGGATACCTGGTGCAGAGCCAGGCGCAGAACCAGTCGAGACGCGTGGCGGACTGTCCAACGAGTGGCTGAGAGGCGGTCGAGGCGGAGGCAGTACTTCATCACGACAGGCGAGGCGAAGACGGCTGGAGAGGCTGAGGGTTCTTCTGGTGAGTCGACTTGAGGGGTAGCCGGCAAATTGAGAAGTGCCCGTCTAGCTCAGTCGGTAGAGCGCTGGCCTTTTAAGCCAGTGGTCGTGGGTTCGAGCCCCACGGGGGGCGATCGCTTACTTTTTACACCACTCACCACTCACCACTCACAACACACAACACACAACACACACACAACACACAACACACAACACACAACACACAACACACATACCACATACAAAACGCACTCCACGAACAACACATCAAACATCAAACATCAAGCACCGCGCCGCTCGTCATACACAACACAACACACACATATGCCTATCTATGTACGGCCATACTTATTTACGAATACAACTATCGACTATCCGCTCGACCACGACATTGTCCGCTAATCGATACAGCAACCTATCTGTCCAATCCATCCAGCCAGCCAGCCCACAGCCCACCAACAAACGCCTTGCTCAATCAATACAAACACCAATGTCTCTCACCCAGTCGTGTCGACCGGCTCTATACTGTCCAATATACTCCACTCAAACACATGCATAACACAAACGCGCCGCCACAGACAACCTAAACGGCGCGACACACAAATAACCCATATAACCCAAAACCACAACTTCACACACACAAACGCACACACAACGCCAGACAGATAACAAGATAACATTGCCGCGCGCCCGCGAACTTGATCTGGCTACGTGTACACGCACATACGCATATATACACATACATATGTACATACACGTACAGAAACACTACCGCCAAAACGAATGACAGAGGCGCGTGCACCGAACCCATCACGATAGATACACCACGGTGAACCCGCGACGAGCCCACGTAAGAAGTACGGATGCACTTGTATTCGTACTTGCAAATGAATGAATGTGTTTGTGTAGATGTTTGTGCTCGTGTTGTGCGAATGGCGAGGTGCGAGTGGGTTATACGAGAGTGCATTGCGTTGTGTGCACTTTGTATAGTGTGTGTATTGCGAGTGGTGTGTTGCGTTCTCGCATTCTCGCATGTTGGGTTTTGCGTCGTCTCTCGTGCTGTATGTGAGTTGTAGAAGTGGCGCCGGTGCGAGTGTGTGCTGTGTGGCGTGTATTTGCGGTGGGTGCGTGTGTTGCGTGTGTGTTGTGTGTTTGTGTGTCGGCGTGTGTGTTGTTGGGTGTGTGTATGTCGCTGATGCGCCCGTCTAGCTCAGTCGGTAGAGCGCTGGCCTTTTAAGCCAGTGGTCGTGGGTTCGAGCCCCACGGGGGGCGATCGCTTACTTTTACACCACTCACCACTCACCACTCACAACACACAACACACAACACACAACACACAACACACAACACACACACAACACACAACACACATACCACATACAAAACGCACTCCACGAACAACACATCAAACATCAAACATCAAGCACCGCGCCGCTCGTCATACACAACACAACACACACATATGCCTATCTATGTACGGCCATACTTATTTACGAATACAACTATCGACTATCCGCTCGACCACGACATTGTCCGCTAATCGATACAGCAACCTATCTGTCCAATCCATCCAGCCAGCCAGCCCACAGCCCACCAACAAACGCCTTGCTCAATCAATACAAACACCAATGTCTCTCACCCAGTCGTGTCGACCGGCTCTATACTGTCCAATATACTCCACTCAAACACATGCATAACACAAACGCGCCGCCACAGACAACCTAAACGGCGCGACACACAAATAACCCATATAACCCAAAACCACAACTTCACACACACAAACGCACACACAACGCCAGACAGATAACAAGATAACATTGCCGCGCGCCCGCGAACTTGATCTGGCTACGCGTACACGCACATACGCATATATACACATACATATGTACATACACGTACAGAACACTACCGCCAAAACGAATGACAGAGGCGCGTGCACCGAACCCATCACGATAGATACACCACGGTGAACCCGCGACGAGCCCACGTAAGAAGTACGGATGCACTTGTATTCGTACTTGCAAATGAATGAATGTGTTTTGTGTAGATGTTTGTGCTCTGTTGTGCGATGGCGAGGTGCAGTGGTTATACGAGAGTGCATTGCGTTGTTGCGTTGTGTATTGTATAGTGTGTGTTTTCTCAAACATTCTCGCATTCTATGTACATTTCGTTTTGCAGCCCACAGCCCACCAACAAACGCCTTGCTCAATCAATACAAACACCAATGTCTCTCACCCAGTCGTGTCGACCGGCTCTATACTGTCCAATATACTCCACTCAAACACATGCATAACACAAACGCGCCGCCACAGACAACCTAAACGGCGCGACACACAAATAACCCATATAACCCAAAACCACAACTTCACACACACAAACGCACACACAACGCCAGACAGATAACAAGATAACATTGCCGCGCGCCCGCGAACTTGATCTGGCTACGCGTACACGCACATACGCATATATACATACATATGTACATACATGTACAGAAACACTACCGCCAAAACGAATGACAGAGGCGCGTGCACCGAACCCATCACGATAGATACACCACGGTGAACCACGAGCCCACGTAAGAAGTACGGATGCACTTGTACTGCAATGAATGATGTGTTTTGTAGATGTTTGTGCTCGTGTTGTGCGAATGGCGAGGTGTGAGTGGGTTATACGAGAGTGCATTGCGTTGTGTGCACTTTGTATAGTGTGTGTATTGCGAGTGTGTGTTGCGTTCTCGCATTCTCGCATGTTGGGTTTTGCGTCGTCTCTCGTGCTGTTATGTGAGTTGTAGAAGGGGCGCGGTGCGAGTGTGTGCTGTGTGGCGTGTATTTGCGGTGGGTGCGTGTGTTGCGTGTGTGTTTGTGTGTTTGTGTGTCGGCGTGTGTGTTGTTGGGTGTGTGTATGTCGCTGATGCGCCCGTCTAGCTCAGTCGGTAGAGCGCTGGCCTTTTAAGCAGTGGTCGTGGGTTTCGAGCCCCACGGGGGCGATCGCTTACTTTTTACACCACTCACCCATCACCACTCAAACACAACACACAACACACAACCACACACACATTTATACTTATGACATCTACCACGAATCCGATCGATACCAACCTATGAAATATAAGAAGTATGCATTAGCCAAACAATTGAATGCTTTCGTGATGTTTGTCCAATATACTACTCAAGTGCAACATACTCCACAAACACATATAACACAAATAACAACATAACCAAACACACAATAACATATAAAACACACAACCCACACACACAAACAACACATCAACAGATACAAGTAACATAATACGAACTTGACTGGTATACACGCACATAATATATACACATACATAACATACACACCCCATACCGTCCTTGACAGAACACACTCAATAATACACCACACACGTAACACACAATACTGTGTATGTACATGAATGTGTGTTTGTGTAATGTTTGTGCTCGTGTTGGTGCAAACATACGAGATATTGTGTATTTGTATTGTGTGATTGCAATTTTGTCCGCATTCTCGCATGTTGTTTTGCGTACAGAATGTGTTGTGAGTTGTTCCAATCCGAGTGGGTGCTGTGTGGCTGTGCGTTGGGTTACGCCGTGTCGTGTCGTGTTGTGCATAACACAAACGTAAACGGCGCGGTAACCATTGTTGATCTGGCTACGTATACGCGTAGTACATATGATGCGTCTAGAGCTCGGATGCACTTGTATTCGTACTTGCAAATGAATGCTCGTGTTGTGCGAATGGCGAGGTGCGAGTGGGTTATACGAGAGTGCATTGCGTTGTGTGCACTTTGTATAGTGTGTGTATTGCGAGTGGTGTGTTGCGTTCTCGCATTCTCGCATGTTGGGTTTTGCGATCGGTGCGAGTGTGTGCTGTGTGGCGTGTATATGTCGCTGATGCGCAGCTCAGTCCAAGCCAAGCCCCACATCACACACACACACACACACACACACACACACAACACACAACACACAACACACAACACACAACACACATACCACATACAAAACGCACTCCACGAACAACACATCAAACATCAAACATCAAGCACCGCGCCGCTCGTCATACACAACACAACACACACATATGCCTATCTATGTACGGCCATACTTATTTACGAATACAACTATCGACTATCCGCTCGACCACGACATTGTCCGCTAATCGATACAGCAACCTATCTGTCCAATCCATCCAGCCAGCCAGCCCACAGCCCACCAACAAACGCCTTGCTCAATCAATACAAACACCAATGTCTCTCACCCAGTCGTGTCGACCGGCTCTATACTGTCCAATATACTCCACTCAAACACATGCATAACACAAACGCGCCGCCACAGACAACCTAAACGGCGCGACACACAAATAACCCATATAACCCAAAACCACAACTTCACACACACAAACGCACACACAACGCCAGACAGATAACAAGATAACATTGCCGCGCGCCCGCGAACTTGATCTGGCTACGCGTACACGCACATACGCATATATACACATACATATGTACATACACGTACAGAAACACTACCGCCAAAACGAATGACAGAGGCGCGTGCACCGAACCCATCACGATAGATACACCACGGTGAACCCGCGACGAGCCCACGTAAGAAGTACGGATGCACTTGTATTCGTACTTGCAAATGAATGAATGTGTTTGTGTAGATGTTTGTGCTCGTGTTGTGCGAATGCGAGGTGCGAGTGGGTTATACGAGAGTGCATTGCGTTGTGTGCACTTTGTATAGTGTGTGTATTGCGAGTGGTGTGTTGCGTTCTCGCATTCTCGCATGTTGGGTTTTGCGTCGTCTCTCGTGCTGTATGTGAGTTGTAGAAGTGGCGCCGGTGCGAGTGTGTGCTGTGTGGCGTGTATTTTGCGGTGGGTGCGTGTGTTGCGTGTGTGTTGTGTGTTTGTGTGTCGGCGTGTGTGTGTTGGTGTGTGTATGTCGCTGATGCGCCCGTTAGCTCAGTCGGTAGAGCGCTGGGCCTTTTAAGCCAGTGGTCGTGGGTTCGAGCCCCACGGGGGGCGATCGCTTACTTTTTACACCACTCACCACTCACAACACACAAAAACACACAACACACAACACACAACACACAACCACAACACACAACACACAACACACAACACACATACCACATACAAAACGCCACTCCACGAACAACACATCAAACATCAAACATCAAGCACCGCGCCGCTCGTCATACACAACACAACACACACATATGCCTATCTATGTACGGCCATACTTATTTACGAATACGACTATCGACTATCCGCTCGACCACGACAATTGTCGCTAATCGATACAGCAACCTATCTGTCCAATCCATCCAGCCAGCCAGCCCACAGCCCACCAACAAACGCCTTGCTCAATCAATACAACACCAATGTCTCTCACCCAGTCGTGTCGACCGGCTCTATACTGTCCAATATACTCCACTCAAACACATGCATAACACAAACGCGCCGCCACAGACAACCTAAACGGCGCGACAACACAAATACCCATATAACCCAAAACCACAACTTCACACACACAAACGCACACACAACGCCAGACAGATAACAAGATAACATTGCCGCGCGCCCGCGAACTTGATCTGGCTACGCGTACACGCACATACGCATATATACACATACATATGTACATACATGTACAGAAACACTACCGCGAATGACAGAGGCGCGTGCACCGAAAGATCAAGATAGCTCGGACACGGTCGCCCGCGACGAGCGCACGTAAGTACGAATGCACTTGTATTCGTACTTGCAAATGAATGAATGTGAGCGCACGGGCAGAAGACGGAAGGCGAGACGGAACTGCAGATCGTCGAAGACCGGCAGCAAGATCCTGCGCAGGCGCTTGCCGTGCTGCACGAAGCCCTTGATCTGCTGCTCGTCGACTCGCTGCGAGTGGATCTGCATCGGGTGCTGCTTCGTCGGGGTCTTGGGCGTCCAGACGACTCGAAGAAGCGCTGACCGCGGGATCGCCGGGATCAAGCACGTCTTCACGCGCTCGTGCAGCCCACGTACGGAAGTAGACGACGGTCGCTGGTACTCGAGGCGTCGAAGACGAGCTCCAGCGCGCCAAGTCGCTCGACGATCTGCGTTGCTTCACGATGCAGCGTGCCCAGCCACTTCGCCTGCACGCCCGGCGACGTCGACGCGAGCGTGTAGTCGATGTGGCGCTGCACGAAGTCAAGTCGAGTCGACCAAGCTTCCCCGTCGCGACAGAAGTCCGCAAGCGACCGCAAGCCGAAGACGCGCGACACATGCAGACGGAAGCTTCGTTTGCGGCTCCGGGATCATGCCAAGACACCGTCGATGCGCCTCGATCGTTCCCAGAGCGTCGCTTTCTTCTCGTAGTGCAGCTCGGCGTCCGCGTGGAACCAGATCGGCTGATGAAGACCGTACGTCGCGCGCTCATCCGAAGGCAGGTCGCGCCACGTGATCTCCCAGCGCGTCTTGTACCACCACGTCCACGTCGCTCGCCACCACGTCGACGCTTGGCGCCGCTTGATCAAGTCGCCGTGTCGAAGCGGGAGATCGTGAGGAAGTCGAGCGCGTGAGCGCCTCCGTACCGCGGAAGCACCGACGTGAGCAGCTCGACGCCCGGAGTCGCCCAGTTGCGCATGCCCGTTGCGCGTGCGGCTCGCATGAACTGCAGGAGCAGTGCGAGTCGCTGTCGCTTGAGCTGCGCGTCGAGACTCGGGATGCCCAAGCCACCGTCGCTGCGTCGCTGGTACAAGAACTCGCCCGGGATCAGCTGAACGTGCGAGGCGTCGCGATCGTGCTTGCGGCTCAAGACGAACCGGTTGAGCATCGACTGCCACCGTCGCACGACTGTCGCAGGGATCGCGACGTGCTGCGTGTAGTGCCACAAGCGCGAGAGCACCATCGTCTGCGCGACCAAGAGCCGGCCACGAAGCGTGCGCGCGCGCCGGTACCATGCCTTGAAGCCGTCGTAGAAGCGCTGGTCCAAGAACTCAACGATCGCGTCGTCGACCGAAGCCTGTCCGAACGGGATGCCAAGGTACTTGACCGTGTCCGAGCGACCGAGAACGCGAACGCCCGGAAGCGCAGGGCACACCTGGTTCCGGTTCAGCGCCAGCAGCACCGACTTGGACAAGTTGAGCTTCGCGCCAGAGCCTCGGCAGTAGTCGTCGACGATGGC
The DNA here is from genome assembly GCA_003730235.1 of Pythium guiyangense. Classification (NCBI taxonomy): domain Eukaryota; phylum Oomycota; class Peronosporomycetes; order Pythiales; family Pythiaceae; genus Pythium; species Pythium guiyangense. Next base: position 66,789 of record QXDM01000140.1, read on the forward strand.
GAGCTGCGCTTGCAAGTTCGGGATCGAACTAGCAAGGAGCGTCGAGTCGTCGGCGAAGAAGACCCCAGTCGCCGTGTGGTCCGCGTTCAGACACACGCCGTGCTCCTCGTGCGCTCGAAGAAGGTTGCCAAGCGGCTCGATCGTCAAGACGAAGAGCAGCGCCGACAACGGATCCCCTTGCTTCACGCCGCGCGTCGGATGCAGCGCCGGCTGGACGTTGTTGTTGATCAGCAAGTGCGCCTGTGGCTTCGTGTACAGCAGCCTGATCCAGCGGATGAAGCCCTCGCCGAAGCCCATGCGCTCGAGCAGCCGGAACATGTACGCCCAGTTGACGCGGTCGAACGCCTTCTGGAAGTCCAAGAACAGCGCGTACGCCTCTTCATCGCGGCTCGTGACGAGGTCTTGCAAGTCGGTGAGGAAGCGCACATGGTGGTGGATCGAGCGGCCCATGACGAAGCCCTTCTGGTCGGAGTGGATCAAGTCGCCGAGCGCCATGATCATGCGACGCATCAGCGCTTTCGACAGCGCCTTCACGTCGACGGGACATGACGGTGATCGGCCGGTAGTTCCAGGCACGGCGCGCGAGTCCTTCTTGTGGAGTAGCACGACAGCCGACTTGCGCTGGGACGCGAGCAGCTCGCCACGACGGAGCCGGTCGTTGAAGACAATCGCCAAGCACTCGCCAAAGACGTCCGACCGCCACTTGGTAGAACCCCGCGGTCAAGCCGTCCATGCCAGGCGCCGACGAAGGCTTCATGTGCCGGATCGCGTCGGCGAGGTCTGCGCCGGTCACTTCAGCGTCAAGCATCAAGCGGTCTGCCTCAGAGACGAAGCGCGTGATCGAGTCGAGGAGCTTGCGCTGCATGTCTTCGTCCGGCGGCGGAGCGCTTCCTGCAGGACTGTCCGGGTCACCCATCTCCGACCCCCAGTGCTCCAGGAAGCGAAGCGAGATCTCGTGCGGGTTCGCCGAGACACTTCCATCCGGTGTCTCGACCTCCTCGATCGAGATCTTGCGCAAGCTCGTGTCCAGCGGACGGAAGAAGTGCGACGTCGAACGCTCGGAGTTGGCCGCTTGGAAGTCGAACGCAGTATCTTGGTGGTACTGGCTCGTCCGCAAGACCGTCTCCTTGTAGTGGCGCATGGCTTCGTCGAAGAGCGCGCGGTCGTCTTTCGTTCGACGACACACGGTGCCGCGCAGCAGCTTGATCCAGCGCAACCCGGGCGTCTTCGACAGCACGCGAGTCTTGCGAGCGGAGCTTCTTCTGGACGTCTTGCAGCTGCTTCTTGATGGCGACCTTCCACGCTTCCCAGACTTTGCCCGGGTTGTCGGCGTACTCGAAGCTTGTCGCGCACTAGCTCGGCCTCCTTCTCGATCGCCGAGACGACCTTCGGGTAGTCGAGCAAGTACCGCGGGAACTTCCAGTAGCCGCGACCGTGGAGCTGCGTCCCGGAGCGGAGCGAGACGCTGTGCGCGAGGTGGTCACCAGCGTGCGTCGGCAAGAAGTACTTGGACGAGCCGTAGAAGCGGTTGCAGAACGTCTCGGACATCAGCACGTAGTCCAGCCGGTTCTTCCGAGGAAGCGGACCGGTGAACAAGCGCTTCAAGTCGTGGTGGATCCGCCAAGCGTCGACGACACCAAGCCGCGCCAACCACTCAAGGCAGCTGGAACGACTCGGGTCGTAGCGCAAGTCGGGCGTGGAGCAGTCGAGTCTCGGGTCGAGCGGGGTGTTCAAGTCGCCGAGCACGAAGTGTGTCGCGTCGTCCTCGAAGCTGTCGGTGTCCAAGCTCGCGAAGAACTGCTTGCTTCTCCTGGCGGTCGACTGGCGCGTACACGTTGTGGATGTAGACGGGAGCAAGCTCGACCGTCACCTTCACGACGAGGTATCGCCCAGGAATCGACAAGCGCGACACTTCGACGGCCGAGTCGAAACCCGGAAAGTCGGAGCGCAGCACGGTCATCACGCCGCCGCTTCGACCGCGCGTGGGCCGATCCAGCAGCGCGTTCGGGTCGTTGACGAAGAGCTTGTGCGCGAAGCTCGAGTCGAGATGGAAGTTGAAGGTCGAGAGGTGTTGTGCGTCTGCGAACTTGGTTTCTTGGACGCACGACACCGAGTGCTTGGAGAGAAGATGGTCGATGAAGAGATGGCCGTTCTTCTTGACGCCGTTGGTGTTGACGGTCAAGAGACTGACGCCGTTCCAGGCGTGCTGGGGCTCGAAGACTTTAGCAACGAGAAGCCAAGGCGCTCGCCACTGTCGTCACCGAGCCATCTTCAGCGACGCAGGTCTTCAGCACCGACGAGTCTTCCGGGTAGAAGCCTTCCAGCGCGCGCAGAGCCTCCAAGTCGTCGAGCAAGTGACCTTGCCACTGCACTTCGCGCCACTGCTTCATGCAAAGCGCGCCGAGCTCCGACCGCAACAGCATTAGCAGCGTGTTCGGGTGCAGGAAGCGCGCGTGGTGCGCCGGGATCCACTCGACCGGCCGACCCGTGAAGTACTGGATCCAGTGGTCGTTCTTGAACAGAACCGGAGCCGTCGCCATCAACGCCAGCTCGAACATGCCGAGTGCCTTCGATGCGCGCGCCAGCTCCGTGATCGCGTCGGTGTGTGTCCACCACTTGCCGCACGCTTTGAAGATGTCGCCGCGCTTCGACGGTACACTCGAGCCCATGGTCTTCTTCCACTTCGTCGCGAACGTCGTGTCGTCGCCCGGGTTCGTCGCGCTCAACACGCGATTGATCGCGTGCAGCTGCGCAAGCTCAGCGATCTCGTTGCCTGGGCTCGACATCTTGAGCGACAGCGCGCTGTTGAACGCGAGCGGGTTCTCGGCGATCTTCTTCACGATGTGATCCGGGTTCGCGGCGTTCTCGATCAGCTTGACGACGCCGCCAACCTTCGAGTCTGCGGCCGCGAGGCGATCTGGCAGCGTGTCGAGCAGCGCCGTGTTCTCGTCGTTCAGCATCGACTCGGACACCTCCGCGACTGGCGTCGCCTTGGTTGCCTTCACGATCTTGGTGTGGTGCTTCTCGATGAAGAACGCCGACTCGGCCGACGTCTTCACGGCTTCAGGGCGCTTCACGTTCGTCGGCACGATCTGCTTGCGTCGGCCGTGCTTCGTGTCCGCGGTGACATCCTTCAGCTCGAACTCGACTTCCATCGACTGGAGCGACTGGAAGTAGTTCGACGTCGCGATGCCGTCGAGAGGCTGCGGAAGCTGGTTCGTGAGCAGCGCAGTGAAGTCGACGTCGTTGCGGCTGCGCTTCTTCTTGTTCGAGACCGTCTTGAAGCCGTCGGCGTCGCCGCCGTTCGTCAAGAGCAGCACAGGAGGGAGCTTCGAGGCGTTCTTTGGGCTTCCAGGGGGCGACAAGTTGCTGCTCGAGCCGTTGAAGGTCGAGATCGACAGCGCGTCGTCGTCATTGCTCGGGATCAGCGCGAGCTGGTTGCCGGCAGCTGGAGGCTTGCCATGCTGAGCTCCGCCAGGGAGCTTCGCATCACGCGTCTTGATCTCCTCGACAGCCTTCTGGAGCGAGGTCTTGGGCTTGACAGTCGTCGCTTGCGCGAACGTCTTCGGCGGTGCCGATTGCTTCGGAGCTGGCGGCGTCTTCCCAGGCGTCGAAGCTGGCGACTGCGTCGACGCTGGAGGCGCTGCTGGAGGCGCAACCGCGGGGAAGATGTCGTCGCCCGTGAGCAAGTCGATGCCGTGGTGCGAGCGGTAGCCGAAAGGAAGACGCTCGGACTGGTACGGCGCGTTCTTGCCGTGCGCAGGGTGAAGCTTGTTGTCGAAGAGGAGCTGGTCGCACACGGATCCGTTCACCATCAACGGCGGCGGGCACGACTTGGACAAGAAGTACACGCGCCACGTCGCCGACGTGATCCCGGTCGCCATGTTCACCTCGCGGAACGTGTCGTAGATCGGCTGGCATCCGAGGAGGAAGAGCCGAACCAAGATCGTGTCCGTGTCGGTGTCCGAGTCGACATTCGCGATGTCCAGGAAGTACTTGTTCGCGAGAACGTCGTACGGCTTGAACTCGAAGACGCTGCCCAGGATGTTCACCTTCGTGCGCTCGAGCTTCAGGACACGCTTCCTTGGTTTTCACCTTCACGCGCAAGTTGCCACCGGGGAGCTTCGACACTTGGCCGATCGCGTGCTCCGCGTACAGCTCCTCAAGCGCGTCGTTACCGTGGTCGGAACCAGCGAGCGACGCCATGATGCGCTGCAGCGGCGTCTTCGCAAACGTGCGTCCGGTGTCGATCACCATGTCGAACTTGGCGCGAGGAAGAGCGTACGGCCGGGCTTGCTCCATGCGAGAAGCGATGAACGACCAGCCACGCTTCGCAGCGTACTGGCGCTCGATCAACTCGATATCGCAAGGCAAGCGGCTTCGGGGTCTCGATGCGGCGCTTCGCTTCGGCATCGGCTTCGTCGCGGCGAATGGTCTCTTGCTGCTGGAGCAAGTCGGCCATCGTTGGACGCGTGTCGACGGGAGCATGTGGCGCGGCAACGTCAGGTGGCGACTCCATCGGTTCGTCTTCGTCGGCGGTGGCGGCAGCACAGCAGCAGCGTCGGCTTGAGCACGAGCGAGCGCAGAAGCAACGCCATCGCCGGGAGAAGGCGAGTCGGCGAGGGTCGAGTGGAGTCTCCATCGGTTCATCGACGTCCGAGGTGTTCGAGGTGTCCGGCACGATGGCTGGAGGCAGTGGAAGCGCGGACGAAGGAGGCGACGGAGGCACGGGGGGCGAGGTCGGCACGGCCGGATGAGTGGACTCGTACGTGCCACGTGGCAGATCGGAGCCCGCTGATTGGTACGGAGGGAGCGTGCCCAGCGGTCGACCCAGACTGGATACTGGGTGCCGACTGGATACCTGGTGCAGAGCCAGGCACAGAACCAGTCGAGACGCGTGGCGGCTGGCCAACGAGTGGCTGAGAGGCGGTGGAGGCGGAGACAGTCTTCATCACGACAGGGCGAGGCGAAGACGGCTGGGGAGGCTGAGGGTTCTTCTGGTGAGTCGACTTGAGGGGTAGCCGGCAAATTGAGAAGTGCCCGTCTAGCTCAGTCGGTAGAGCGCTGGCCTTTTAAGCCAGTGGTCGTGGGTTCGAGCCCCACGGGGGGCGATCGCTTACTTTTTACACCACTCACCACTCACCACTCACAACACACAACACACAACACACAACACACACACACACACAACACACAACCACAACACACACACATACCACATACAAAACGCACTCCACGAACAACACATCAAACATCAAACATCAAGCACCGCGCCGCTCGTCATACACAACACAACACACACATATGCCTATCTATGTACGGCCATACTTATTTACGAATACAACTATCGACTATCCGCTCGACCACGACATTGTCCGCTAATCGATACAGCAACCTATCTGTCCAATCCATCCAGCCAGCCAGCCCACAGCCCACCAACAAACGCCTTGCTCAATCAATACAAACACCAATGTCTCTCACCCAGTCGTGTCGACCGGCTCTATACTGTCCAATATACTCCACTCAAACACATGCATAACACAAACGCGCCGCCACAGACAACCTAAACGGCGCGACACACAAATAACCCATATAACCCAAAACCACAACTTCACACACACAAACGCACACACAACGCCAGACAGATAACAAGATAACATTGCCGCGCGCCCGCGAACTTGATCTGGCTACGCGTACACGCACATACGCATATATACACATACATATGTACATACATGTACAGAAACACTACCGCCAAAACGAATGACAGAGGCGCGTGCACCGAACCCATCACGATAGATACACCACGGTGAACCCGCGACGAGCCCACGTAAGAAGTACGGATGCACTTGTATTCGTACTTGCAAATGAATGAATGTGTTTGTGTAGATGTTTGTGCTCGTGTTGTGCGAATGGCGAGGTGCGAGTGGGTTATACGAGAGTGCATTGCGTTGTGTGCACTTTGTATAGTGTGTGTATTGCGAGTGGTGTGTTGCGTTCTCGCATTCTCGCATGTTGGGTTTTGCGTCGTCTCTCGTGCTGTATGTGAGTTGTAGAAGTGGCGCCGGTGCGAGTGTGTGCTGTGTGGCGTGTATTTGCGGTGGGTGCGTGTGTTGCGTGTGTGTTGTGTGTTTGTGTGTCGGCGTGTGTGTTGTTGGGTGTGTGTATGTCGCTGATGCGCCCGTCTAGCTCAGTCGGTAGAGCGCTGGCCTTTTAAGCCAGTGGTCGTGGGTTCGAGCCCCACGGGGGGCGATCGCTTACTTTTACACCACTCACCACTCACCACTCACAACACACAACACACAACACACAACACACAACACACAACACACAACACACATACCACATACAAAACACACATACCACATACAAAACGCACTCCACGAACAACACATCAAACATCAAACATCAAGCACCGCGCCGCTCGTCATACACAACACAACACACACATATGCCTATCTATGTACGGCCATACTTATTTACGAATACAACTATCGACTATCCGCTCGACCACGACATTGTCCGCTAATCGATACAGCAACCTATCTGTCCAATCCATCCAGCCAGCCAGCCCACAGCCCACCAACAAACGCCTTGCTCAATCAATACAAACACCAATGTCTCTCACCCAGTCGTGTCGACCGGCTCTATACTGTCCAATATACTCCACTCAAACACATGCATAACACAAACGCGCCGCCACAGACAACCTAAACGGCGCGACACACAAATAACCCATATAACCCAAAACCACAACTTCACACACACAAACGCACACACAACGCCAGACAGATAACAAGATAACATTGCCGCGCGCCCGCGAACTTGATCTGGCTACGCGTACACGCACATACGCATATATACACATACATATGTACATACATGTACAGAAACACTACCGCCAAAACGAATGACAGAGGCGCGTGCACCGAACCCATCACGATAGATACACCACGGTGAACCCGCGACGAGCCCACGTAAGAAGTACAGATGCACTTGTATTCGTACTTGCAAATGAATGAATGTGTTTGTGTAGATGTTTGTGCTCGTGTTGTGCGAATGGCGAGGTGTGAGTGGGTTATACGAGAGTGCATTGCGTTGTGTGCACTTTGTATAGTGTGTGTATTGCGAGTGGTGTGTTGCGTTCTCGCATTCTCGCATGTTGGGTTTTGCGTCGTCTCTCGTGCTGTATGTGAGTTGTAGAAGTGGCGCCGGTGCGAGTGTGTGCTGTGTGGCGTGTATTTGCGGTGGGTGCGTGTGTTGCGTGTGTGTTGTGTGTTTGTGTGTCGGCGTGTGTGTTGTTGGGTGTGTGTATGTCGCTGATGCGCCCGTCTAGCTCAGTCGGTAGAGCGCTGGCCTTTTAAGCCAGTGGTCGTGGGTTCGAGCCCCACGGGGGGCGATCGCTTACTTTTTACACCACTCACCACTCACAACACACAACACACAACACACAACACACAACACACAACACACAACACACAACCACACACAAACACACACATACCACATACAAAACGCACTCCACGAACAACACATCAAACATCAAACATCAAGCACCGCGCCGCTCGTCATACACAACACAACACACACATATGCCTATCTATGTACGGCCATACTTATTTACGAATACGACTATCGACTATCCGCTCGACCACGACATTGTCCGCTAATCGATACAGCAACCTATCTGTCCAATCCATCCAGCCAGCCAGCCCACAGCCCACCAACAAACGCCTTGCTCAATCAATACAAACACCAATGTCTCTCACCCAGTCGTGTCGACCGGCTCTATACTGTCCAATATACTCCACTCAAACACATGCATAACACAAACGCGCCGCCACAGACAACCTAAACGGCGCGACACACAAATAACCCATATAACCCAAAACCACAACTTCACACACACAAACGCACACACAACGCCAGACAGATAACAAGATAACATTGCCGCGCGCCCGCGAACTTGATCTGGCTACGCGTACACGCACATACGCATATATACACATACATATGTACATACATGTACAGAAACACTACCGCCAAAACGAATGACAGAGGCGCGTGCACCGAACCCATCACGATAGATACACCACGGTGAACCCGCGACGAGCCCACGTAAGAAGTACGGATGCACTTGTATTCGTACTTGCAAATGAATGAATGTGTTTGTGTAGATGTTTGTGCTCGTGTTGTGCGAATGGCGAGGTGCGAGTGGGTTATACGAGAGTGCATTGCGTTGTGTGCACTTTGTATAGTGTGTGTATTGCGAGTGGTGTGTTGCGTTCTCGCATTCTCGCATGTTGGGTTTTGCGTCGTCTCTCGTGCTGTATGTGAGTTGTAGAAGTGGCGCCGGTGCGAGTGTGTGCTGTGTGGCGTGTATTTGCGGTGGGTGCGTGTGTTGCGTGTGTGTTGTGTGTTTGTGTGTCGGCGTGTGTGTTGTTGGGTGTGTGTATGTCGCTGATGCGCCCGTCTAGCTCAGTCGGTAGAGCGCTGGCCTTTTAAGCCAGTGGTCGTGGGTTCGAGCCCCACGGGGGGCGATCGCTTACTTTTTACACCACTCACCACTCACAACACACAACACACAACACACAACACACAACACACAACACACAACACACATACCACTACAAACCACATACCACATACAAAACGCACTCCACGAACAACACATCAAACATCAAACATCAAGCACCGCGCCGCTCGTCATACACAACACAACACACACATATGCCTATCTATGTACGGCCATACTTATTTACGAATACGACTATCGACTATCCGCTCGACCACGACATTGTCCGCTAATCGATACAGCAACCTATCTTCCAATCCATCCAGCCAGCCAGCCCACAGCCCACCAACAAACGCCTTGCTCAATCAATACAAACACCAATGGTCTCTCACCCAGTCGTGTCGACCGGCTCTATACTGTCCAATATACTCCACTCAACACATGCATAACACAAACGCCGCCGCCACAGACAACCTAAACGGCGCGACACACAAATAACCCATATAACCCAAAACCACAACTTCACACACACAAACGCACACACAAACGCCAGACAGATAACAAGATAACATTGCCCGCGCGCCCGCGAACTTGATCTGGCTACGTGTACACGCACATACGCATATATACACATACATATAGTACATACATGTACAGAAACACTACCGCCAAAAACGAATGACAGAGGCGCGTGCAACCGAACCCATCACGATAGATACACCACGGTGAACCCGCGACGAGCCCACGTAAGAAGTACAGATGCACTTGTATTCGTACTTGCAAATGAATGAATGTGTTTGTGTAGATGTTTGTGCTCGTGTTGTGCGAATGGCGAGGTTTGGGTTACGAGAGTGCATTGCGTTGTGTGCACTTTGTATAGTGTGTGTATTGCGAGTGGTGTGTTGCGTTCTCGCATTCTCGCATGTTGGGTTTTGCGTCGTCTCTCGTGCTGTATGTGAGTTGTAGAAGTGGCGCCGGTGCGAGTGTGTGCTGTGTGGCGTGTATTTGCGGTGGGTGCGTGTGTTGCGTGTGTGTTGTGTGTTTGTGTGTCGGCGTGTGTGTTGTTGGTGTGTGTATGTCGCTGATGCGCCCGTCTAGCTCAGTCGGTAGAGCGCTGGCCTTTTAAGCCAGTGGTCGTGGGTTCGAGCCCCACGGGGGGCGATCGCTTTACTTTTTACACCACTCACCACTCACCACTCACAACACACACACACACACAACACACAACACACAACACACAACACACACACAACACACAACACACATACCACATACAAAACGCACTCCACGAACAACACATCAAACATCAAACATCAAGCACCGCGCCGCTCGTCATACACAACACAACACACACATATGCCTATCTATGTACGGCCATACTTATTTACGAATACGACTATCGACTATCCGCTCGACCACGACATTGTCCGCTAATCGATACAGCAACCTATCTGTCCAATCCATCAGCCAGCCCACAGCCCACCAACAAACGCCTTGCTCAATCAATACAAACACCAATGTCTCTCACCCAGTCGTGTCGACCGGCTCTATACTGTCCAATATACTCCACTCAAACACATGCATAACACAAACGCGCCGCCACAGACAACCTAAACGGCGCGACACACAAATAACCCATATAACCCAAAACCACAACTTCACACACACAAACGCACACACAACGCCAGACAGATAACAAGATAACATTGCCGCGCGCCCGCGAACTTGATCTGGCTACGTGTACACGCACATACGCATATATACACATACATATGTACATACATGTACAGAAACACTACCGCCAAAACGAATGACAGAGGCGCGTGCACCGAACCCATCACGATAGATACACCACGGTGAACCCGCGACGAGCCCACGTAAGAAGTACAGATGCACTTGTATTCGTACTTGCAAATGAATGAATGTGTTTGTGTAGATGTTTGTGCTCGTGTTGTGCGAATGGCGAGGTGTGAGTGGGTTATACGAGAGTGCATTGCGTTGTGTGCACTTTGTATAGTGTGTGTATTGCGAGTGGTGTGTTGCGTTCTCGCATTCTCGCATGTTGGGTTTTGCGTCGTCTCTCGTGCTGTATGTGAGTTGTAGAAGTGGCGCCGGTGCGAGTGTGTGCTGTGTGGCGTGTATTTGCGGTGGGTGCGTGTGTTGCGTGTGTGTTGTGTGTTTGTGTGTCGGCGTGTGTGTTGTTGGGTGTGTGTATGTCGCTGATGCGCCCGTCTAGCTCAGTCGGTAGAGCGCTGGCCTTTTAAGCCAGTGGTCGTGGGTTCGAGCCCCACGGGGGGCGATCGCTTACTTTTTACACCACTCACCACTCACCACTCACAACACACAACACACAACACACAACACACAACACACAACACACAACACACACACACACACATACCACATACAAAACGCACTCCACGAACAACACATCAAACATCAAACATCAAGCACCGCGCCGCTCGTCATACACAACACAACACACACATATGCCTATCTATGTACGGCCATACTTATTTACGAATACGACTATCGACTATCCGCTCGACCACGACATTGTCCGCTAATCGATACAGCAACCTATCTGTCCAATCCATCCAGCCAGCCAGCCCACAGCCCACCAACAAACGCCTTGCTCAATCAATACAAACACCAATGTCTCTCACCCAGTCGTGTCGACCGGCTCTATACTGTCCAATATACTCCACTCAAACACATGCATAACACAAACGCGCCGCCACAGACAACCTAAACGGCGCGACACACAAATAACCCATATAACCCAAAACCACAACTTCACACACACAAACGCACACACAACGCCAGACAGATAACAAGATAACATTGCCGCGCGCCCGCGAACTTGATCTGGCTACGCGTACACGCACATACGCATATATACACATACATATGTACATACATGTACAGAAACACTACCGCCAAAACGAATGACAGAGGCGCGTGCACCGAACCCATCACGATAGATACACCACGGTGAACCCGCGACGAGCCCACGTAAGAAGTACGATGCACTTGTATTCGTACTTGCAAATGAATGAATGTGTTTGTGTAGATGTTTGTGCTCGTGTTGTGCGAATGGCGAGGTGCGAGTGGGTTATACGAGAGTGCATTGCGTTGTGTGCACTTTGTATAGTGTGTGTATTGCGAGTGGTGTGTTGCGTTCTCGCATTCTCGCATGTTGGGTTTTGCGTCGTCTCTCGTGCTGTATGTGAGTTGTAGAAGTGGCGCCGGTGCGAGTGTGTGCTGTGTGGCGTGTATTTGCGGTGGGTGCGTGTGTTGCGTGTGTGTTGTGTGTTTGTGTGTCGGCGTGTGTGTTGTTGGGTGTGTGTATGTCGCTGATGCGCCCGTCTAGCTCAGTCGGTAGAGCGCTGGCCTTTTAAGCCAGTGGTCGTGGGTTCGAGCCCCACGGGGGGCGATCGCTTACTTTTTACACCACTCACCACTCACCACTCACAACACACAACACACAACACACAACACACAACACACAACACACACACACACAACACACATACCACATACAAAACGCACTCCACGAACAACACATCAAACATCAAACATCAAGCACCGCGCCGCTCGTCATACACAACACAACACACACATATGCCTATCTATGTACGGCCATACTTATTTACGAATACGACTATCGACTATCCGCTCGACCACGACATTGTCCGCTAATCGATACAGCAACCTATCTGTCCAATCCATCCAGCCAGCCAGCCCACAGCCCACCAACAAACGCCTTGCTCAATCAATACAAACACCAATGTCTCTCACCCAGTCGTGTCGACCGGCTCTATACTGTCCAATATACTCCACTCAAACACATGCATAACACAAACGCGCCGCCACAGACAACCTAAACGGCGCGACACACAAATAACCCATATAACCCAAAACCACAACTTCACACACACAAACGCACACACAACGCCAGACAGATAACAAGATAACATTGCCGCGCGCCCGCGAACTTGATCTGGCTACGCGTACACGCACATACGCATATATACACATACATATGTACATACATGTACAGAAACACTACCGCCAAAACGAATGACAGAGGCGCGTGCACCGAACCCATCACGATAGATACACCACGGTGAACCCGCGACGAGCCCACGTAAGAAGTACAGATGCACTTGTATTCGTACTTGCAAATGAATGAATGTGTTTGTGTAGATGTTTGTGCTCGTGTTGTGCGAATGGCGAGGTGTGAGTGGGTTATACGAGAGTGCATTGCGTTGTGTGCACTTTGTATAGTGTGTGTATTGCGAGTGGTGTGTTGCGTTCTCGCATTCTCGCATGTTGGGTTTTGCGTCGTCTCTCGTGCTGTATGTGAGTTGTAGAAGTGGCGCCGGTGCGAGTGTGTGCTGTGTGGCGTGTATTTGCGGTGGGTGCGTGTGTTGCGTGTGTGTTGTGTGTTTGTGTGTCGGCGTGTGTGTTGTTGGGTGTGTGTATGTCGCTGATGCGCCCGTCTAGCTCAGTCGGTAGAGCGCTGGCCTTTTAAGCCAGTGGTCGTGGGTTCGAGCCCCACGGGGGGCGATCGCTTACTTTTTACACCACTCACCACTCACCACTCACAACACACAACACACAACACACAACACACAACACACAACACACAACACACAACACACAACACACATACCACATACAAAACGCACTCCACGAACAACACATCAAACATCAAACATCAAGCACCGCGCCGCTCGTCATACACAACACAACACACACATATGCCTATCTATGTACGGCCATACTTATTTACGAATACGACTATCGACTATCCGCTCGACCACGACATTGTCCGCTAATCGATACAGCAACCTATCTGTCCAATCCATCCAGCCAGCCAGCCCACAGCCCACCAACAAACGCCTTGCTCAATCAATACAAACACCAATGTCTCTCACCCAGTCGTGTCGACCGGCTCTATACTGTCCAATATACTCCACTCAAACACATGCATAACACAAACGCGCCGCCACAGACAACCTAAACGGCGCGACACACAAATAACCCATATAACCCAAAACCACAACTTCACACACACAAACGCACACACAACGCCAGACAGATAACAAGATAACATTGCCGCGCGCCCGCGAACTTGATCTGGCTACGCGTACACGCACATACGCATATATACACATACATATGTACATACATGTACAGAAACACTACCGCCAAAACGAATGACAGAGGCGCGTGCACCGAACCCATCACGATAGATACACCACGGTGAACCCGCGACGAGCCCACGTAAGAAGTACGGATGCACTTGTATTCGTACTTGCAAATGAATGAATGTGTTTGTGTAGATGTTTGTGCTCGTGTTGTGCGAATGGCGAGGTGCGAGTGGGTTATACGAGAGTGCATTGCGTTGTGTGCACTTTGTATAGTGTGTGTATTGCGAGTGGTGTGTTGCGTTCTCGCATTCTCGCATGTTGGGTTTTGCGTCGTCTCTCGTGCTGTATGTGAGTTGTAGAAGTGGCGCCGGTGCGAGTGTGTGCTGTGTGGCGTGTATTTGCGGTGGGTGCGTGTGTTGCGTGTGTGTTGTGTGTTTGTGTGTCGGCGTGTGTGTTGTTGGGTGTGTGTATGTCGCTGATGCGCCCGTCTAGCTCAGTCGGTAGAGCGCTGGCCTTTTAAGCCAGTGGTCGTGGGTTCGAGCCCCACGGGGGGCGATCGCTTACTTTTTACACCACTCACCACTCACCACTCACAACACACAACACACAACACACAACACACAACACACAACACACAACACACAACACACATACCACATACAAAACGCACTCCACGAACAACACATCAAACATCAAACATCAAGCACCGCGCCGCTCGTCATACACAACACAACACACACATATGCCTATCTATGTACGGCCATACTTATTTACGAATACAACTATCGACTATCCGCTCGACCACGACATTGTCCGCTAATCGATACAGCAACCTATCTGTCCAATCCATCCAGCCAGCCAGCCCACAGCCCACCAACAAACGCCTTGCTCAATCAATACAAACACCAATGTCTCTCACCCAGTCGTGTCGACCGGCTCTATACTGTCCAATATACTCCACTCAAACACATGCATAACACAAACGCGCCGCCACAGACAACCTAATAACCCATATAACCCAAAACCACAACTTCACACACACAAACGCACACACAACGCCAGACAGATAACAAGATAACATTGCCGCGCGCCCGCGAACTTGATCTGGCTACGCACGCACATACGCATATATACACATACATATGTACATACATGTACAGAAACACTACCGCCAAAACGAATGACAGAGGCGCGTGCACCGAACCCATCACGATAGATACACCACGGTGAACCCGCGACGAGCCCACGTAAGAAGTACGGATGCACTTGTATTCGTACTTGCAAATGAATGAATGTGTTTGTGTAGATGTTTGTGCTCGTGTTGTGCGAATGGCGAGGTGCGAGTGGGTTATACGAGAGTGCATTGCGTTGTGTGCACTTTGTATAGTGTGTGTATTGCGAGTGGTGTGTTGCGTTCTCGCATTCTCGCATGTTGGGTTTTGCGTCGTCTCTCGTGCTGTATGTGAGTTGTAGAAGTGGCGCCGGTGCGAGTGTGTGCTGTGTGGCGTGTATTTGCATGTCGCTGATGCGCCCGTCTAGCTCAGTCGGTAGAGCGCTGGCCTTTTAAGCCAGTGGTCGTGGGTTCGAGCCCCACGGGGGGCGATCGCTTACTTTTTATCACAACACACCAATGCACTCTCAAACATCACATCAAGCACCGCGCCGCTCGTGCCTATCTATGTACGGCGAATACGACTCGACTATACTTGTCCAATCGATACTCCAATCCATCAAACACATGCTCAATCAATACAAACACCAATGTCGCGCGACCGCCACAGACAACCTAAACGGCGCGACACACAAATAACCCATATAACCCAAAACCACAACTTCACACACACAAACGCACACACAACGCCAGACAGATAACAAGATAACATTGCCGCGCGCCCGCGAACTTGATCTGGCTACGCGTACACGCACATACGCATATATACACATACATATGTACATACATGTACAGAAACACTACCCGCCAAAACGAATGACAGAGGCGCGTGCACCGAACCCATCACGATAGATACACCACGGTGAACCCGCGACGAGCCCACGTAAGAAGTACGGATGCACTTGTATTCGTACTTGCAAATGAATGAATGTGTTTGTGTAGATGTTTGTGCTCGTGTTGTGCGAATGGCGAGGTGCGAGTGGGTTATACGAGAGTGCATTGCGTTGTGTGCACTTTGTATAGTGTGTGTATTGCGAGTGGTGTGTTGCGTTCTCGCATTCTCGCATGTTGGGTTTTGCGTCGTCTCTCGTGCTGTATGTGAGTTGTAGAAGTGGCGCCGGTGCGAGTGTGTGCTGTGTGGCGTGTATTTGCGGTGGGTGCGTGTGTTGCGTGTGTGTTGTGTGTTTGTGTGTCGGCGTGTGTGTTGTTGGGTGTGTGTATGTCGCTGATGCGCCCGTCTAGCTCAGTCGGTAGAGCGCTGGCCTTTTAAGCCAGTGGTCGTGGGTTCGAGCCCCACGGGGGGCGATCGCTTACTTTTTACACCACTCACCACTCACAACACACAACACACAACACACAACACACAACACACAACACACAACACAACACACAACACACATACCACATACAAAACGCACTCCACGAACAACACATCAAACATCAAACATCAAGCACCGCGCCGCTCGTCATACACAACACAACACACACATATGCCTATCTATGTACGGCCATACTTATTTACGAATACAACTATCGACTATCCGCTCGACCACGACATTGTCCGCTAATCGATACAGCAACCTATCTGTCCAATCCATCCAGCCAGCCAGCCCACAGCCCACCAACAAACGCCTTGCTCAATCAATACAAACACCAATGTCTCTCACCCAGTCGTGTCGACCGGCTCTATACTGTCCAATATACTCCACTCAAACACATGCATAACACAAACGCGCCGCCACAGACAACCTAAACGGCGCGACACACAAATAACCCATATAACCCAAAACCACAACTTCACACACACAAACGCACACACAACGCCAGACAGATAACAAGATAACATTGCCGCGCGCCCGCGAACTTGATCTGGCTACGCGTACACGCACATACGCATATATACACATACATATGTACATACATGTACAGAAACACTACCGCCAAAACGAATGACAGAGGCGCGTGCACCGAACCCATCACGATAGATACACCACGGTGAACCCGCGACGAGCCCACGTAAGAAGTACGGATGCACTTGTATTCGTACTTGCAAATGAATGAATGTGTTTGTGTAGATGTTTGTGCTCGTGTTGTGCGAATGGCGAGGTGCGAGTGGGTTATACGAGAGTGCATTGCGTTGTGTGCACTTTGTATAGTGTGTGTATTGCGAGTGGTGTGTTGCGTTCTCGCATTCTCGCATGTTGGGTTTTGCGTCGTCTCTCGTGCTGTATGTGAGTTGTAGAAGTGGCGCCGGTGCGAGTGTGTGCTGTGTGGCGTGTATTTGCGGTGGGTGCGTGTGTTGCGTGTGTGTTGTGTGTTTGTGTGTCGGCGTGTGTGTTGTTGGGTGTGTGTATGTCGCTGATGCGCCCGTCTAGCTCAGTCGGTAGAGCGCTGGCCTTTTAAGCCAGTGGTCGTGGGTTCGAGCCCCACGGGGGGCGATCGCTTACTTTTTACACCACTCACCACTCACCACTCACAACACACAACACACACAACACACAACACACAACACACAACACACAACACACAACACACATACCACATACAAAACGCACTCCACGAACAACACATCAAACATCAAACATCAAGCACCGCGCCGCTCGTCATACACAACACAACACACACATATGCCTATCTATGTACGGCCATACTTATTTACGAATACGACTATCGACTATCCGCTCGACCACGACATTGTCCGCTAATCGATACAGCAACCTATCTGTCCAATCCATCCAGCCAGCCAGCCCACAGCCCACCAACAAACGCCTTGCTCAATCAATACAAACACCAATGTCTCTCACCCAGTCGTGTCGACCGGCTCTATACTGTCCAATATACTCCACTCAAACACATGCATAACACAAACGCGCCGCCACAGACAACCTAAACGGCGCGACACACAAATAACCCATATAACCCAAAACCACAACTTCACACACACAAACGCACACACAACGCCAGACAGATAACAAGATAACATTGCCGCGCGCCCGCGAACTTGATCTGGCTACGCGTACACGCACATACGCATATATACACATACATATGTACATACATGTACAGAAACACTACCGCCAAAACGAATGACAGAGGCGCGTGCACCGAACCCATCACGATAGATACACCACGGTGAACCCGCGACGAGCCCACGTAAGAAGTACGGATGCACTTGTATTCGTACTTGCAAATGAATGAATGTGTTTGTGTAGATGTTTGTGCTCGTGTTGTGCGAATGGCGAGGTGCGAGTGGGTTATACGAGAGTGCATTGCGTTGTGTGCACTTTGTATAGTGTGTGTATTGCGAGTGGTGTGTTGCGTTCTCGCATTCTCGCATGTTGGGTTTTGCGTCGTCTCTCGTGCTGTATGTGAGTTGTAGAAGTGGCGCCGGTGCGAGTGTGTGCTGTGTGGCGTGTATTTGCGGTGGGTGCGTGTGTTGCGTGTGTGTTGTGTGTTTGTGTGTCGGCGTGTGTGTTGTTGGGTGTGTGTATGTCGCTGATGCGCCCGTCTAGCTCAGTCGGTAGAGCGCTGGCCTTTTAAGCCAGTGGTCGTGGGTTCGAGCCCCACGGGGGGCGATCGCTTACTTTTTACACCACTCACTCACCACTCACAACACACAACACACAACACACAACACACAACACACAACACACAACACACAACACACAACACACAACACACATACCACATACAAAACGCACTCCACGAACAACACATCAAACATCAAACATCAAGCACCGCGCCGCTCGTCATACACAACACAACACACACATATGCCTATCTATGTACGGCCATACTTATTTACGAATACAACTATCGACTATCCGCTCGACCACGACATTGTCCGCTAATCGATACAGCAACCTATCTGTCCAATCCATCCAGCCAGCCAGCCCACAGCCCACCAACAAACGCCTTGCTCAATCAATACAAACACCAATGTCTCTCACCCAGTCGTGTCGACCGGCTCTATACTGTCCAATATACTCCACTCAAACACATGCATAACACAAACGCGCCGCCACAGACAACCTAAACGGCGCGACACACAAATAACCCATATAACCCAAAACCACAACTTCACACACACAAACGCACACACAACGCCAGACAGATAACAAGATAACATTGCCGCGCGCCCGCGAACTTGATCTGGCTACGTGTACACGCACATACGCATATATACACATACATATGTACATACATGTACAGAAACACTACCGCCAAAACGAATGACAGAGGCGCGTGCACCGAACCCATCACGATAGATACACCACGGTGAACCCGCGACGAGCCCACGTAAGAAGTACGGATGCACTTGTATTCGTACTTGCAAATGAATGAATGTGTTTGTGTAGATGTTTGTGCTCGTGTTGTGCGAATGGCGAGGTGCGAGTGGGTTATACGAGAGTGCATTGCGTTGTGTGCACTTTGTATAGTGTGTGTATTGCGAGTGGTGTGTTGCGTTCTCGCATTCTCGCATGTTGGGTTTTGCGTCGTCTCTCGTGCTGTATGTGAGTTGTAGAAGTGGCGCCGGTGCGAGTGTGTGCTGTGTGGCGTGTATTTGCGGTGGGTGCGTGTGTTGCGTGTGTGTTGTGTGTTTGTGTGTCGGCGTGTGTGTTGTTGGGTGTGTGTATGTCGCTGATGCGCCCGTCTAGCTCAGTCGGTAGAGCGCTGGCCTTTTAAGCCAGTGGTCGTGGGTTCGAGCCCCACGGGGGGCGATCGCTTACTTTTTACACCACTCACCACTCACCACTCACAACACACAACACACAACACACAACACACAACACACAACACACAACACACAACACACATACCACATACAAAACGCACTCCACGAACAACACATCAAACATCAAACATCAAGCACCGCGCCGCTCGTCATACACAACACAACACACACATATGCCTATCTATGTACGGCCATACTTATTTACGAATACAACTATCGACTATCCGCTCGACCACGACATTGTCCGCTAATCGATACAGCAACCTATCTGTCCAATCCATCCAGCCAGCCAGCCCACAGCCCACCAACAAACGCCTTGCTCAATCAATACAAACACCAATGTCTCTCACCCAGTCGTGTCGACCGGCTCTATACTGTCCAATATACTCCACTCAAACACATGCATAACACAAACGCGCCGCCACAGACAACCTAAACGGCGCGACACACAAATAACCCATATAACCCAAAACCACAACTTCACACACACAAACGCACACACAACGCCAGACAGATAACAAGATAACATTGCCGCGCGCCCGCGAACTTGATCTGGCTACGTGTACACGCACATACGCATATATACACATACATATGTACATACATGTACAGAAACACTACCGCCAAAACGAATGACAGAGGCGCGTGCACCGAACCCATCACGATAGATACACCACGGTGAACCCGCGACGAGCCCACGTAAGAAGTACGGATGCACTTGTATTCGTACTTGCAAATGAATGAATGTGTTTGTGTAGATGTTTGTGCTCGTGTTGTGCGAATGGCGAGGTGCGAGTGGGTTATACGAGAGTGCATTGCGTTGTGTGCACTTTGTATAGTGTGTGTATTGCGAGTGGTGTGTTGCGTTCTCGCATTCTCGCATGTTGGGTTTTGCGTCGTCTCTCGTGCTGTATGTGAGTTGTAGAAGTGGCGCCGGTGCGAGTGTGTGCTGTGTGGCGTGTATTTGCGGTGGGTGCGTGTGTTGCGTGTGTGTTGTGTGTTTGTGTGTCGGCGTGTGTGTTGTTGGGTGTGTGTATGTCGCTGATGCGCCCGTCTAGCTCAGTCGGTAGAGCGCTGGCCTTTTAAGCCAGTGGTCGTGGGTTCGAGCCCCACGGGGGGCGATCGCTTACTTTTTACACCACTCACCACTCACCACTCACAACACACAACACACAACACACAACACACAACACACAACACACAACACACAACACACAACACACATACCACATACAAAACGCACTCCACGAACAACACATCAAACATCAAACATCAAGCACCGCGCCGCTCGTCATACACAACACAACACACACATATGCCTATCTATGTACGGCCATACTTATTTACGAATACAACTATCGACTATCCGCTCGACCACGACATTGTCCGCTAATCGATACAGCAACCTATCTGTCCAATCCATCCAGCCAGCCAGCCCACAGCCCACCAACAAACGCCTTGCTCAATCAATACAAACACCAATGTCTCTCACCCAGTCGTGTCGACCGGCTCTATACTGTCCAATATACTCCACTCAAACACATGCATAACACAAACGCGCCGCCACAGACAACCTAAACGGCGCGACACACAAATAACCCATATAACCCAAAACCACAACTTCACACACACAAACGCACACACAACGCCAGACAGATAACAAGATAACATTGCCGCGCGCCCGCGAACTTGATCTGGCTACGTGTACACGCACATACGCATATATACACATACATATGTACATACATGTACAGAAACACTACCGCCAAAACGAATGACAGAGGCGCGTGCACCGAACCCATCACGATAGATACACCACGGTGAACCCGCGACGAGCCCACGTAAGAAGTACGGATGCACTTGTATTCGTACTTGCAAATGAATGAATGTGTTTGTGTAGATGTTTGTGCTCGTGTTGTGCGAATGGCGAGGTGCGAGTGGGTTATACGAGAGTGCATTGCGTTGTGTGCACTTTGTATAGTGTGTGTATTGCGAGTGGTGTGTTGCGTTCTCGCATTCTCGCATGTTGGGTTTTGCGTCGTCTCTCGTGCTGTATGTGAGTTGTAGAAGTGGCGCCGGTGCGAGTGTGTGCTGTGTGGCGTGTATTTGCGGTGGGTGCGTGTGTTGCGTGTGTGTTGTGTGTTTGTGTGTCGGCGTGTGTGTTGTTGGGTGTGTGTATGTCGCTGATGCGCCCGTCTAGCTCAGTCGGTAGAGCGCTGGCCTTTTAAGCCAGTGGTCGTGGGTTCGAGCCCCACGGGGGGCGATCGCTTACTTTTTACACCACTCACCACTCACCACTCACAACACACAACACACAACACACAACACACAACACACAACACACAACACACAACACACATACCACATACAAAACGCACTCCACGAACAACACATCAAACATCAAACATCAAGCACCGCGCCGCTCGTCATACACAACACAACACACACATATGCCTATCTATGTACGGCCATACTTATTTACGAATACAACTATCGACTATCCGCTCGACCACGACATTGTCCGCTAATCGATACAGCAACCTATCTGTCCAATCCATCCAGCCAGCCAGCCCACAGCCCACCAACAAACGCCTTGCTCAATCAATACAAACACCAATGTCTCTCACCCAGTCGTGTCGACCGGCTCTATACTGTCCAATATACTCCACTCAAACACATGCATAACACAAACGCGCCGCCACAGACAACCTAAACGGCGCGACACACAAATAACCCATATAACCCAAAACCACAACTTCACACACACAAACGCACACACAACGCCAGACAGATAACAAGATAACATTGCCGCGCGCCCGCGAACTTGATCTGGCTACGCGTACACGCACATACGCATATATACACATACATATGTACATACATGTACAGAAACACTACCGCCAAAACGAATGACAGAGGCGCGTGCACCGAACCCATCACGATAGATACACCACGGTGAACCCGCGACGAGCCCACGTAAGAAGTACGGATGCACTTGTATTCGTACTTGCAAATGAATGAATGTGTTTGTGTAGATGTTTGTGCTCGTGTTGTGCGAATGGCGAGGTGCGAGTGGGTTATACGAGAGTGCATTGCGTTGTGTGCACTTTGTATAGTGTGTGTATTGCGAGTGGTGTGTTGCGTTCTCGCATTCTCGCATGTTGGGTTTTGCGTCGTCTCTCGTGCTGTATGTGAGTTGTAGAAGTGGCGCCGGTGCGAGTGTGTGCTGTGTGGCGTGTATTTGCGGTGGGTGCGTGTGTTGCGTGTGTGTTGTGTGTTTGTGTGTCGGCGTGTGTGTTGTTGGGTGTGTGTATGTCGCTGATGCGCCCGTCTAGCTCAGTCGGTAGAGCGCTGGCCTTTTAAGCCAGTGGTCGTGGGTTCGAGCCCCACGGGGGGCGATCGCTTACTTTTTACACCACTCACAACACACAACAACACACAACACACAACACACATACCACATACAAAACGCACTCCACGAACAACACATCAAGCACCGCGCCGCTCGTCATACACAACACAACACACACATATGCCTATCTATGTACGGTCATACTTATTTACGAATACGACTATCGACTATCCGCTCGACCACGACATTGTCCGCTAATCGATACAGCAACCTATCTGTCCAATCCATCCAGCCAGCCAGCCCACAGCCCACCAACAAACGCCTTGCTCAATCAATACAAACACCAATGTCTCTCACCCAGTCGTGTCGACCGGCTCTATACTGTCCAATATACTCCACTCAAACACATGCATAACACAAACGCGCCGCCACAGACAACCTAAACGGCGCGACACACAAATAACCCATATAACCCAAAACCACAACTTCACACACACAAACGCACACACAACGCCAGACAGATAACAAGATAACATTGCCGCGCGCCCGCGAACTTGATCTGGCTACGTGTACACGCACATACGCATATATACACATACATATGTACATACATGTACAGAAACACTACCGCCAAAACGAATGACAGAGGCGCGTGCACCGAACCCATCACGATAGATACACCACGGTGAACCCGCGACGAGCCCACGTAAGAAGTACGGATGCACTTGTATTCGTACTTGCAAATGAATGAATGTGTTTGTGTAGATGTTTGTGCTCGTGTTGTGCGAATGGCGAGGTGCGAGTGGGTTATACGAGAGTGCATTGCGTTGTGTGCACTTTGTATAGTGTGTGTATTGCGAGTGGTGTGTTGCGTTCTCGCATTCTCGCATGTTGGGTTTTGCGTCGTCTCTCGTGCTGTATGTGAGTTGTAGAAGTGGCGCCGGTGCGAGTGTGTGCTGTGTGGCGTGTATTTGCGGTGGGTGCGTGTGTTGCGTGTGTGTTGTGTGTTTGTGTGTCGGCGTGTGTGTTGTTGGGTGTGTGTATGTCGCTGATGCGCCCGTCTAGCTCAGTCGGTAGAGCGCTGGCCTTTTAAGCCAGTGGTCGTGGGTTCGAGCCCCACGGGGGGCGATCGCTTACTTTTTACACCACTCACCACCACACACACAACACACACACAACACACACACACACACATACCACATACAAAACGCACTCCACGAACACACATCAACATCAACATCAAGCACCGCGCCGCTCGTCATACACAACACAACACACACATATGCCTATCTATGTACGGTCCATACTTATTTACGAATACGACTATCGACTATCCGCTCGACCACGACATTGTCCGCTAATCGATACAGCAACCTATCTGTCCAATCCATCCAGCCAGCCAGCCCACAGCCCACCAACAAACGCCTTGCTCAATCAATACAAACACCAATGTCTCTCACCCAGTCGTGTCGACCGGCTCTATACTGTCCAATATACTCCACTCAAACACATGCATAACACAAACGCGCCGCCACAGACAACCTAAACGGCGCGACACACAAATAACCCATATAACCCAAAACCACAACTTCACACACACAAACGCACACACAACGCCAGACAGATAACAAGATAACATTGCCGCGCGCCCGCGAACTTGATCTGGCTACGTGTACACGCACATACGCATATATACACATACATATGTACATACATGTACAGAAACACTACCGCCAAAACGAATGACAGAGGCGCGTGCACCGAACCCATCACGATAGATACACCACGGTGAACCCGCGACGAGCCCACGTAAGAAGTACGGATGCACTTGTATTCGTACTTGCAAATGAATGAATGTGTTTGTGTAGATGTTTGTGCTCGTGTTGTGCGAATGGCGAGGTGCGAGTGGGTTATACGAGAGTGCATTGCGTTGTGTGCACTTTGTATAGTGTGTGTATTGCGAGTGGTGTGTTGCGTTCTCGCATTCTCGCATGTTGGGTTTTGCGTCGTCTCTCGTGCTGTATGTGAGTTGTAGAAGTGGCGCCGGTGCGAGTGTGTGCTGTGTGGCGTGTATTTGCGGTGGGTGCGTGTGTTGCGTGTGTGTTGTGTGTTTGTGTGTCGGCGTGTGTGTTGTTGGGTGTGTGTATGTCGCTGATGCGCCCGTCTAGCTCAGTCGGTAGAGCGCTGGCCTTTTAAGCCAGTGGTCGTGGGTTCGAGCCCCACGGGGGGCGATCGCTTACTTTTTACACCCACTCACAACACACAACACACACACAACACACAACACACACATACCACATACAAAACGCACTCCACGAACAACACATCAATCAAGCACCGCGCCGCTCGTCATACACAACACAACACACACATATGCCTATCTATGTACGGTCATACTTATTTACGAATACGACTATCGACTATCCGCTCGACCACGACATTGTCCGCTAATCGATACAGCAACCTATCTGTCCAATCCATCCAGCCAGCCAGCCCACAGCCCACCAACAAACGCCTTGCTCAATCAATACAAACACCAATGTCTCTCACCCAGTCGTGTCGACCGGCTCTATACTGTCCAATATACTCCACTCAAACACATGCATAACACAAACGCGCCGCCACAGACAACCTAAACGGCGCGACACACAAATAACCCATATAACCCAAAACCACAACTTCACACACACAAACGCACACACAACGCCAGACAGATAACAAGATAACATTGCCGCGCGCCCGCGAACTTGATCTGGCTACGTGTACACGCACATACGCATATATACACATACATATGTACATACATGTACAGAAACACTACCGCCAAAACGAATGACAGAGGCGCGTGCACCGAACCCATCACGATAGATACACCACGGTGAACCCGCGACGAGCCCACGTAAGAAGTACGGATGCACTTGTATTCGTACTTGCAAATGAATGAATGTGTTTGTGTAGATGTTTGTGCTCGTGTTGTGCGAATGGCGAGGTGCGAGTGGGTTATACGAGAGTGCATTGCGTTGTGTGCACTTTGTATAGTGTGTGTATTGCGAGTGGTGTGTTGCGTTCTCGCATTCTCGCATGTTGGGTTTTGCGTCGTCTCTCGTGCTGTATGTGAGTTGTAGAAGTGGCGCCGGTGCGAGTGTGTGCTGTGTGGCGTGTATTTGCGGTGGGTGCGTGTGTTGCGTGTGTGTTGTGTGTTTGTGTGTCGGCGTGTGTGTTGTTGGGTGTGTGTATGTCGCTGATGCGCCCGTCTAGCTCAGTCGGTAGAGCGCTGGCCTTTTAAGCCAGTGGTCGTGGGTTCGAGCCCCACGGGGGGCGATCGCTTACTTTTTACACCACTCACAACACACAACACACAACACACACAACACACATACCACATACAAAACGCACTCCACGAACAACACATCAAGCACCGCGCCGCTCGTCATACACAACACAACACACACATATGCCTATCTATGTACGGTCATACTTATTTACGAATACGACTATCGACTATCCGCTCGACCACGACATTGTCCGCTAATCGATACAGCAACCTATCTGTCCAATCCATCCAGCCAGCCAGCCCACAGCCCACCAACAAACGCCTTGCTCAATCAATACAAACACCAATGTCTCTCACCCAGTCGTGTCGACCGGCTCTATACTGTCCAATATACTCCACTCAAACACATGCATAACACAAACGCGCCGCCACAGACAACCTAAACGGCGCGACACACAAATAACCCATATAACCCAAAACCACAACTTCACACACACAAACGCACACACAACGCCAGACAGATAACAAGATAACATTGCCGCGCGCCCGCGAACTTGATCTGGCTACGTGTACACGCACATACGCATATATACACATACATATGTACATACATGTACAGAAACACTACCGCCAAAACGAATGACAGAGGCGCGTGCACCGAACCCATCACGATAGATACACCACGGTGAACCCGCGACGAGCCCACGTAAGAAGTACGGATGCACTTGTATTCGTACTTGCAAATGAATGAATGTGTTTGTGTAGATGTTTGTGCTCGTGTTGTGCGAATGGCGAGGTGCGAGTGGGTTATACGAGAGTGCATTGCGTTGTGTGCACTTTGTATAGTGTGTGTATTGCGAGTGGTGTGTTGCGTTCTCGCATTCTCGCATGTTGGGTTTTGCGTCGTCTCTCGTGCTGTATGTGAGTTGTAGAAGTGGCGCCGGTGCGAGTGTGTGCTGTGTGGCGTGTATTTGCGGTGGGTGCGTGTGTTGCGTGTGTGTTGTGTGTTTGTGTGTCGGCGTGTGTGTTGTTGGGTGTGTGTATGTCGCTGATGCGCCCGTCTAGCTCAGTCGGTAGAGCGCTGGCCTTTTAAGCCAGTGGTCGTGGGTTCGAGCCCCACGGGGGGCGATCGCTTACTTTTTACACCACTCACACTCACAACACACAACACAACACACAACACACACACACAACACACATACCACATACAAAACGCACTCCACGAACAACACATCAAACATCAAACATCAAGCACCGCGCCGCTCGTCATACACAACACAACACACACATATGCCTATCTATGTACGGCCATACTTATTTACGAATACGACTATCGACTATCCGCTCGACCACGACATTGTCCGCTAATCGATACAGCAACCTATCTGTCCAATCCATCCAGCCAGCCAGCCCACAGCCCACCAACAAACGCCTTGCTCAATCAATACAAACACCAATGTCTCTCACCCAGTCGTGTCGACCGGCTCTATACTGTCCAATATACTCCACTCAAACACATGCATAACACAAACGCGCCGCCACAGACAACCTAAACGGCGCGACACACAAATAACCCATATAACCCAAAACCACAACTTCACACACACAAACGCACACACAACGCCAGACAGATAACAAGATAACATTGCCGCGCGCCCGCGAACTTGATCTGGCTACGTGTACACGCACATACGCATATATACACATACATATGTACATACATGTACAGAAACACTACCGCCAAAACGAATGACAGAGGCGCGTGCACCGAACCCATCACGATAGATACACCACGGTGAACCCGCGACGAGCCCACGTAAGAAGTACGGATGCACTTGTATTCGTACTTGCAAATGAATGAATGTGTTTGTGTAGATGTTTGTGCTCGTGTTGTGCGAATGGCGAGGTGCGAGTGGGTTATACGAGAGTGCATTGCGTTGTGTGCACTTTGTATAGTGTGTGTATTGCGAGTGGTGTGTTGCGTTCTCGCATTCTCGCATGTTGGGTTTTGCGTCGTCTCTCGTGCTGTATGTGAGTTGTAGAAGTGGCGCCGGTGCGAGTGTGTGCTGTGTGGCGTGTATTTGCGGTGGGTGCGTGTGTTGCGTGTGTGTTGTGTGTTTGTGTGTCGGCGTGTGTGTTGTTGGGTGTGTGTATGTCGCTGATGCGCCCGTCTAGCTCAGTCGGTAGAGCGCTGGCCTTTTAAGCCAGTGGTCGTGGGTTCGAGCCCCACGGGGGGCGATCGCTTACTTTTTACACCACTCACAACACACAACACACACAACACACAACACACACATACCACATACAAAACGCACTCCACGAACAACACATCAAACATCAAACATCAAGCACCGCGCCGCTCGTCATACACAACACAACACACACATATGCCTATCTATGTACGGCCATACTTATTTACGAATACGACTATCGACTATCCGCTCGACCACGACATTGTCCGCTAATCGATACAGCAACCTATCTGTCCAATCCATCCAGCCAGCCAGCCCACAGCCCACCAACAAACGCCTTGCTCAATCAATACAAACACCAATGTCTCTCACCCAGTCGTGTCGACCGGCTCTATACTGTCCAATATACTCCACTCAAACACATGCATAACACAAACGCGCCGCCACAGACAACCTAAACGGCGCGACACACAAATAACCCATATAACCCAAAACCACAACTTCACACACACAAACGCACACACAACGCCAGACAGATAACAAGATAACATTGCCGCGCGCCCGCGAACTTGATCTGGCTACGCGTACACGCACATACGCATATATACACATACATATGTACATACATGTACAGAAACACTACCGCCAAAACGAATGACAGAGGCGCGTGCACCGAACCCATCACGATAGATACACCACGGTGAACCCGCGACGAGCCCACGTAAGAAGTACGGATGCACTTGTATTCGTACTTGCAAATGAATGAATGTGTTTGTGTAGATGTTTGTGCTCGTGTTGTGCGAATGGCGAGGTGCGAGTGGGTTATACGAGAGTGCATTGCGTTGTGTGCACTTTGTATAGTGTGTGTATTGCGAGTGGTGTGTTGCGTTCTCGCATTCTCGCATGTTGGGTTTTGCGTCGTCTCT
The DNA here is from genome assembly GCA_003730235.1 of Pythium guiyangense. Taxonomy (NCBI): domain Eukaryota; phylum Oomycota; class Peronosporomycetes; order Pythiales; family Pythiaceae; genus Pythium; species Pythium guiyangense. The sequence goes on from QXDM01000140.1 coordinate 96,113, forward strand.
CGTGCTGTATGTGAGTTGTAGAAGTGGCGCCGGTGCGAGTGTGTGCTGTGTGGCGTGTATTTGCGGTGGGTGCGTGTGTTGCGTGTGTGTTGTGTGTTTGTGTGTCGGCGTGTGTGTTGTTGGGTGTGTGTATGTCGCTGATGCGCCCGTCTAGCTCAGTCGGTAGAGCGCTGGCCTTTTAAGCCAGTGGTCGTGGGTTCGAGCCCCACGGGGGGCGATCGCTTACTTTTTACACCACTCACAACACACAACACACAACACACAAACACACATACCACATACAAAACGCACTCCACGAACAACACATCAAGCACCGCGCCGCTCGTCATACACAACACAACACACACATATGCCTATCTATGTACGGTCATACTTATTTACGAATACGACTATCGACTATCCGCTCGACCACGACATTGTCCGCTAATCGATACAGCAACCTATCTGTCCAATCCATCCAGCCAGCCAGCCCACAGCCCACCAACAAACGCCTTGCTCAATCAATACAAACACCAATGTCTCTCACCCAGTCGTGTCGACCGGCTCTATACTGTCCAATATACTCCACTCAAACACATGCATAACACAAACGCGCCGCCACAGACAACCTAAACGGCGCGACACACAAATAACCCATATAACCCAAAACCACAACTTCACACACACAAACGCACACACAACGCCAGACAGATAACAAGATAACATTGCCGCGCGCCCGCGAACTTGATCTGGCTACGCGTACACGCACATACGCATATATACACATACATATGTACATACATGTACAGAAACACTACCGCCAAAACGAATGACAGAGGCGCGTGCACCGAACCCATCACGATAGATACACCACGGTGAACCCGCGACGAGCCCACGTAAGAAGTACGGATGCACTTGTATTCGTACTTGCAAATGAATGAATGTGTTTGTGTAGATGTTTGTGCTCGTGTTGTGCGAATGGCGAGGTGCGAGTGGGTTATACGAGAGTGCATTGCGTTGTGTGCACTTTGTATAGTGTGTGTATTGCGAGTGGTGTGTTGCGTTCTCGCATTCTCGCATGTTGGGTTTTGCGTCGTCTCTCGTGCTGTATGTGAGTTGTAGAAGTGGCGCCGGTGCGAGTGTGTGCTGTGTGGCGTGTATTTGCGGTGGGTGCGTGTGTTGCGTGTGTGTTGTGTGTTTGTGTGTCGGCGTGTGTGTTGTTGGGTGTGTGTATGTCGCTGATGCGCCCGTCTAGCTCAGTCGGTAGAGCGCTGGCCTTTTAAGCCAGTGGTCGTGGGTTCGAGCCCCACGGGGGGCGATCGCTTACTTTTTACACCACTCACAACACACAACACACAACACACAACACACATACCACATACAAAACGCACTCCACGAACAACACATCAAGCACCGCGCCGCTCGTCATACACAACACAACACACACATATGCCTATCTATGTACGGTCATACTTATTTACGAATACGACTATCGACTATCCGCTCGACCACGACATTGTCCGCTAATCGATACAGCAACCTATCTGTCCAATCCATCCAGCCAGCCAGCCCACAGCCCACCAACAAACGCCTTGCTCAATCAATACAAACACCAATGTCTCTCACCCAGTCGTGTCGACCGGCTCTATACTGTCCAATATACTCCACTCAAACACATGCATAACACAAACGCGCCGCCACAGACAACCTAAACGGCGCGACACACAAATAACCCATATAACCCAAAACCACAACTTCACACACACAAACGCACACACAACGCCAGACAGATAACAAGATAACATTGCCGCGCGCCCGCGAACTTGATCTGGCTACGCGTACACGCACATACGCATATATACACATACATATGTACATACATGTACAGAAACACTACCGCCAAAACGAATGACAGAGGCGCGTGCACCGAACCCATCACGATAGATACACCACGGTGAACCCGCGACGAGCCCACGTAAGAAGTACGGATGCACTTGTATTCGTACTTGCAAATGAATGAATGTGTTTGTGTAGATGTTTGTGCTCGTGTTGTGCGAATGGCGAGGTGCGAGTGGGTTATACGAGAGTGCATTGCGTTGTGTGCACTTTGTATAGTGTGTGTATTGCGAGTGGTGTGTTGCGTTCTCGCATTCTCGCATGTTGGGTTTTGCGTCGTCTCTCGTGCTGTATGTGAGTTGTAGAAGTGGCGCCGGTGCGAGTGTGTGCTGTGTGGCGTGTATTTGCGGTGGGTGCGTGTGTTGCGTGTGTGTTGTGTGTTTGTGTGTCGGCGTGTGTGTTGTTGGGTGTGTGTATGTCGCTGATGCGCCCGTCTAGCTCAGTCGGTAGAGCGCTGGCCTTTTAAGCCAGTGGTCGTGGGTTCGAGCCCCACGGGGGGCGATCGCTTACTTTTTACACCACTCACAACACACAACACACAACACACAACACACAACACACAACACACACAACACACATACCACATACAAAACGCACTCCACGAACAACACATCAAACATCAAACATCAAGCACCGCGCCGCTCGTCATACACAACACAACACACACATATGCCTATCTATGTACGGCCATACTTATTTACGAATACGACTATCGACTATCCGCTCGACCACGACATTGTCCGCTAATCGATACAGCAACCTATCTGTCCAATCCATCCAGCCAGCCAGCCCACAGCCCACCAACAAACGCCTTGCTCAATCAATACAAACACCAATGTCTCTCACCCAGTCGTGTCGACCGGCTCTATACTGTCCAATATACTCCACTCAAACACATGCATAACACAAACGCGCCGCCACAGACAACCTAAACGGCGCGACACACAAATAACCCATATAACCCAAAACCACAACTTCACACACACAAACGCACACACAACGCCAGACAGATAACAAGATAACATTGCCGCGCGCCCGCGAACTTGATCTGGCTACGCGTACACGCACATACGCATATATACACATACATATGTACATACACTGTACAGAAACACTACCGCCAAAACGAATGACAGAGGCGCGTGCACCGAACCCATCACGATAGATACACCACGGTGAACCCGCGACGAGCCCACGTAAGAAGTACGGATGCACTTGTATTCGTACTTGCAAATGAATGAATGTGTTTGTGTAGATGTTTGTGCTCGTGTTGTGCGAATGGCGAGGTGCGAGTGGGTTATACGAGAGTGCATTGCGTTGTGTGCACTTTGTATAGTGTGTGTATTGCGAGTGGTGTGTTGCGTTCTCGCATTCTCGCATGTTGGGTTTTGCGTCGTCTCTCGTGCTGTATGTGAGTTGTAGAAGTGGCGCCGGTGCGAGTGTGTGCTGTGTGGCGTGTATTTGCGGTGGGTGCGTGTGTTGCGTGTGTGTTGTGTGTTTGTGTGTCGGCGTGTGTGTTGTTGGGTGTGTGTATGTCGCTGATGCGCCCGTCTAGCTCAGTCGGTAGAGCGCTGGCCTTTTAAGCCAGTGGTCGTGGGTTCGAGCCCCACGGGGGGCGATCGCTTACTTTTTACACCACTCACACACACACACAACACACAACACACAACACACAACACACACACAACACACAACACACATACCACATACAAAACGCACTCCACGAACAACACATCAAACATCAAACATCAAGCACCGCGCCGCTCGTCATACACAACACAACACACACATATGCCTATCTATGTACGGCCATACTTATTTACGAATACGACTATCGACTATCCGCTCGACCACGACATTGTCCGCTAATCGATACAGCAACCTATCTGTCCAATCCATCCAGCCAGCCAGCCCACAGCCCACCAACAAACGCCTTGCTCAATCAATACAAACACCAATGTCTCTCACCCAGTCGTGTCGACCGGCTCTATACTGTCCAATATACTCCACTCAAACACATGCATAACACAAACGCGCCGCCACAGACAACCTAAACGGCGCGACACACAAATAACCCATATAACCCAAAACCACAACTTCACACACACAAACGCACACACAACGCCAGACAGATAACAAGATAACATTGCCGCGCGCCCGCGAACTTGATCTGGCTACGCGTACACGCACATACGCATATATACACATACATATGTACATACATGTACAGAAACACTACCGCCAAAACGAATGACAGAGGCGCGTGCACCGAACCCATCACGATAGATACACCACGGTGAACCCGCGACGAGCCCACGTAAGAAGTACGGATGCACTTGTATTCGTACTTGCAAATGAATGAATGTGTTTGTGTAGATGTTTGTGCTCGTGTTGTGCGAATGGCGAGGTGCGAGTGGGTTATACGAGAGTGCATTGCGTTGTGTGCACTTTGTATAGTGTGTGTATTGCGAGTGGTGTGTTGCGTTCTCGCATTCTCGCATGTTGGGTTTTGCGTCGTCTCTCGTGCTGTATGTGAGTTGTAGAAGTGGCGCCGGTGCGAGTGTGTGCTGTGTGGCGTGTATTTGCGGTGGGTGCGTGTGTTGCGTGTGTGTTGTGTGTTTGTGTGTCGGCGTGTGTGTTGTTGGGTGTGTGTATGTCGCTGATGCGCCCGTCTAGCTCAGTCGGTAGAGCGCTGGCCTTTTAAGCCAGTGGTCGTGGGTTCGAGCCCCACGGGGGGCGATCGCTTACTTTTTACACCACTCACAACACACAACACACAACACACAACACACAACACACAACACACATACCACATACAAAACGCACTCCACGAACAACACATCAAACATCAAACATCAAGCACCGCGCCGCTCGTCATACACAACACAACACACACATATGCCTATCTATGTACGGCCATACTTATTTACGAATACGACTATCGACTATCCGCTCGACCACGACATTGTCCGCTAATCGATACAGCAACCTATCTGTCCAATCCATCCAGCCAGCCAGCCCACAGCCCACCAACAAACGCCTTGCTCAATCAATACAAACACCAATGTCTCTCACCCAGTCGTGTCGACCGGCTCTATACTGTCCAATATACTCCACTCAAACACATGCATAACACAAACGCGCCGCCACAGACAACCTAAACGGCGCGACACACAAATAACCCATATAACCCAAAACCACAACTTCACACACACAAACGCACACACAACGCCAGACAGATAACAAGATAACATTGCCGCGCGCCCGCGAACTTGATCTGGCTACGCGTACACGCACATACGCATATATACACATACATATGTACATACACGTACAGAAACACTACCGCCAAAACGAATGACAGAGGCGCGTGCACCGAACCCATCACGATAGATACACCACGGTGAACCCGCGACGAGCCCACGTAAGAAGTACGGATGCACTTGTATTCGTACTTGCAAATGAATGAATGTGTTTGTGTAGATGTTTGTGCTCGTGTTGTGCGAATGGCGAGGTGCGAGTGGGTTATACGAGAGTGCATTGCGTTGTGTGCACTTTGTATAGTGTGTGTATTGCGAGTGGTGTGTTGCGTTCTCGCATTCTCGCATGTTGGGTTTTGCGTCGTCTCTCGTGCTGTATGTGAGTTGTAGAAGTGGCGCCGGTGCGAGTGTGTGCTGTGTGGCGTGTATTTGCGGTGGGTGCGTGTGTTGCGTGTGTGTTGTGTGTTTGTGTGTCGGCGTGTGTGTTGTTGGGTGTGTGTATGTCGCTGATGCGCCCGTCTAGCTCAGTCGGTAGAGCGCTGGCCTTTTAAGCCAGTGGTCGTGGGTTCGAGCCCCACGGGGGGCGATCGCTTACTTTTTACACCACTCACAACACACAACACACACACAACACACAACACACAACACACAACACACATACCACATACAAAACGCACTCCACGAACAACACATCAAACATCAAACATCAAGCACCGCGCCGCTCGTCATACACAACACAACACACACATATGCCTATCTATGTACGGCCATACTTATTTACGAATACGACTATCGACTATCCGCTCGACCACGACATTGTCCGCTAATCGATACAGCAACCTATCTGTCCAATCCATCCAGCCAGCCAGCCCACAGCCCACCAACAAACGCCTTGCTCAATCAATACAAACACCAATGTCTCTCACCCAGTCGTGTCGACCGGCTCTATACTGTCCAATATACTCCACTCAAACACATGCATAACACAAACGCGCCGCCACAGACAACCTAAACGGCGCGACACACAAATAACCCATATAACCCAAAACCACAACTTCACACACACAAACGCACACACAACGCCAGACAGATAACAAGATAACATTGCCGCGCGCCCGCGAACTTGATCTGGCTACGCGTACACGCACATACGCATATATACACATACATATGTACATACATGTACAGAAACACTACCGCCAAAACGAATGACAGAGGCGCGTGCACCGAACCCATCACGATAGATACACCACGGTGAACCCGCGACGAGCCCACGTAAGAAGTACGGATGCACTTGTATTCGTACTTGCAAATGAATGAATGTGTTTGTGTAGATGTTTGTGCTCGTGTTGTGCGAATGGCGAGGTGCGAGTGGGTTATACGAGAGTGCATTGCGTTGTGTGCACTTTGTATAGTGTGTGTATTGCGAGTGGTGTGTTGCGTTCTCGCATTCTCGCATGTTGGGTTTTGCGTCGTCTCTCGTGCTGTATGTGAGTTGTAGAAGTGGCGCCGGTGCGAGTGTGTGCTGTGTGGCGTGTATTTGCGGTGGGTGCGTGTGTTGCGTGTGTGTTGTGTGTTTGTGTGTCGGCGTGTGTGTTGTTGGGTGTGTGTATGTCGCTGATGCGCCCGTCTAGCTCAGTCGGTAGAGCGCTGGCCTTTTAAGCCAGTGGTCGTGGGTTCGAGCCCCACGGGGGGCGATCGCTTACTTTTTACACCACTCACCACTCACCACTCACAACACACAACACACAACAACACACAACACAACACACAACACACAACACACAACACACATACCACATACAAAACGCACTCCACGAACAACACATCAAACATCAAACATCAAGCACCGCGCCGCTCGTCATACACAACACAACACACACATATGCCTATCTATGTACGGCCATACTTATTTACGAATACGACTATCGACTATCCGCTCGACCACGACATTGTCCGCTAATCGATACAGCAACCTATCTGTCCAATCCATCCAGCCAGCCAGCCCACAGCCCACCAACAAACGCCTTGCTCAATCAATACAAACACCAATGTCTCTCACCCAGTCGTGTCGACCGGCTCTATACTGTCCAATATACTCCACTCAAACACATGCATAACACAAACGCGCCGCCACAGACAACCTAAACGGCGCGACACACAAATAACCCATATAACCCAAAACCACAACTTCACACACACAAACGCACACACAACGCCAGACAGATAACAAGATAACATTGCCGCGCGCCCGCGAACTTGATCTGGCTACGCGTACACGCACATACGCATATATACACATACATATGTACATACATGTACAGAAACACTACCGCCAAAACGAATGACAGAGGCGCGTGCACCGAACCCATCACGATAGATACACCACGGTGAACCCGCGACGAGCCCACGTAAGAAGTACGGATGCACTTGTATTCGTACTTGCAAATGAATGAATGTGTTTGTGTAGATGTTTGTGCTCGTGTTGTGCGAATGGCGAGGTGCGAGTGGGTTATACGAGAGTGCATTGCGTTGTGTGCACTTTGTATAGTGTGTGTATTGCGAGTGGTGTGTTGCGTTCTCGCATTCTCGCATGTTGGGTTTTGCGTCGTCTCTCGTGCTGTATGTGAGTTGTAGAAGTGGCGCCGGTGCGAGTGTGTGCTGTGTGGCGTGTATTTGCGGTGGGTGCGTGTGTTGCGTGTGTGTTGTGTGTTTGTGTGTCGGCGTGTGTGTTGTTGGGTGTGTGTATGTCGCTGATGCGCCCGTCTAGCTCAGTCGGTAGAGCGCTGGCCTTTTAAGCCAGTGGTCGTGGGTTCGAGCCCCACGGGGGGCGATCGCTTACTTTTTACACCACTCACAACACACAACACACAACACACAACACACAACACACATACCACATACAAAACGCACTCCACGAACAACACATCAAACATCAAACATCAAGCACCGCGCCGCTCGTCATACACAACACAACACACACATATGCCTATCTATGTACGGCCATACTTATTTACGAATACGACTATCGACTATCCGCTCGACCACGACATTGTCCGCTAATCGATACAGCAACCTATCTGTCCAATCCATCCAGCCAGCCAGCCCACAGCCCACCAACAAACGCCTTGCTCAATCAATACAAACACCAATGTCTCTCACCCAGTCGTGTCGACCGGCTCTATACTGTCCAATATACTCCACTCAAACACATGCATAACACAAACGCGCCGCCACAGACAACCTAAACGGCGCGACACACAAATAACCCATATAACCCAAAACCACAACTTCACACACACAAACGCACACACAACGCCAGACAGATAACAAGATAACATTGCCGCGCGCCCGCGAACTTGATCTGGCTACGCGTACACGCACATACGCATATATACACATACATATGTACATACACGTACAGAAACACTACCGCCAAAACGAATGACAGAGGCGCGTGCACCGAACCCATCACGATAGATACACCACGGTGAACCCGCGACGAGCCCACGTAAGAAGTACGGATGCACTTGTATTCGTACTTGCAAATGAATGAATGTGTTTGTGTAGATGTTTGTGCTCGTGTTGTGCGAATGGCGAGGTGCGAGTGGGTTATACGAGAGTGCATTGCGTTGTGTGCACTTTGTATAGTGTGTGTATTGCGAGTGGTGTGTTGCGTTCTCGCATTCTCGCATGTTGGGTTTTGCGTCGTCTCTCGTGCTGTATGTGAGTTGTAGAAGTGGCGCCGGTGCGAGTGTGTGCTGTGTGGCGTGTATTTGCGGTGGGTGCGTGTGTTGCGTGTGTGTTGTGTGTTTGTGTGTCGGCGTGTGTGTTGTTGGGTGTGTGTATGTCGCTGATGCGCCCGTCTAGCTCAGTCGGTAGAGCGCTGGCCTTTTAAGCCAGTGGTCGTGGGTTCGAGCCCCACGGGGGGCGATCGCTTACTTTTTACACCACCACTCACAACACACACAACACACAACACAACACACAACACACAACAACACACATACCACATACAAAACGCACTCCACGAACAACACATCAAACATCAAACATCAAGCACCGCGCCGCTCGTCATACACAACACAACACACACATATGCCTATCTATGTACGGCCATACTTATTTACGAATACGACTATCGACTATCCGCTCGACCACGACATTGTCCGCTAATCGATACAGCAACCTATCTGTCCAATCCATCCAGCCAGCCAGCCCACAGCCCACCAACAAACGCCTTGCTCAATCAATACAAACACCAATGTCTCTCACCCAGTCGTGTCGACCGGCTCTATACTGTCCAATATACTCCACTCAAACACATGCATAACACAAACGCGCCGCCACAGACAACCTAAACGGCGCGACACACAAATAACCCATATAACCCAAAACCACAACTTCACACACACAAACGCACACACAACGCCAGACAGATAACAAGATAACATTGCCGCGCGCCCGCGAACTTGATCTGGCTACGCGTACACGCACATACGCATATATACACATACATATGTACATACACGTACAGAAACACTACCGCCAAAACGAATGACAGAGGCGCGTGCACCGAACCCATCACGATAGATACACCACGGTGAACCCGCGACGAGCCCACGTAAGAAGTACGGATGCACTTGTATTCGTACTTGCAAATGAATGAATGTGTTTGTGTAGATGTTTGTGCTCGTGTTGTGCGAATGGCGAGGTGCGAGTGGGTTATACGAGAGTGCATTGCGTTGTGTGCACTTTGTATAGTGTGTGTATTGCGAGTGGTGTGTTGCGTTCTCGCATTCTCGCATGTTGGGTTTTGCGTCGTCTCTCGTGCTGTATGTGAGTTGTAGAAGTGGCGCCGGTGCGAGTGTGTGCTGTGTGGCGTGTATTTGCGGTGGGTGCGTGTGTTGCGTGTGTGTTGTGTGTTTGTGTGTCGGCGTGTGTGTTGTTGGGTGTGTGTATGTCGCTGATGCGCCCGTCTAGCTCAGTCGGTAGAGCGCTGGCCTTTTAAGCCAGTGGTCGTGGGTTCGAGCCCCACGGGGGGCGATCGCTTACTTTTTACACCACTCACCACTCACAACACACAACACACAACACACAACACACAACACACAACACACAACACACAACACACAACACACAACACACAACACACATACCACATACAAAACGCACTCCACGAACAACACATCAAACATCAAACATCAAGCACCGCGCCGCTCGTCATACACAACACAACACACACATATGCCTATCTATGTACGGCCATACTTATTTACGAATACGACTATCGACTATCCGCTCGACCACGACATTGTCCGCTAATCGATACAGCAACCTATCTGTCCAATCCATCCAGCCAGCCAGCCCACAGCCCACCAACAAACGCCTTGCTCAATCAATACAAACACCAATGTCTCTCACCCAGTCGTGTCGACCGGCTCTATACTGTCCAATATACTCCACTCAAACACATGCATAACACAAACGCGCCGCCACAGACAACCTAAACGGCGCGACACACAAATAACCCATATAACCCAAAACCACAACTTCACACACACAAACGCACACACAACGCCAGACAGATAACAAGATAACATTGCCGCGCGCCCGCGAACTTGATCTGGCTACGCGTACACGCACATACGCATATATACACATACATATGTACATACACGTACAGAAACACTACCGCCAAAACGAATGACAGAGGCGCGTGCACCGAACCCATCACGATAGATACACCACGGTGAACCCGCGACGAGCCCACGTAAGAAGTACGGATGCACTTGTATTCGTACTTGCAAATGAATGAATGTGTTTGTGTAGATGTTTGTGCTCATGTTGTGCGAACGGCGATGTGTGAACTCTTTGTGGAATGCAGTTAGAGTTATTTCTCGTGCACCTCGCGTTTTTCACTTTACATGTGATACGTGAGTACCGACATGTACCGCTATACAAATTTCTTGTCAAAGCGTTCGCTTGTATGGCATTGCGCACGATGTGGTCGGAGCTTGTTGGGATTTCCATGTAGTAGAGCAGCAGCACATCCACAAGAGCGCAGACGAACGACTCTTTCTGTAGTTGTGTAACGTAGTGTGTGAACAGGTGTCTTGCAAATCCTTGCTGCCTCGCAGCGACGTCTTCTTTTATGTCGAGCTTTGCAGGCTCGGTTGCGAGTCTCGGGCGCTGCCATCCGCCCAGAACGCGAGCAACTTTGTGGTCACTGCTGCTGGTCTCAGCGATGTACTCGAGCCATGTAGAGCGGTGAAGACTGACATAGAGTACTGCTGGCGGGTTTTCTTGCGAGTTACACGGCGAGCATGTAGCATCCAGTCCGCTGTAGCTGTTGAAAAACGACGTCGCTGACACTGGAGCTGCGGCCCACAAGCGCCCACTGCGCTGAGAGGAGAATTCTGTCCTTCATTGAGCGGACGTCGTTGCGCTCCTGGAGCCGGGTTGTAAGTAGCACCAAATCTTCGACTGTCATGAGCGGCGCCTTGTCCTGTTGGGGACGCCCTTGAGACGACGTCAGCGTCAGGTACGACCGACGCAGCGTGGACCGCAGCGTCGTGTACCAGTCCTTTCATACAGTAAAGAAGTTCGTGTGCGTGCTGTCAACGAGCTGGCGCTCCACGCTGCTTAAGTATGTTGACGAAGCGGAGTAGCCAATCGCCGGGTCTGCCACAAGGAAGGCTGCAAACTTGCCAACGAGGTCTTCATTGACGTGGATGTGCGTGATGGCGTCGATGGTGAGCGAGTCGTTCTTGTAGGCAGAGAGGAAAGCAGCAAACTCTTTCATTGCCGCAGATGCGTGCAGGTGTGTTGCATTCGTGTACGTGGACTCCATGAGATTGACGAGCGGCTGCGCATCTGTCGCCATGCTGCTGCGTTGCTGGTTCTTAATCGCTCTCTCCTTGCTACTCCTGCGCTGTTGAACGAGCGGGCGGCTGTGCTCTTGAGTCACGACCTGTGTGTGTCACCCCTCCAGCGACTTCGTGATCGTGACGCTCCACCCACAGCTGGTGTTTCGTGTTGTAGTGAGCCTCACTCTTGGAAGGCTTCGATCTCGTGAACGCAACACACCTTCCTGACGTCTCCATTCTTGTCCTTTTTCGACCTCAGTCGTGACGTGGCGTAGCCTTCTCTGTTAGCTAGTCTTTCGGCCTCTCGCTCACCAAGAGCAAGGGACTCGTACAGTGCTTGGTGTGGCGGTCGAAGATGCATAGGGCTGGCGGAGGGTGTGTGCATGGTGGCGCTCGTAGAGAGCATTGCGGCGGGGAACGAGCTGGTGTGCTGGTTATGATGATCATGTTCTTGTGTGAGTGCGCAAAATGCCTTCTACTATTCGGAGGGGTGTCGCAATAACAAAACTGGGGTGTCGCAATAACAAAACTGGGGTGTCGCGCTAACAACCACTATATAAATCGGGATCTTCAAGGTGCTCCTTTACAAAAATCAAGATAACCATGATCGACCCATGTTCACAATAGTATACTTTATCCAAGTACAAGGTGGTCGCTTGCCCTTGGCACTAAAATCTGTCACTATTCAACACTGAAGTCGTCATGGCTCGGCGTCGATCAGCGGCGCAGCAACTCCATGCGCTCGCGTGGATCTGCTTCTGCGGCCCTGGGCTCTTCAACGCGCTCACGAGCTTCGCGAGCGGCTTAGCACAGCCGCACGTTGCATTCGCTGGCAACGCGCTCGTGTACCTCAGCTTTGCAGTTTGCAGTCTGCTCGCCACTGCGCTCGTTCCTGTCGTCGGACTGCGTCGCGCACTCACGCTTGGATCGCTCGGCTACGTCGTGTACGCTGCGTCGCTATGGAATATGCACAATGCTGGCCTCGCATCGCTGCAGCTGTACTACGGCGCATGTATTGTGCTCGGCATCGCGGCAGGCTTTCTCTGGACAGCGCAGGGCGTGATGCTGCTGAGCTACTCGCGTACCGAGTCGCGAGGCGAGAGCGTGAGCCGCTTCTGGATCATTTTCAACCTCGGCGCGGCTGCTGGCGGCGTGCTCAGCTTCGCGCTCAACTTCAGCAGCGGGGCAGCGCTACAGGCGTCGAACGCCATGTACGTGGCGTTCCTGCTGCTCATGGGCTGCGGCGTCGTCCTCGCCTACAGCGTGATCGTGGACGTCGACGCGGTGGAACGCGACGAGAAGGACTCTGTGGACAATGGTCGACCGCGTGCATCCTCAGGACCGTGGTGGCGCTCGTGGCTAGAAGGTGCGCAGGTGGCGCTCGCAGTCGTAACGAGCCGCACGCACGCAAAGGTCCTGCTCTCGTTGCTCCCGCTCTTCGTCTACAGCAACTGGTTCTACGCGTACCACTCGTTCTACAACGTCGCCGTCTTCAATGCGCGCACGAGCGGACTCACAAGCGCTTGCTACTGGCTCGCGCAGATGGCAGGTGCACACGCATCGGGGCGATTCCTCGATCGCCGCATGCACACGCTCGGGTTGTCAAGCGGCCATGCGAGCACGACGTCAGACGCTGCGACTCCGCAAGCCATTGCGCGGCAGTTCCTGCTCGTGTTCGGCGCACTGGCGACGCTAATGTGGACTGCAGGCTGGTACGTCCAGGACTCATGGCTCCACTTGAGCTCCAGCCACCGCCTCAACATGGACGTGACGTCGCCTGAGACTGCCACGCTCCTCCCAGTCGTTGCGATGTACATTGTCTACGGTCTCCACGACGCGCTCTGCCAAGTCTGGATCTACTGGTTCATGAGCCTCGTCGCAGCGCATGATATCGCAGCGTCGAGCTGCTATGCTGGCGTCTACAAGTGCGTGCAAGCGACGAGCGCAGCAGTCGCCTGGTACCTCGGAGCGATCGAAGTCGCGCCGCTCACGCAGCTTCAGATCAACTTTGCGCTCTGCGTCGTGAGCGTCGCGTGCGCAGTGCAGAGCTGCGCCTTTGCGTCGAGAGGCGATGTGACTCGAACTGATCAACGTAGCGAGGCAACCGCGCTGCTCACAGCCTCCTCTGCAGGTCGTGCAAGTGCCCTGGCGTGAAGGAGCTCGCCAATACATGCGCCGCCTCTCGTGTCTTGCGCATCCACCTCGCTACTCAACGCTACAGTTTCGCTCCACTTTGTCTTCTACGACCGAGGCCAATGAACTTCACGTACAGAGCCACCATCTTCTTCCTGTTGATCGTGCCTGTGCCGCGTGCTGAGTTCGGATGTATGTCTGGCGCTGGAGTCGAGGGCAGGAGTTGCCCTCGACTGAGTGCTGGTGTTGGAGTCGCCATCTTTGTCTTATGACCGGTCAGAAATTGTGGCTAATTTCTTGCTGGTCGCTCTCACACGAACTCACATCGCTCGAACGAGTGCGCGCGTAGGTGCGTCGCTGAGCAGCAGCGCGCGTTGACGGCGATGGCGTCGCTCGCAGAGCGAGATGGAAGCGCCGGTACTGCCTCGCGACCCACGACCCAGCAGTCCAAGGGCCGACTCGTGCTCGAAGTCGAGGACTTTGTGCTCGCACACAAAGCTGTCGTCGTGCGGATCTACGAAGTCAAAAGCTTGGGAGCCGTGTCGAGCTCGCCTCTGAATGCAGTCGTGTCGAAAGGCAGCGACGCGACGGAAATGGACACGGACGTCAATGGCGCGAGCGCAGACGAAGTGGTTGGGTTCTACATCACAGCGGTTGACGAGGTTGGGAACGAGTACTCACTATCGGTCTCGAGACAGAAAGCCGTCTACCTCCACCGCGTCGAGCAAGAGGCACGAGGGTTCAGCAGCGAGAGCGTCAATGAAGACACCACATCGATCGATGCGCTCGCTGCTGGCATCCTCGCGCATCTCGACATCATTGGCAACCGACATCGCGACATCGGCAAGCTCGCGGTTCGTGAGCCGCAAGTGCACGTTGTGAAGAAAGCGCGCGTCGTGCCGGCGAAGAGCAGCACTGCAAAGCAAAAGAACGTCCACTTGCCGGCAAAGCGGCAGGACCAGCGCGCGGCGCGGTCGCTCAAGACTGCAGTGAAGACTCGTGAAGCCATCGAGTCGGCGCAAAGGAGCGGCCACGTAGTCAGTGACATCACTAGCACTGCTGCGAGCGACGACGAAACACTGAGCCCTCGAACGCGGAAGGCGCGCAAGAGCAGCGAGTATCGGCTCTTGAACCGCATGGCCGTCGCAGACGCAAAGACGATCTGGAAGTCTGAGCTCGAGTCGATCCACGACGACCCGAGCTTCAGGGCTCTGATGAACGGCATGGGCAGCGACGCGCTGGCGGAGCAATTGGGACAGAAGGGAAGCGAGAGTACGGAACGCGTTGCGACTCTCGGTGCGATCAAGCGCGTCGTGCCCGAGAAGAAGACCAAGCACAAGGAGCTGCAGCAGCGACGCGACAAAGGACGAGAAGCGCGGCTCCGCATCACGCGAGCGACGTCGTCATCTGCAATCCACGACCTCGCAAGCGCATCAGCAACTGCGCCAGCAAACGATGCGCCGTCTCCTCGCGCCGCAACGTTTGAAGAGATCGATGGACTGCCTGGCAATTTGGTCAAGCGACTCCCGTCGCTAGGCAACTCGTCGAGGCGGTCGCTTCTGTCCCAGAGCGACTCGGTACGCGCACCAGCGCTCGCTGGGAGCTCGTACTCGCGAAAGTCGATCGTGCCAGAGCAGCCGCAAGAGCCCGAGCAGTTTCTACGCAAGCGATCCGATGCAGCCGAGCGCCGCGTGCTCAAAGACGACAGCATCTTCAACGAGATCCCGGGCATGGGGATCGAGATCACGACAGAGCGACCGGTAAGTCGTGGCTCGCTCCTCGGCTCGCCCCGCCTCGACGACGCCATGCACTTTGAGAAACTGCGGATGCAAGAGAACGCACGAAGGAGCTCGCTCGTGCGAGACAAAGACGGCAACTTGCGCAGACGATCGTCGATCACTCGGTCGCCGTCGCGAAAGCAGTCGCTGGTTGCAACACCAGAGTTGCGTGACGCCTTGGCAACGTCCGTGTCGGCGCCAGAGCTCCCGCGACCCGACTCGGCTCCAGTTGCGAGCGAGCTCGCGAGTCCACGTCAGCTGCCAACGTCGCCTCGCTTTGACGTGCCAGTGCTAGCAGCGCTCAGTGCGCGTGTGCTGCAAGATGACGCGATCGACAGCGAGAGCACCAATCTGTTTCAGACGACGCGCAAGTTCGTGCCTGATGACGACGCGACTCGAGTTGTTCCTGAAGCGCCAGTCAGTGGTGCGAGCGAGACCGAGTGCTCCGACAACGACAACAACAGCAGCAGCGAACACGGAACACCAGCTCCTGCTACCGAGTACCAGCCACCTTGCGAGCTGATCGCTGACTCTGCAGATGGAGCTTCTGGCACAAGTGGCTGCTCCGATCCCGTCGAAGTCAACGCAACGCCAGCGTCGACTCCTCAAAGCCACTTGCTCGTTGAGCCGAGCGAGCAAACGATCGAAGTCGATGAAGAAGAGAGTGGCCAAGACGGTGATGGCGCTGAGGCGCAGACCCAACGCTCCCATGACGTCGACCAAGATCCAGCGGTACGCGATACCAGCGCACACGAGCCGGCGCTAGCTCCTGCAGCAGCGACAGTCGAGAAGCCAAGCCCGCCGGCGGTTCTCGAGCTGGCAACGACACTACCGACACCTCGTCAAGTGTGCTGGGTGGAAGAGTCGCTCGAGCCAGCACCACTTGCGTCGCCGCGATTGGCACGGCTCCCGCCAGTGACGGCTGCATGCGAGCCAAGGCAAGATGAAGGAGCGGTGTTGGCACATGAGCTCCGTCAAGATCACGAAGCGACGTCGATTGGATCGTGCGAAGCGGATGCCGCGCAGTGCGCACACAGTGTGATCAGGACGGAGCTGCTGACCTCGTCTTCGCCAGCGATTGATCGCGTCGATCTTCAAGAACCACCGACTCCAGAGCGATCAGTCCTCGCGTCAGAAGGACAACGAGCGATCACTGATCATGATGAGCTCCAGGCAAGTGTTGGTATGAGCTTGATCGACAGCACTAGCGACCTCAGCTCCCGAGACGAAGACAACGACCACAATCAGTGCAAACAGTTGACACCACGTCCAAGCGGCTCAGAGTACTCGCAAACAACTTGCCACGCTGCTTCGAGCGAGGAGCCGACTCGTGAACCAGTTGCCTCCGAGATCGCTGCTCCAACGCACTCTCTGTCCGTTCACGAAGAGAGTGACGTGCATCGTGAGAGCATCGATCCACCACTAAGCAGTCGCGACGGCTCTGCCAATGGCGAGGCGCTCACCAGTGCTCCACCACGCGCCAGTGAGTCCGAGCTTGACACTCAAACAGCCACCTCGCAGACCGCAGCGCTCTCTCAAACGGGATCGCCGCCAAAGCCACACAAGAGCAAGATACACGGCGCCTTGGCGTCTGATGGCAGCCCTCGCAAGAGCTCGTCGCGGTCTCTCTTGAGCCAGTCAACGAAAGGGGCATCGCCAAAGCGAAGCAAGGACCAGCACAACCCTGAAGCGCGGCGGAAGAGCGGACTGAGCGCACAGAAAGCAGAGGTCGACAGAGCGACGCGGAAGAGCAGCCTCAAGCCTTCGCCACGCAAGCTGTCGAGCAAAGACCTTGGCATCCATGGCGACGTTGACAACCGAGACGACGCCAAGCAAGGTGCAGGGTCCGTGAGCGCAAAGGTAGCAAAGCACCACGCGACCCACAAGAAGCGATCCGCAGAGTCAGTGGCATTCCTGTACACGTCGCCACACTACCACAAGAAGTGGGGGCGGTGGCTCAATCGACGGCTCGTGGTCGACAAGATCAGCTGTCTCCAGCTCGAGGAGCTCGTGTTGGAGAACCCGCAAGTGGAGAAGCATCTCGTGAAGCTCGGACTGCGCTACGCGCGGTGGTCTGGCACGAGTCTCGCTGCGATCTTGCTGCTCGAGCACGCGTCGCTGCTCCCTGAGAACTCCCCGAGGACGCACGAGTACTGGAACTCGCTCGGCAACGCTCACCTCGACCTCTTCCTGCGCAATCGCAAGTTCCTCCCCGTGTCCAAGTACCACCTCGGCAAGTGCCTCCAAGCGTTCACGCACGCGTTCGCGTACATGGAAAGCATGGCAGACCCTCTCCTGCTGCTGCGGTACGCGATCTGCCTCTTCTGGCGCAGCGGCGACGCCAACCTCGAGAAAGCGGACGACGTCTTCCGCGAGCTCTTTGCCAAGTTTGCGAGCTTCTGCGACAAAGACCGCCTCAACGTGACATTCTTGCGCTTCCAGACGCTCGCGCGCCTGCACATGTACCAAGAAGCAGCCGAGTGCATCGCTGCAGTCGTGCAGCTCCAAGCCGCTGCAGCTGCAGCTGCCGCGTCGACGCCGCCTGGGTCTGCGGATAGCACTGCGAGCAGCACATCGAGCAGTGTGCCCGGGCCGTACGACACTGCAGACTACATGATGATGCTGATGCACTGCCAGCAGTGCAGTGGTGACTACCTCGTCGCGTCTGCGACGTTCTCGTCGGTGTTGAAGATCCTAGGCGTCACGCAAGAGGGGAGCTTGAGCGACGAGCAGTACCTCGAGCTATGGTACAACCTCGCGGAGAAGTGCTTTGCGCACGAAGAGTACCCGCTCGCGCTCGAGTTCTACTCGATCGCTCTCAGCTTTGCAAAGGACTCGCACGTGCTCGCGAGCATCCACTACAGTCGCGGTCTGTGCTGCGAAGCAGTCGGCGAAGACGCCAAGTGCGTCGCCGAGTACAAGCGCGCACGGAACGTGAATCGCCACATCGCGCCGCTCGTGCCACTCAGCGACCTGCACGCCAACTACAGCGAGCAGTTCGCGGCGTTTCTCCAGAAGCCCATTCGACAAGTGATCGAAGAGGTGCGCGTGAACTTGTACGACAAGGCTGTGAAGAAGCTCCAGCGCATCTTCCGGCGCAAGCACAAGCCCCAGAGCGGCGCGGACGACACAAAGAGCAGCAGAGGCGGCGCAGTGCTCACGCGCGCGCCGTCGTTCTCAAATAGCGACCCGCGAGCGCGGAGACGCAACTCGCTGCTGCGTCAGCCAAGCTCTAGTGTCCTTGGACTCGGAGCTGGACTGCCGCTGCAGCAAGAGCCCATGAATGAAGAGGACGACGAGGATGACGACCGCAGCACGCGCGATCGCGCACCAGAGAAGATCGCACACGAGCAGTTCCTCGCGCGACAACGCGTTGCAGTCGAGAGCATCCACCAGATCCGTTCGGATCCGCGGTACCACCGGTCGTACACGTCGCAGTTCGCGCTTTTGACGTCGTCGACTAGCTCGAGCGCGCGGACCGTCGCAGCGAAGAAAGTCAAGTCGATGCCGAGCGAGTCGTTCGCGCACACCAGCGGCTTGCTCAACCCTGACCGAGAGCGCCCGGAGCTCCGACGAAAGCAGTCGATGGAGGCGTTCAACAAGGTAGTGTGCCTAGCTCGCCATGATGTGCTGAGTGGCCGCAGTGACTGACGCTAACGCACTCGCGATGTCGCTCGAGCAGCTCGGCTACGTGTCGGCGACGATGCCGTGCATCGAGTACTGGGACAAAGTGCTCGCGTTCGCAGTAGACCTGTTTGAGTCGCGCGTGGCGCTGTACCGATGCATCGCGTGCATCCGCGCGGCGCTGCCTCAGGTCACAGAGGCGATTGCGTACTGTGCGATCGCTGAGAGCTGCGGCCAAGTGAGCGACGCGATCGAGAAGCTCCACGACCCGAGCTACGAGCGCGAAGTGGCGTACGTCTGCACAGTCATTGACGTCGCGAAGATGCTCACGCGCCTGCGCTTTGACGGCAAAGGCTCGCCGAGAGCGTCTGGAGAGACGCACCTCAAAGCGTTTGCGGGCTCGCCGCCAGACTCGCCCGTGCGCTTCCCGACCATCGGCGGCGCAGCTCCACACCTGTCGGACGGAGGCACACTGGCGAGCGGTGCCAGCTCGGACACTGCGAGCTCCTCGCCGCGCGTCGTGCTGCCGTTGTTTCAAGCTGCGCCGCATCTCGACACCTCTGCCAAGGCGGCGCTGAGCACCGTCAAGCACCAGAGCACTGCGAGCGTCGAGCAATCGCGCATTGGCGACATGGTCAACGCCCACTTCCACAAGCACCAGCACGAGCACAGCAGCGACGGCACTGCGCTCAGCTCGCCTCTGGCGCATGCGAGTCCGCGAAAAGCAGGAGGCGTGACGCTGCACTCGCTCGCAGGCGAGAGCGTTGCTGTGGTGCACGACTTTCGCCACGTCCACAGCGCGCTCTTGCACTCGCAGCAGCCGTTTGGGAGTACGCGGTAGCATGAGCTATCGAAGAGAGAAAGGCAAAGCGACCGAGACGACACACACACACATCCAATCGCGTTCTTCTGCTTCTCCATCGTTGTCTACGCATCGCTTTCGCGACGAGAGCGACGACGCCGTCTAGCGCGCGTCTTACTTGAGTCGGATCGCAAGCTTGTGGATGAACTCTGTGAGCAGTGGGAAGAGTGCAGTGACGCTGTCCGTGATGAGGCCGAGGAAGTACTGCTCGGCTTGCTCGTCGCTCAAGTCCAAACGGAACTTCTCTTGGACCTTCTGCAGCGCCGTCTCGGGGTCTTTCGAGAGCTCCTCGATGCCTGCGTCGGCCATGAGGTTGAGCAAGTTGAGGATCAAGTCGGCGCTCTTTCGGAGCCAGTTGAACGCCTGGCAGCAGTACGTCTGGAACTTGAGGTAGTGCTGGCTCTGGACGCCGCCCATGCCTTCGACCATCTCTTTCGTCAAGCGGAACGGCGGCGGGTACGGCTTCGGGTCCGCGCCAAAGATGTAGCCAAAGTCAATGTGGAAGAGGTTCCCGTCGGTCTTCATCATCAAGTTGTCGAGATGGCGGTCGCCAATGCCGAGGAGGTACGTCAAGACGCAGTAGCCTGCGACCGACTTGACGTACGTGCTCAGCGCTTCGGGATTCACAAAGTACTCGGCGTTCGGGTCCGGCTGGTGCTTCTGGAGGAACCCGAGCGGTCCTTCAAACTTCTCGACGACGTACGACACCGGGTACGAGTCCTGGACAAACTCCATCAAGCCGTCGTTCGCACCCGTGGCGAGGATCCGGTACGGCGTGAGCTTCAGATCGAGGTTCACTTTCTTCAAGAGGCGGTCCATGAGCGTGAACATCTGCATGATGAGCTGGTCCTGACGCAAGTCGTCGCCGTTCTTGATCATGACTTTGAACATCGGACCCTCTTTTTCGCGGTTCAAGTAGTTGATCATGCGCGTCGAGAGCGAGCCGCGCGCGAGGCTCTCGCTCGTGCTACTGCTTGCGCCAAAGACCATCGACTGCGAGAGCGCATTGCCTTGACCGCTCTCGCTCACGAGCAGCGTCGAGTCGTGGAGGTTCGTGTGCATGCCCGGGACGCCGTTGTCTGGCGGCGGAATGATCGTCTGGAACTGGATCACAGCCGGGTACATCGCGCTCTTGAACATCTTGGCTGACGACGGCACGATACCGCTCAAGTGCACGTCCGGGTCCAGTGGCATGCGAATGACGTGGCCCTTTGGCCACGGGAACTGGTGCTTGAGCAGCTGCCGGAGCTTCTCTTCCTTTGGCCCTTTCTTCCCTTTCTCCTCGCGCGCGCGGTTGTGGATCGCGAGGATCTGGTCCATGAACGCGCGCTGCGACACGATCATGTCGTAGATCGGCTTCTTCTCCTCGCCCTTCTGCAAGTACGTGAGCAAGCGCGTGAGCACGACGCGGAAGATCTCCGAGTCGCGGCTCATGTCGTCGGCTTCGACTTTGAGGTACCAGAAGAAGTAGTTTGCCATCTGGAAGCTCGTGCTCGAGCGCTCGATCAAGAAGCGCGCGAGCGGACCGAGCGCGTCGCTCGCGCCGTCGCTGTCTGCGTCGCTGGTGTCGTCGTTGAGCGCGACGCCGCCGCGCGACGAGCTCGCGACAACTGGCGACGATGCGTTCTTCTCGTACCGCAGCGCCTGCACGAGCTGGAGGAGAAAGTCAAAGAGGTCCTCGTTCTTTGCGCGCGTGAGCGTCGAGACTGCAAAGTTGCGCACGATCTCGTGCTTGAACTCCTTCTCGCGTCCGAGGAGCTTGAGCGCGTCCGCAATGTCGATCTCGCACCACTGGTGGAGCAAGTCGGTCACTTGCTGCCGCTCCGTCTCCTCGTTCCAGTCGACCGAAAGGAGGAACTTGACAACGGCCTTCTTGTTGTCTGTGAGCGTGTACCGGAACTTCCAGAGCAAGTCCTTGTCGTCGCTCTTGAGCGCGTTCGTCGGCGTCGCAAGCAGCTCTTCGATGCGCACGTTCTCGTCGCGACTCGGCTTGAGGTTCGGGTCGATCGAGCCGCGGAGGATGTCGCGCGCGAGCTTGCGGTACTTGCGCTCGGACGGGTTCTCTTCGTTCAGCTCCGGGTCCCAGACTGTGATGAGACTCGCGAGCTCTCTCGACGACGACGTCGACGTTGCGTACGACGACGCGCCAGTCGACGCTGTTGACGACGGCGTCGGTGCATTCGCGAGGTCGTACGAGCCGCTGAGCGCGTGGGCGTCGACAAACGACGACGGCGTCGTGCTCGATGGCGACACGAGTCCAGCGCCAGTGTGGTGCAAGCGGCGGCGCACGTCTGCAGTGTACGACGCTGGCACTGCGCGCTGCGCGTACGGCTCCTCTTCGTACACGACGACGTCGCCAAAGTACGGCATCTCGATCCACAGGAGCGCGTCTTCGCGGTACGCGCAGAACGGTCCGAGCGCTTCGTTCTTGCTCGGCGGCTCGCTCCCGCGGCGAATGCGCGCGATGCGGCGGTCGGTCACGCCGTCCATCCACTCGTTGCGCGAGATCTCTTTGCGCTCAAACTTCTCGCGGAGCTTGTCGAGGCGGAAGCACTCTTGCTTGGCCCACTCGCCGTCGACCTCGGACGGCGTCGTCGTGTGCGTCGACGAGTCGGCTTCGACGCCGGGCCACAGGCGCAGGCACTGGTTCCCGTCGCGGAGCACGCCGTGCTTCGTGAAGAACGAGATCGTCGTGCCGCCAATTGGGACCCACCCGACGCCCCAGATCGTGATCGCGAGCAGCGAGTTGCGCGACAGATCGCGGTACCGCACAGGGAACGAGAGCCACTCGTTCCAGTAGATGCTCGACTCGCTGCACTTTGTAGGACCCTTGGAGCTGGTGCAGACAGATGCAGACACAGTCATCGATACATGTGTGCGTGCGTGAGCTACTGCGCCGCGGGTCTGAGCACAGATAGAGGCACGCACCTGATGACCATGGGGTGGAGTGGCAAGCCGTCCGAGAAGATCTGCGCGCTGATGAAGAACTCGTTGATTGTCGAGTTGCGCAGCTCCGTCGACGTACCTGCGATCTGCTGCAGCCCGAGGCTCTCGAACGCACTCGGCGTGCGCTTCACTTGCTGCGCTGCAGCAGCGCGTGCGCCATTTGGCGGCGCTGGCGCGAGCTTGAGCGCACTGAGCTGATCGTCGACGCTCAGTGGAATCGCCGGCGCGAGCTCGAGGTGCGAGACCTTGAGTGAGATGCTCGTGCTCACGCTGCTGCTCAAATAGTAGCGGTACTCCTTCATGCGGTTGCTCATGGCGACGGACGGCACTTGGTGGTTCACTCGCGCTCACTCGTGTGCACACACACACACACGCGCGCGCGTGTGATCGATCGATTGTTCCCTTTGTCGCTAGACTTGAGAATGCTGCAACTTCCAATCGCACTTTAACGGGAGTATTTTGCGAGCATACTGGAACCAAGTGAATTGAGTGCTGGCTCGTGCAACAACAGCGCACAACAACGACGACCGACAACAACGATCGTCATGGCAATCGAAGCAAGCGCAGCGCGTGTGCACGGGACGCAAGGTCTCTATCACTGCATCCTTCATTCATTCACACACGACCGAGCGCGGCGCAAAGCAAACAGAGCCAACTTTATACACTACAATTCGGTCGGCCACGAGGCGACGGCGCCACCGAGAAGAGCGCGCGCACTGGACGACGACACGGCATCGCATCTCCTCGGCGCGTACGCGCACTCTCGCGCTCGCGCTCGTCCCTCTTCTCTCTCCTTCACACTCGCTTCGTCCTCTCTCTCTCTCTCGCACTCGCGTGCCGCTAGTCCTCTCGTTCATCTTCGTCTTCGTGCTTCAATCGCTCGGTTTGTCAGTCGTCCTACGCTGTCGCTCGCTCCTCACACTCGTCGTCGTCGCCACTGCCATCTGCTGCTGCTGCTTGCGCTTCACAGGCGACGACGAGAGGCAGCGCGAGTCTGCGGGTCGTCGTCTTACTCTGCGAGCGAGTCTAGTTTTGCCTCCATTCGCGCCATCGCCGTCGCTAACTTGTCGATGTCTTGCGTGTGCTGGCCTAGTGTGTGGAACATCGCGCCTTGCTGTGTTGCGAGCTGCTGCTGCGTCTCCGTCGTGCGGCAGAGCAAGTCCATGAGCATCGTCTCCATCTTCGGACCGGCCGTGACCTGTCCGTCCCCCACGCTGTTTGCCGCAACGAGGTCCTGCGACTGCGGCTGGTGCACCACTGGCGTCGTCACGACTTGGTTCGCAATGCCAATGCCTGAGCCCCGGAGCGGCTCCGCTGGACGCACTGGCTGCTGGCGCGCTGGCTCCGGCTTGCCGCTGTCGATCGGCGCGCCGAGTGCGTTCTTGCGGTCCTCCAAGTTCTTCATCGCGACGTTCGAGAGCTTCTCGAGCGTCGCTATGTCGCACGTCGTGCGCGGCTGCGTGTCAAACACAAAGACCGTGCCGAGGAGGTGACCGGACGGCGTGCAGATCGGCGCGCCGGCGTAGAAGCGGATCTTCGCAGCGCCGGTCACGAGCGGGTTCTTCGCAAAGCGCTTGTCCAAGAGCGTGTCCATCACGACCATCGGCTCCTTCGACATGATCGCGTGCGCACAGAACGACACCGAGCGCGGCACTTCGTTCTGCGCAAGACCGACGCTCGCCTTGAACCACTCGCGGTCCTCGTCGAGCAAGCTTACGGCTGCGATCGGGCTCTTGAGCGCGTTCGACGCGAGGTCGCAGATGATGTCGAACACGTCCTCGGTCGGCGTGTCCATGATCTCAAAGCTGCGCAGCACGTCGAGACGCTCGTCCTCGTCAGGCACGATCGGAGGCTTGGGCCACGGGTGGTCCCAGTCAAAGTCGAGCGGGTACTCAAACTCCGGCTGGTGGAAGTCCGACGTGAAGTGGTTCAGGTCGCCCTCCGAGTCGTTCGTGGGCGAGTGGAAGTTCTTCGCGTCCCAGTGCTCCTCTGGCGGGGGCGGCGACGACGTCGTCGACGTCTTTGGAGGCGGCGGCGCCTGCGGGTTCGCCTGCGCGTTCGCGTGCGACAGGATGCACGACATGCACACACGCACGAGCGACTTGCCGATCACTGGGAGCTCGGCTTGCTTCTTCAGCGTGCAGTTGCCGCACACGACTTCACCGCACTATTGTAGCAGGAGCGACACAGACAAGGAAGAGGCGTGTGAGTGGAATTGCGAGTGCAATGACAGAGAGAGAGAGCGGAGGGGACTGCCGAGACGCACCTTGCGGCAGTGGTGCTTTCGCCGAAAGCGCGTGAAGTTGCGCGTGCACACGTGGCATCTGTATCGCTCCGTGTCGAGGACCCAGTCGTCCTGGTGGCGCAGCTGGTCAATCGTGAGCACGTCATTGTTGCTGGCCGCCGCGGCCTTGAGGCTGCGCGATGACATCGTGCGCGAAATGGTTCTCGTTGGGGCAGGTGAGCTACGAGTGAGCTCTGCATCAAGAGAGAGCGAGCAAGCAAGGGACCACCAAAGAGGAGGAGGAGAGAGAGGAAGCACACAAACGAACGGACGTGAGCGACTGCATGTTCGGAGACGCTACAACGAGCACAAGCGACGAAGGGCAGGAGAGAGCAGACGTACCTCCTTCGACGATCGGTAAGGTGGTCTCTGTCTCTCACGCACAAGGCACAGAGGAGGCTCAGTCTTCTTCTTCTTCTCCGAGCGATCGAGTGGCTTGCTTTCTGTCGCGGCGCCGTCGACGAGGAGTGGCGTAGCGCGCGGGTGCGGTGGTGTGTGCGGGCGTGTGCGGCCGCGAGGACGAGGACGAGGGTGCCTTTCCGGAATGCCAAGCGAGCGAAAGTGACTGCGTGCGGGAGCGGCCACCACGAAAACAGTCAGTTCAGGCGGTTTTCGAGACTGGATGGGAATAGTGGCCTCTGGTTTTAGAAGAGAATGACAGCGGGTCTTTGATTTTGAGCCAATTGCTGTTGCAAGTGTGCAACGGATTTAAGCGAAGCCAAGAAGTTCGGTTTTAGCACAACACCATGGACTGTTTTTCGCCGGCCAGAGAGAGAGAAGACGAGAAGACGACAGGAGTGCGGACATATCTGGTGATTGCACTGTACGTGGACTCGTGGGCTTTGAACGCTCATAGTACAGTCCAAGCCATGAAACGTACGCGCTTTACAAAACAGCGTCGATCACTGCGACCTCAACGCTTGCTCGCTAGTTGTGTGTGTGTCTGCATGAATGCCAAGCTGCAAAGCCTCAGTCTCAAACCTAGATGCGCACAATCACCTGCGATCGGTATAGTCCGGACAGCTTGACTCGCGTGTTGGAACAGTGCTTCTCTATTGACGCTCTTTGATTCGTGTGAAAGTGGTGTGGCACAGGCGGCCCTGTCGCTCAAAGCTGTGTGTGTATATCTTGGAATCAGTATGCTGGTCGCGTGCGTACATATGCAAAGCGACAACGTCGCGACAACGCTTTCAAACGAGCACTTGTTGTCGATTTAAAACGCATTCGCTCAAAAGGAACGTGGCACGTTTCAAAAATGACTTGCTTATGCTCCTTTTGAATCGATTCTACGAATATCTGGAGAAACGAGCACCAAACTACTTTCCGCACCCGAAAATGTTCGCATTAAGTCACACGCGAGTTGACGACACACGTCGTTTAACATAAACATGTGTGATAGTGACAAAAGCGAGGATGTCAGGCACATCACAGACGTCCAAGCACATGACGTTAGTGGTGGCGGTGGTGCACATGGTGCGTCCTATCATCTTGAGCCACTGCTTGTCTGCTCTCAAGAGTTGAGAGACGATCGTGATGCCCCAAACTAATGCTTCTCAAAACAGAAAATGTATATGCAGGTCATCTCGCCTCTACAGCTATTCTCGACTGATGTATCGCTTGACTAGGCGGGGCGACGCGCTGCAACTGGCTCTCGCATGGCTTCATACACCTTGAGTCGTTCGCAACGTTGTTGTTATTGAGAGACCAACGTGAAGCGCGAAGAGAGTCCAAGTCGACGTTCGTTCGCGCTGTTGCTGCTGCTGGCTGAAGTGCTGGTGCGATCAAGCGATCCAGCGAGCGATCAAGCGAGCGAGTGAGTGAGTGAGTGCCTGCCTCGACGATTGAGATTGTGTGTGCAGCGAGCGTGTGTCACAACGAGAGATCTTCGCTTGCAGAGCGAGGTAGCGAGCGAGCACTGATGAATGGACGACGACGACCGGCTCTTGGCGCGAGCGCTCGTGCTGGCTGTGCAAACACATCCACACACACACACACATAGATACACCTGGCGATGCCGCTCGCTGCGCTGCACGCGCTCCACATGACGAGAACGTCGGCGCCGCTGCTTCGCGTGTTCACTCGAGCGCGCATTGGTGTTGTCGGACCTGACATGCGCGCACGCACGCACGCAAGTCCGCCCTCGCGACGCGATTCTGAGGCAAATCATCATCATTGCAATGTGTAGCCATCTGTGACACCGATAGATACTGTGCGTGCGCAAGTGTGCGCGTATTGTTGTGCGACTGGTCCTGCAACTGGTGCTGCGACTCCTACTGCGCTGCAGCGCACCGCGCACAGCCCGCGCCAATGAGGAACTCGGACTGGAGCAGCGCGTGGTCGGAGCAGCTGAAGCCGTCGAACGTGTCCGTGAGGATCTTTGCGCTGCGCAGACAGCTCTGTGCGTCGCGGCGCGCAAAGATGTAGTCGATCTTGTTGCCCACGGCCTGGACCGCCAAACGACCCGCCGATCCACGTCGCACCAGGTGCGCCCGCGGCGCTCAACGTCTCGTATAGCGGCATGGGCGTGAATGCACCACGCAGTTGCGTGGCGTTTGCGAGGTACTGGGTCGCTGGGACGTTTGGTGGCGCGTTGAGGTCGCCAGTGAGCACAACCGTGTCGGTAGGGTTGGCAGAACGCAGCGAGGCGCTGTGCCACGAGCACGGACGACTGCTCCTGACCGCGCGAGATGTCGTAGTGCGTGTTGAGCATGCACACCGTGTTCTTCGTTTCGCGGTGCTGGAAACGAGCGAGGACTGCCGCGCGCAAGTACTCGAGGTTCCACGTGTTCGATGGGATCTTCTCTGGCGTGTCACTCTGTTGTGCACAGCATGTGTGTACGCAGCGAGTGAGTACAACGATATCGACGACATCGAGGTACACCGATACCGATGCAGATTGACAGACAGCTCGTTCACCAAGTAAGACGTTTGCCGCAGTGCAATCAACAACATGTACATACCAGTGCGAACGTCGAGCCCTGGAGCCACTGCCAACGATCCTTGACGTAAAAGATGCTGTTACGCTCATTTACTTCGCATGGTCCTGCGCACTCGCCGACGCTCGCATAGCCGAGCGAGCTCTCGAAGAACGCGATCTGGTCCGGCGCTCCTTCCTGCGTGCCGATGAAGTCTGGCGTGTACCGCTCAAGCATCTTCTGAACGCGAAGCTTGCGCTGGTCCCAACATCCGCTCGGGCACGGGTCTTTTGCGAGCGACGTGCGTAAATTGAAGCTCATGACCTTCATGGACGCGTGCGTGGCCATAGTCGAGTCGGCGACCGCGAGTCCGCTGTCGTGAGTCATTGCGGCAAGGACGAGGAGAACCGTTGCGAGGGTCTTCGACATCGTGGGAAGGTGGAAGGAGCGTGCGAGATCGGCTTGCGGCAAGTTCGAGAGTGGCTCCAGCAAACGACTCCGAGTCTTGCAACAGACTGGCCGAGCGACTGCAAGACAAGACTAGAGCACACGAGATCACCTCATGCGACTGCGCGCGTCCATTTTCAATATCGTGAGGAATCGAGGAATCGAGGAGCCGGAGCCGGAAGGTCCGGCTTCTCGAGCATGCGATCGACCCGCGATCTGATTAACAATAGTACACAGTGTTGTGGAGCAGACTCCGGTGTCTTCGCGTAAGCGCCGCGAACCCGAGCGCAGGACAGAACTTTGGTTTTCGACGCACGCTTGAGCTGTCAGTCTAGCTTTAGCATCGCACGTCATGAACACTGCTACGAGCTTTGTTTGAGCTCGACTGGAATGCAGCGGATCAAGACGCAACATGATCGTTCGATCACACACGCGACTGCGTAGCTCAGACAAGTGCAATCAGCACATTGCCAGTCGAGTCCACCAGCGTTCAAGCGCGAGAACAAATGAGGTGTTGTTGTCCACCAGTGCTTTTCTCGAGTTTCAAGGCAGGTTCAACACACACACTGACAGATCGACAGACACGTGCGAGTTGACTTCGGTCAGCCCGGCCATCGGTTGGCTCTCGCTTACCAGTACTCCAGTCAGCTCAGTGAGCTCACGAGGTCGTCTTCGCTGGTGTCGCTCGCTCGCCTCAAGTCTAGGAGGCTCGAGTCGTCTGGGTCAAACGTTGGTGTGCAACCTAAACGACAACTGTATTAAATGAGACCACAAAAAACAAAAGTATCTAAACCTTGATTTTAAGTTAATTGTCAGTCAAAATTCGCAATTTTGATTGAGATACAAGCATTTAAGATTGTGTCTCAGTCTCAGTCAAATCTTAAAAAACCTCATTTTGGGTTTTAGACATATCCTGATAGAAAAAAACTGCAATCTTTCTAATAAACCATTCCGCGTTTGTTCAAATTCGATGTCACAGTCAGAATTGATAGTTTCCTAACATCACAAAAAATGTTGGCACCAAATCGAAAGTATCAATAACCCACCATTCCCCATACCGTAACTATACAAACAACGTGGATCAAGGCCAATTATGCTGTTGAGTGAGCAGATTAGTCAGTATAGCGATGTTTGTTTTTGTGGGTTGCGCTCAACGCTCGACGCGTGGCCCATACATCAACAACAGTGCGCGCCAACGCCCCCTCCACCACTCAAGCACCCAGCAGCAGCAGCAGACACCGCGCGGCGCAGCAGCAGCAGCGTCAGTGGCGGCGGCGTGTGCAAAACCGCAAGAGAGCACGCATAACGCCAGACACAGCACACGAGTCGCAAGAGAGAACGCGCGGCAGCGTGGGCGAATCGCTGCTCGCGGCGCTCCTTATTCGCGCATCGCGCCAGGCGCAGCAAGAGCAGCACCAGCAGCAGCACCAGCACCAGCAGCTGCAGCAGCACTACCAGCCGCAGCAGCATCAGTGCGGGTGTTCGCGCAAGTATGCGTTCGAGTGTATGTGGATTTGTGTGACTACATATTTTGCAGAGCGTCAGTGAGCGAAACGCGAGGTGCTAAAGTCGATCGACGTTCATGTTTGCAAGTTGTATTATCAACGAGCGAGCACCAACACAGCGAACGCAGCACGCGCAACAACAGCGACGCCAGCTACATCGACAGCAACAACGACACGTGAATGACAGCAAGGACTGCATCACGTTGCTCAAGGCGGCGCTCGCGTTCTATGTGGATGTCTGTATCGTGTATTTTTGCGCGCATACGTGTGTGTCGCGACTCCATGTGCGCGCGTACAATCGAGTATCAATGAGCAAGCACGCGCGAGACACTCTCATTGCACATAGATGTTGTATATCATGTGCCAAGCTCCGCCATGCGAACAACAGAACGCCCTCGCATCAGAACACGCAGCCACATTCCGGCAGTATATCGATCGAACACTGGCAACGAAGACATCAGCAGCACCACGGCGACGAGTACAGACACAGGTACGAGTGCGTGAGTGCGTAGAGAGTGTGTGTGCGAACGAGTGTGAATGCGAGCTCGAGTGTGAGTGTGCGATCGAGTGCGAGCGCCAACGCGACCTTGCGTGTCTATAATAGTGAGCGCAATCGAGAGTGAGTGCAAGCTCGAGTGGATGTGTGAGTGCACGCGCGAGTGGATGTGTGAGTGCAAGCAAGTATCTCGAATGCACGCGTATGTGAGCGCCATTGCGAGACGGAGTGCGAGAGCATGCGAGAGCGCGAGTGTGAGCGTTTGTCTGAGCTTGAACGCGAGTGTGAATGCGTGTGTCCGGCGAAATTGGAGTGTGAGCGCCAACATCACTGCGACCGTGATCTCGGGCATGAGTGTGAGTGTGATTGCACGCGTATGAGGCGATCGCGACAGCGAGTGCGAGTGTTTATGGTGGTGCGAGCGAGAACGCCAATAACACAAGCGAGCGCAAGTGAATGTGCGAGTGCTGGATTGAGCTCCAGTGTGAGTGCAAGCTCAAAAGCCAATGTGTACTGCTATGCATGTAGTCATCTGACTGTCGAGTCGATCAAGCTCAAGCCTCACTCGCGCGCTTGCCACGGGACGCGAGGACGTCGAGCGACTGGACCGGCGTCGGGTCGACAACGCGCTCGGCCGCACGGCGCGCCTGGAAAGTTGCAATGCGATCGTCGAGCTTGCCTGCCAGGTGGAGCTCGCGCATGTCGCGAAGCACCGCGCCAACGCTCGATGCCTTCTTTACGTGCTCGCGAATGAAGGCGAGCAACGCAGAGCGCGCTCATTCATCAGAGCACTCTCGACGACTCGCAGCCACTCTGAGAGCTTCCTGTTCATGGCGATGAGCTCGGCCACGATTACGGCCGAGTGCTTGTTTGCGCAGCCGCCTACCGCTCCACACGCGTTGCTCGACACCGCCGCGCCACCTGCCGCGGTTCCTGCGTGCGCGCCTGTGCCGGCGGCTCCGTTGCTTGCGCCACATGTGCTCTCTGCGCCTCGCTCAATCGCGCCGTTGCGAGCAAGCCCAAACGTCGAGGACCACGCGAGCAGCTGCAGCGCGTTGAAGCCTGCAATGACAGCGATCTCTTCGAGCCGGCGCACGAGCGGCGCATCATTACGCAGCGCTTTCGCGCGCGGGAAGTGCAGCACAAGCGTGGCTGTAAGTGTGTCCAGCACGCGCGCGTCGACGACGAGCTCCTGGCGCACGTGCGACGTGGAGACAGCGAACAAGTGGTCGCGCAGACGCGCCAGATCCGCTTGTGTGCGCGAGTCGAGACGACTTGTGCTCACGAACGATGGTCGCTGATCAGGCAGCCAACCGGACAGCACGCGCGCGACCTTGCGATCCTCCCGAGGGGTATTAAAAATGTAAGCAAACCCTTTGTTGGTCGCTGACATGCTCTAACCCCCTCGGTCGAGGATCGATTGCGCGGCGAGCCGATCATCGCCTTTCGCGTGCTGGGCACCGCCGCGCCGGAACGAGTGCGACGTCATCCGCTCTGTCACAGGGCGCGGCGGCACGAGCCGCTTGAGCAGGCGATTTACGTACGCGTAAATGCCTACTTCCGCCTTGATCATCTTCGTCGCCGTGCTTGTGTCTTTGTCGTCCTTGCTTGCGCTTGTCCTTGGAGTTGGCTTGGTCTTGGTCGTCGTTGCCTTGCGCAGCTCACTGGCGTCCGCCTCGAGCAACGCGAAGAGCGGCGCTGCTTCGTCCGTTACGATCGCCGCTGGTGTCGAGAGCGCGGGCAGGTGGCTCAGCAGCGCCGGCGACGACGCGTTCTGCATTGCGAGCGCCGCGGCGAGCGCGAACAGCGGGCACACAAGGAAGCTCGCGACGTCCGGCACAAGTGCGAGGCCTTGCTCTTGCGCCGTCTTGACTCGCAGCAAGCGCACAAAGAGCGTGCCATCTGCCGCCATGGACAGGTGCTCTTTGCGCGCATGGACATGGTCCGATGCACGCCTAAAGCAGTGCCACATTGAACAAATCAATGCAGCGTCCTGATAGTCTCTTTCATTCACACCATTGACATACATGCACTCCATTAGCACTCGCAAGTCGTCCTTCGTACATGGAGGTGCAGAATGGACAAATACACCTTCTTTTCGCTTTTACACGCACGCTGCAATACATTCGCTTTACCAACCAGTGCACTCTCTGCATATGCACGCTGTTCAGGATGCATTCCAATCAACTACACTTTCACAGCACGCCAATAAGCCACGACAGAATTGAACATCAATGGACTGCCGTCGGCCAGAATGGTGCTCGCAAGGAACAGACCAAAGCGCTCGAGCACTGCGACAAGGCGCACGCCAGACGCATCGGCTCTGATGCAAGTTTGGACGTAGTCCTCACTCACATCTTGCTCCGCCAAGAAGCGAGCAAACGAGCTGAGCGCCGAGGCGCGGGCTTTGCGCGTGTTCGCCAGCACCAAAGCGTCCATGCTGGCAAAATCAAAAGTGAGAACAGGATGTCCAGATGCAAAGGACTGGGTCCTATGTGGTCCACTCTAATTCTGTGCTCTCGTTTCTAGGATTCTGTCACGTGGTCCGAACTATGTGATATTATTTTGTTATGCACTTTCACTTGACTTTAGTAGAGGCAGACACATATCTCGAAAACGATTCGGACCATTTATTGGTCCGAATGGTCCAAACAGAAATCGTTTTTACGGAGCACAGTGATTGGCGGAAATCAGTACAGGCTCCAACCTGATTGGACATAAAGATGCAGCACGAAGAGACCAACACTCGCTCGGTCAGAATGGTGACTATATTCAACCGTATGTTGGTCGTTCCAACATGCGAGGTTTTAGCATGTGCATCCTCCAACATGTGATGTCAGTTATCGTAGCAATGGCTTGGAAAAAAGTTGAGCAAACAAACTCATATATGCGGAATTCGGCACACAATTGGTGTCCTGGCCGTGCGAACGAAATTGTTGGATCCGTTGCACAAGCCTATCGTGGATGAAGTGTTGTGGTCAGACAGATGCATATCAAAGCAGACGCTCGCGCGTACGGCAGTT
This sequence comes from Pythium guiyangense, assembly GCA_003730235.1. NCBI lineage: Eukaryota > Oomycota > Peronosporomycetes > Pythiales > Pythiaceae > Pythium > Pythium guiyangense. Next base: position 130,130 of record QXDM01000140.1, read on the forward strand.
TGTCCGCACTCGCAATTTGATCGACACGACAGCAAGACCAACGACACCAACACCAATGGAGCGCCGCCGCATGACACGAGCGCTCAAGCGGCAGCTCAAGGCGCCGCTCACGAAGCGCACGAACCGCATGACTGCGGTGCAATCGCCAGCAAAGAAGCATCGCGTCACTGAGACGGTCAGCGACAGCGACAGTGAGGAAATCGCAAGCGGCGGCGAAAGGAGCGATAGTAAGGAGGGCGGTGGCGACGCTATTGACGTCGAGGCGGCGAGCGAAAGAGCGGCGAGTGAGGGAGAAGTGAGCGATCACGATATCGCCGATAGCGACTTTGAGGAAGAGTATGACTTTGGCGGCACTGCTACGAGTAGAACGTGCACCACATTTGTGAAGCGTGACGAGCATGACGACACGAATACTACAGCAGCAGCAGAACTAGCTAGCGACAGCAACGCGCCATCAGCTGAACGCGAGACCAATCCAGACGCGTATGATGATCTCGACTGTGATGGCGAAGAGGACGCAGCCAGCAATCTTGATGCCGACTTGGAGCTGACCGACGACAGCGACGACAACTACGCTGGAAGTGACGACGACATCGTCCCTGTGGCCGACCTCGAGCCGTCTGTGTTCCTCGATCGAAGCATGGACGAAGCACGGCTCAAAGCGATGTCTACGGACGGCTGGAACACAGGTTCGTGCGAGTGCATGCCAGCATGCTGACCACATGTTGACTGTGCTGACCGGACATGTCGAACCTGCCAACATGCTCTCAGATTCATCGACGTTTCCTGCTGACGATCCGTACCCAGACTTGTACGACGGCCCCCAAGGATCTTCGAAGAGCGCAATGGCTGCAGCAGACAACCTGCTGTCGCTGTTCTTTTACTTCTTGCCGAAGAAGCTCTGGGTCAAGATCACGGACGAATCCAATCGCTATCATCGGCAGCAGATCAGCTCTCGCGCGTCGGCATTGTACGACAAGCAGCGACAGCGAGGCGTTCAAGCACCGGAGAGCAAGGCAGACATCCGCGCGCGACTCCGAGAGCAGCAACCGTTCCAACCGCACGAGTATGTACGATTCGTCGGACTGCTGATGGCGCACATGCTGTGTCCACACAAGCAGCGGTTCTTGAAGCACTGGGCTCTCGTCTCCGTTGGCGCTCTTCCAGACGCCACGTTCGGCCGATTTGTACCGCGGAACCGCTTCGATCAGCTCCTGCAGAGTCTGCACGTTATAAACAACAACGACCCGCGCGCTCGAGCGGACAGAGCTTGGAAAGTGCGCTCCGTCATCGACTGTCTGCAAGTGACGTTCCGCCGCGGCTTCAAGTTGCCACCTGTGCTCTCCTTCGACGAAGGCATCATACCGTCGCGCAGCCGCTCCTACCCCACGCGGCAATATCTAAAGGATAAGCCGCACAAGTGGGGGACGACGGTGTTCGTCACGTGCTGCGCTACGACTGCGTACTGCCTCTGGTGCGCGGTTGCTTCTCTTTTTTAAGCGTTGAACATGTCGAACCGATTGACATGCATGCACACAAGCTAACTCACCTGTCGACCTCTTGTATGATCGCAACACAGGATCGAGATCTACTGTGGCAAGAAGCAGCACGCTGCGTCCTCCGCAGACATGGACATCCAAGCAGGCCCGGCGGCAGTGATCCGGACCCTCAACGCGCTCATTCCAAGCGTCGACCTTCACTGGCGCGTCGTCGTCACGGACAGATTCTACACAAGCGTGCAGCTCGCACTGCAGCTGCTGAACCGGCAGGTCTACGTTGTCGGAACGATCATGACCAACCGGCGCGGGTACTGCAAGGACGTGATCGACAAGAGAAAGAAGCGTCCAGACACTGCGCAGCGAGGGTCGATGAAGATCGCGGTCTCGAACGAGTTCCCGATGATGAAGGCACTGTCCTCGATGGACACGAAGCCGGTGCACTTCTTGTCTACTTTCGAAAGCCGCAGCACGACGACAATCGGTACGCAAATGTGTATTGTGTGCACTCTTGCACCTGTGTGATCTCTCTGCCCACTGCTAGTGTATTCACTGACACAACGACACTGCCGTGAACAGGTCGCAGAGTCAATAGTCATAAGGTCAACGTCTCCTGTCCACAGCTCGTCTGCGACTACCAGCGCTGGATGGGAGGCGTTGACCTACATGACCAGCTCAGGCTCCAGCGGTACTCTCTACAGCTGTCACTCGTGCTCAAGAAGTACTACAAAGCGCTCTTCATCGGCTTGGTCGATATGGCGCTTGTGAGCGCGTTCATCGTTCACAGAGCAAACGCGCAACGCCAAGGACAAGCAACGCCGCGGCGAGACACGTTCCTCGAGACACTGCACGCGCAACTTCTCGAAGTGACCGAGCAAGACTTTGCAGACAGCGACGTACGTGTGAAAATGCGCGTCGTGCCTGTTCATGTTGAACCTGCGCTGCGCATGTCGAACTTCGGACTGACAACATGTACACCCGATCGGCATACGTTCTGAGTAAGAGGAGATCTTCTCGCCTGCACGGTCCACTGCTTCGCCGCGCAGCTCGTCTCTTGCTGGGCATCACATGCTAGAGAATCCAGACTTCTACATCACACGAGACGGCACACGCAAGCATCGCCACAGATCTTGCAAAGTATGTTCCATCATCAAGGCAAACAAGCGAAAGAGATGCAACAGCACTCGTGGCAACGGTCACGTCCAAGCGAGCTCTACGGCTGCATGCGATGCACAGGCTGACGCAGACGGCACACAACGCTCTGCTGCATCGCCTGTGGCCACTAGCGCAGAGAACGACACTGTTGTCGTAGCGGCAGCACTTCGCGCCGTCGTCGACGCTGTTGCGTATGACGCGGTGCCGCAAGCCGGCGCGCAGCAGACGCACGACGACGCGCAGCAGACGCACGACAATGCTCAACGAGAATCACTCGCCACCACGCAGCACGCAGCAAGCACCTCCGCGCCAAACGACGCACAAACTACTATCGACGTGCCTCCACTCGCGAGACGAACGACTGCATCCAACCCGCGCAACACGACGAAGTACTATTGCGACGCGTGCTCTGACGGCACTGCAAGGTTTGTCGCTGCTGCTGCGCGTCTGCTCGTCGTTGCGCACGCTCAAACCTCTACGCTTGTGCTGTTCATCAGACTCTACATATGCAATGTCGCGCGGCACCCGTCGTACGGCGCCAGCACTACGTGCCTCCAGATATGGCATGATGTATGGGACTGCGGAAGCGATCGTCCAAGCGACGCGCGCATCCAGATGCGGAAGCCTGGCAAGAAGAGAAGCAACAGGCAGATCTTCAGCGACGTCGACGTCGACGACGAGCAGGATGAGTAGACACATCTAGATGATCTGTGTGCGCGAAAGCGCATGAATGCAGCCACTTTACCTTTCAAATGTCTTGTTTTTCACCACTTGTCTGGCTTATTTGGCTGTTTTGTGTTCACTTATTCTTGCCATAGTGGTATTCTCTATAAAAGGGCCACTGCCACACACCAACACGATCAACATGTTTGTGTCGAATTTTGAAGTCCATGCTCTCATGCACAGTTCGCATGTTGACGATTTCGAATTTCGATACAATACAGGCTTCAAACAGCATTCGTCGAACTAAAGGCAGGCATTTACAATTTTTCATATGTTCCACTTGTTGACAAAATGCACATGTGACGAAAATGGTATTGTATAGAAAAAACGTGCGGGGAATGGTGGGTTAAGTCATACTGCCGCAGACTACTCCTCATTGTCGCCACAGCCCTCATCTCGGCTTCGCTTCGCGCCAGTCTTCGTCACGTTCGCTTGGTGGCGCTCACGCTTGATAGTGTGTGCTCAAGCGAGCATCTCCGCAGTTGGTTTGACGCTGCGCTGTGGTCGTCGCACAACCAAAGTATCACAATCAAGTTCGGCACAAACCGTAAGTATCATAAACTTTTTGCCGAACAAAACGAAAGTATCACAAATGCACACATCGCACCGCATCATTCTTGCGTCGGAAAGATGGTCCCCGAGCACTTCGACGTCCTTGCCGCTTGAGTTCGCGTCCATGCTGGTTCTGTAGATTGCGCACAGGTCGCAGACTTGCGCTCTCGGTGTGCGGATGCGAATCTGCGGGCAGCGCTTCGACAATATGACGCGCACGGACTGCACGGACGGTCGTGGCGTGTCAATGTAGTTGTCTTCCAGGAACATGATGTACTGCTGCGAGATGAACTCTCACGTCAACGACGACGAAAGCAGCGTGTAGTCCTCGCTGGAGTAGTACCGCCGACTCGTGCCAGCCTTGATCTGCTTCAGGCGGACGCGCACAGGAGCGATCTCGCCTATCTTGTCGTCCACATCGACAAACCAACGCACGAGCACGTCTTGATCGATCTCTTTTGCGTTGTTGTTATTCGTGCCTCCGTGGGGCTTGGCGTGGATGTCTCTGTCTCGAACACGCTTTCGGGAGAGCTGGAGCGTGTGGTGACTGACTCCGTAGAGGCTCTCAAACGCTGTCTTTGTCACGGAGTGTGTTCCGTGACGTAGCTTACACGTGGTCTTACGAGGAAGCGATGGGGTGAAGCGCAGAGGAACTGCGCTGAACTCGGTATTTTCAACTCTGAGGCTTTTGTATTGAGATCATGCATAGTGATGAAAGTGAGGGAGCTAACCTAATTAGTGAGCCCACTGATGGGACGACCATGGTCGTCAGAAATCAGGTTAGGCCACTAAATGGGAGTCTGCTGTGCTCCTTCGCACTTAGCACAGCAGCCCCGTTACAGTCTTGCAATCAGGGCCGATAAACGGCGCGTAGTACCGAAAGCGCTCGTGCTGCGCTGGTGCTTGCTTTCTGTTCTCAAACGTTGCACACATGGCGATCGCAGTGAACATCGATGTGCGATGCTCGTCTTTGGTCATAGCTCGTAAGCATTTGAGCAAGGTTTGGACTTGCACAGCTTTGCCGTCGAGGCACTGCTGTTTCAGCAGTTGAGCACACGCTGTCCTTGCTGCGGCGGCGTAGTGGTCGCAAGCAAGTCGACGAACGAGTCGTTGTCGTCGTTATGTGCTGACGCTGGAGCGACTTCCTCGTCCTCGCTTGCGCTCGTCTCCTCGTCGTCGCCTTCAGGCGTCCAGTCAGATTCGCTGCTCGCCATTGCTTTGCTTGCCGCTCGCCGATTTCTTTTTTGTGCGTTTTCTCGCGATGACACGGATCGAGGCAGTTCTTATCAGCGTTATATTTCGACTATGACCAACCACTCTGTCAGATTAGGCAGCCACTCTGTGTGTGGGTCGCTCGTTTGAGTGGACCACACAGCACAGCCATTATCGAAGGCAAAGGCAGTGCGTCGGGAGCCAGAACGGCTCCGCAGGAAGACTGGGTGTGGTGCGGCACTTTGTGCGCGGCACAGCTGGTTCGAGAGTGAGCGAGCTAGGAGCTCGCTCGGCCAGCATCAACACCCATCCACCTTAGGTTGTGTATTGCATACTAACATGAACATGTAGGAAGCGTCTCATGCGTTGCGACAGTGTGCGTCGTCCGTTGCATTCCGCAACTGTTCCGACGCAACCGCTAACGCCTGACAGTTCTGAGGTGCAAACTTTAAACGCGTTTTACGAAAAACGTTTATGTGTTTTGTGGCGCCACTCCATCAAAACTAAAACACATTGATATGTAGCAAAACAATCTCAATAGAGTATGCAAGACAACGTGTGTTGTATTGTATACAATGTATTTGCAGTTTTGACAGCTGACATTCACTCTGAGCGTCATCCATTCGATCACGCGATTCACTTACAAAATGTATGCCAATACGTTTTCATTGTGCAGTCAATCTCTCGATACGTTTCCTATTTGTCATTCGAACAAGTGATTCGTAATCGACTGGCTTATTGGTAAAAGTGTCCTCATTTCAATATAAATTCCAATCGCTTGGTATTGCAAACCCTCTAGGCATGAAATTCCCACACTTGGAATTGGCTTGAATCGAAAACAGGGAAAGACCAGCGATTTGGAACTCAAAATGTGGACCTGCGCGCGTGCCAACTGCCATGAGAGGTTGTGGACACCCATCGACTCGACGGTCACCATCGCTACCTGCCGTGTCATTGCCTGACGGACGCGGTCTCGACACTACACCGGTGTGTCTTGCTGCGCGCGCGTGCACGTGAACGTGAAGCGAACGATGGGGCTGCTGCACGGCCGCAGCATCTTCCTGCGCGGCGCCCGGCGTCTCGCTGGCGGCTCGAGTCCCCCGCTCGCTCGGAGCACGGTTCTCTCACGTGCGCTCCTCGTCAACTCGTCCAAGCGCACGCTCGGCGCAGCCATTGGCAACAGCGCATCTGCTGTGCGCTTTGCGTCGACTGCCGCGAGCTCGGACAATGACAAGAAGCAGGAGCAGCAGCAGCAGCAAGTCGCTGCTGCGAAGCCAAAGGACACGAGCAAGGAGATCTTGACGTTTCTTATGGGCCACCTCTGGCCGAGCGAGAAGACCGAGGAGGCGAAAGAGATCAAGCGCAAGGTCGTGCTCTCGGCTGGGCTCGTGCTCGCGTCCAAGGCGCTGACGATCCAAGTGCCGTTCCTCTTCAAAGATCTTGTGAACTCGCTCGGCGACACGAGCGCCGTGCTTGCAGCGTCGCCTGAAGTCGCCGTGCCCCTTGCGCTTGTGCTCGGCTACGGCGCTGCGCGCTTCAGTGCGAACGCGTCGACCGAGCTCTCGAACGCCGTGTTTGCGAGCGTGGCGCAGAAGACGATCCGCAAGGTCGCGATCCGCGTGTTCAACCACTTGCACAGCATGGACCTGAAGTTCCACTTGGACCGCCAGACTGGCGCGCTCTCGCGCACGATCGACCGCGGCTCGCGCTCGATTGACTTTGTGCTGCGCGCAATGGCGTTCCGCGTCGTCCCAACGGCGCTCGAGATCGGCCTCGTGAGCACGATCATGGCGCAGAGCTTCGGGCTGCCGTACGCTGGCGTGACGATCGGCACGCTCGCGACGTACACGACGTTCACAGTGCTCATTACGCAGTGGCGCGACCAGATCCGGCGCGACATGAACCGCATGGAGAACGAAGCTGCTGGCAAAGTCATCGACTCGCTCATGAACTACGAGACGGTCAAGTACTTTAACAACGAGCAGCACGAAGCTGCGCGCTACGACGAGTCGCTCAAGGGGTACCAGCAAGCGGCGCTGAAGACGCAGACGTCGCTCTCGCTGCTCAACGCTGGGCAGAACGGCATCTTTAGCGTCGGGCTCACAGCGATCATGTACATGGCGAGCGAAGGCATCGCGGCCGGGACGCTCACAGTCGGCGACCTCGTGCTTGTGAACGGCTTGCTCTTCCAGCTCTCGATCCCGCTCAACTTCATTGGGAGTCTATACCGCGAAGTGCGCCAAGCCGTGACTGACATGGAGGCGATGTTTGCGCTCGGGAACGTCCAGCCAGCGATCTCGCAGCCCGCGAATGCGCTCGCGCTCACGGGGAAGAACCCCAAGTCGATCGAGTTCCGCGACGTCGCGTTCGCATACCGTCCGGACTACCCGATCCTCAAGGGTGCGTCGTTCACAGTCGCTCCTGGCAAGACGATTGCGATCGTCGGCACGAGCGGCTCGGGCAAGTCCACGGTCCTGCGTCTGCTCTACCGGTTCTACGACCCGCAGGCTGGCTCGATCCTCATTGATGGCAAAGACGTGCGCGAGATCGGGCTCGACGAGCTCCGCAAGTCGATTGCGATCGTGCCGCAGGACACTGTGCTCTTCAACGACACGATCTTCTACAACATCAACTACGGCCGCCTCGACGCGACAGAGGACGAAGTCCTGAACGCCGCGCGCATTTCGCAGATCCACCAGTCGATCCAGCGCTTCCCTGACGGCTACAACACGGTCGTCGGCGAGCGTGGCCTGAAGCTCTCGGGCGGCGAGAAGCAGCGCGTGTCGATCGCGCGCGCGATGCTCAAGGACGCGCCGATCATTCTCTTTGACGAAGCCACGAGCGCACTCGACTCGGAGACCGAGTCTGAGATCGTGCGCGAGTTCCGCGAGATCGGCGCGAATAAGACGTCGATCATCATTGCGCACCGCTTGTCGACGATCCAGGACGCGGACGAGATCATCGTGTTTGACCAGGGCCACGTGATCCAGCAGGGCACGCACCCGGAGCTCTTGCGCCAGCGCAACGGCAAGTACGCCGAGATGTGGGCCCGTCAGAACCAGCACGGCATGGGGAACGACCTGTAGATGCTTCGTGTTGCTAGATTGAGCGAGTGCATGTGCGCAACATAGAGAGATCACTTGACTTCCATGACGAGAGGTCTGCGTGAGGAAGCTGGCTGGAGCAAGAGCTAGCTGGAGCTGCTCGTTCGTGTGGAAATTATATCGGATATTAGCTTGACAATTTACTAGCTTGACAATGTTTCAATAAATTACAAAACTAGTATACACGGCTGCTGGCACGTCGCAGTGCACGACCACGCAAAGACGAGCTTCGACTCGTGCGTGCACGCGCGCGCTCTCTCTCGACGCGACGCGTAGCTGGCGACCGCGATGGCGCTCAGCATCAGCATGAGCATGAGCAGCAGCAGTAGTAGCAGCAGCAGCGGGAGCAGCTCAAGCGGAAGCTCCAGCGAAGACGACGAGCTCGACGTGCGGCCGCTGTCGTTTGAAGTCAGCGGGAGTAGGCGCGCCAAACCCGCGCCCCCTTCGTCACCACCACCGCCTCCGCCGCCGCCGAGCACACCTCCCCCGCCCGATTCGCCGCCACCACCGCACTCGGACAGCATGGCGAAAGCAAAGGCGCGACCGTCACGGAGCTCCGGCGCAAAGAAACCGTCTGGCGCGCGGAAAGCGCCGCCAAAGCGCGCACCAAGCGCTCGCGTCAAAACGTCTGCGAGCTCCGTCGCGTCGCCGCCTCCAGTCGACGGCTCACAAGACAGTCACGAGAGCGCTGGCGCAGAGCCGAGCGTGCGAGCGTCACGCAAGTCTGCGCGACGAAAGTCTGCGTCTGCTGCTGCCATCAGTAGCAGTAGCAAAGAGACGGAGAGCGCGTCGCGAGTGTCTGCGCCCCGCAAGAAGACTGCGCGTACGTCGGTGCCACAGCAGCCTCACGATCACGACCAGGACGACCAGGACGACACAGACTCGCTGTACAGCTTGGCGTTCAGCGGTCGCGAGGACAACGACGACGACGGCGCATCGGATGACGAGTGGGACGACGATGACGCCTCGGGCGACTCGGACGTGTTTGAAGACGACATCGAGTCGCTCGTGCTCCTCGAGCAAGAGCGCGAGCGCGCGCTGGGCGTCGACAGCTGCTTTGTCGAAGAGCGCAGCGCGTCTCTGCGCGCCGTTGAGCTCGCGCTGCCGCAGTACCTCTTCAAACTCCCGGAGCTCTTACCAGAAGACGCGGTCTTTGGACGCGACCCAGTGCACTTTGTCTCGTGCACGAACCTCCAGTACAAACCTGAGCAGTTTGCAGCGCTCGAAGTGCAGCGCCTCGCATATGAAGCGCGCAAGCTCGAAGACGTGAAGCGGCTGGCAACGCAGCGAGAGCAAGAGCGCAAAGCCCAAGAAGAGGAGCGGTACGCATGATCAGAGTCTGTTTGTGTGGGTTAGTTGGCAAACTGTGAGCGCACGAACTGATCTGGACGATGTGTGACAGCAAACGCGAGAGCTTGGAGCCGCTGCAGAAGAAGCAACGCGTCGCAGAGACAGTGTATCGCGCGCTCGACTCAGTCACGAGCACGACATCGCTGCTGTCGTCGAGCACGCGCTCTGATAATGCACGTAGTCGCTCGAGTCGAAAGCCTGCGAGCGACCCGTTCCAGCCTCCTCGCGCTCCTGCTGCGCCGAGAAAGCGCCCGCCACGTCCGCGCAAGAAGCCAGCGGCTCCACCGACTGTAGCGACAACGGAAGCCGCAGGTGCACAGGCGGCTCCTGCGTCGACTTCAGCGACAAATGGCACAGCGAACGGGTCGCGAGATCGAAGCAGCGCAGCGCGTCCAGCGGCGCCAGCTCGCGCACCAGCAAAGCCGCGATCGAGAGCGCCGAAAGCAAAGGCAGCGGCTGTGAAAGCGAGCACGTCCACAGACGCAGCAGTCGACACGACGGCTGCGAGCGCTGACGAGAAAGGCAAAGAGACGCCGGAGGTCGACGACGACTCGAGCTCGTCCGACTCGGACACTGGAGGCGGCGACGACGACGGCAACGAGAGCTCGTCGTCTTCGTCGTCCTCGTCCTCGTCTTCGTCGTCCACGTCAGCACTTAGCTCTTCCAGTAGCGACAACGACGGCGACGGCAGCGCAGACTGAGTCCTGCCAGGCGTCCAACTTGAATGGACACAAACTCTTACGATCAAAAGACAGGATCCCTAATTTTATAACGTGTTCTCACTTCTGCTGCTGTTAGTCCGAGTCGTGCTCTCACTCTCTCTCACTCTCTCTCACTCTCTCTCTCATCTCAGTCTTCTCTATGCACGCACGCGCTGCTTGTCTGCCCAGATGAACGCCGACTGCTTGCCGAGTTGAAAGAGCTCGTCGAGCATCTCGGACGACGGCGGCACGAGCGCCGCGTGCGCGAGCTCCAACAGATTGTACGGGAAGTCGGGCACGAGCGACGGACTGATCTCGTAGTCTGGGCGGCGCAGCGCTTTGGCTGGGAACGCGCACGTCTTGGTGTAGCCGGGGAGCTCGGGCGTGAGCTCGATAAGGCCGCCGTCGACAAAGAGCTCGCGGCCGATCTTCGCTGCGCCGCGCGGCGCGAGGAAGAACGGGATGAAGCACGACGCGATGACGAGGTCCCCGAGCGCGTCGATCGAGTCGAAGCGGCTCCACTGCACGATCTTGGGCGGCGCCGGCCACACGCGCTGCGTCACGATCGTGAGGCGCTCGTTCACTGGCGCGAGGTCGATCGTGCGGAACTTGTGGTCGAACTGCGCGCGCATGCGGGCCTCGAGCTTCCAGAGCGTGCCGTCGGCGCGACTGAGCGCCGCAAGCGCCTTGTTCTCTTCGTGCATCTCGAGTACGCCGACCTCTTTCGCAGCGATCGTGAGCGCCGTGACCGCGCCGCCCGATGCGCCTGCGACTTTCGACGCCGATGTCAAGACGCCGCACTCGTCAAGTCCCTGTGCGACGCCCAAGTGGTAGGACGTGAGGAAGCCAGCGCCGCTGAAGCTGAAGTTATGTGCGCTGCGCTCTGCTGGTGCTGGTACAGGCGCAGTTGTGAATGTGCGCGTGCATGCGCTCGTGGTTTTGATGGACATGCTGCCAGTCGCAGCAGTCGACAGCACACGCACTCGCATCATTGTTAGCATCGTCAGCATGGACACGTATGTTGTTGTCAAGCGCGTCGAGTGGGTTGAGCGGAGCAGATGCGCAAATGCAAATGAGCATGCGTGTCGTCGTCGTCGTCGTGATGATCGATTGACTGATCGTCGCACTTCAGGTTGCGCGACCTGCAGAAACGAGTGCAAACGTATGTCCTCGCATCTCATTTGCCTTGTTGCAGGCGCTTTCGTGACTGTATAAACGCATACAGCAGCTGATTCCGATCGGATCGCATTCAAGAGGGACTGCTCGCGCCAAAGCGTCACTTCAATTTGGCCACGACCAGCAGCAAGCAACAAAGCAACTCGGAGCAAGTCCCAACGACACACGACGACAGCCATGATCTTCTGGGTCAAGTACGGCTTTGGTGCGTCTGTGCGTGTGCGTGTGCGATCAGGAGACAGCAAGCTCTTCCTTCCTATCTCAAACGCTCGTGCTGACACACACCTGCTTCGCCACACTTTATCTCTTCAGAGACCACGCCCGTCAAGATGTACCACGCAAACGTCTCGTGCGCCATCTTGCTGAGCTTTGTGCGCAACACGTGCGCGCGCGAGATCGAGGACTACTGCAAGCACAAGCACATCCAGCTCGGCATCGAGCTCGACGCGCTGCACAAAGCGCTGGAGCAGACGCGCAGAGGACTCGCGAGCGCTGGCAACAGCTCTGGCGCGCTCTCGACCACGCGCTCCACTGCGTCGTCGGCCGAGTCACTGCATACTGCTGGCTCTGCTTCTGGTTCTGCTTCTGGTTCTGCTTCTGGTTCTGCTGCAACAACCTCCACAGCGCGGTCGCGACCGCCGAGTGGCGCGTCTCGCCCCACGACGCCGGGGACGACACGAACGAGCGCACGAGGCACCGCCGCAGCAGCATCAGCAGCAGGTGTGACACCAGAGGACCAGAACGAAGAGGTCGCAGCGACACTGGCGCAGATCGAAGCGCTCGAGAAGCAGCTCGCAGTCGTCGACACTGCGGCGCAGTATGCGAGAGGTGCGTCGCGGTCGTCTTGTGCCTCGAGTTGCATGGCACGAGAGCGAACGAGACGCCACTGCTGCTTCTGCTGAGTGAGTGAAGACGCTAATGACTGGCTAACCGAGTTCGCTCGCTGCTCGCATGGCTCCATCGATCGCAAAGAGCTCGCGAGTGGGCTGCTGCACGTGGACTTCGCAGACAAACACGGCGCACCGCTGCATCTCGACCAGGCAGGCGCAGCACGCGCGAGCTCGTTGATCGCACTGCGCGAACACTACTCGGTCGTCGCGATCCGTACGTCCAGCGCGTGTGTGTGTGCGACGCAGTCTGGTGGTCACAAAGCAGAAGCTGCTCTTGCTGTACTGAGTGGTGACGATCCCATCTTGTGGCTTGTGCATGTGACCGATGCTTTGTGAGCAGAGACGGTCGAGACGGGCGAGTCCCGCGTCACGCCGCTCGTGTTCAAGCTCCACGCGTAGTACAAACGTAATGGCAAGTGCGTGCGCGCTCCAAGTCTGCACTTCGCTCGCCAGTTGTACACGAACGCGCACGCACAGATGCACCGCGTGTTCATTCCTATGAGACTGGATCTGCAGTCTCGTGTCGTTCATGCTGCTAGTGACGATGACGTGAAGGGGATCTTTAAACGACACAGAGAGCTCTACTTCAAGGTTCATCGTAGCGAGACGCATAGCAGCATCTGACTCCACACACACATACAAAGAGCACTGCATCTGTATCGATCATCGCCCAGAACCGCGAGGTCACGACAGTCCTCGCATGCTCATCCGAGCTCCTGCCGCTAAACTGGGACAATCTGGATCCGTTTCGATCGAAGCGACATCCTAAACACGGGCGTGCCCAGGACAACAACGCAGGTGGCTCGGTTCATTCTCCGGAGCGAGCGCACGCGCGCGTCACACACAAGGCACAGGCGCTCCACGCAGTCGGCTGCGCTCGCTGCGGGCATCTGCGTCTGCCGCGGGCAGAGTGCTCAGTTTGCGCGCTTGCCTGCGCATGGTTCCATTCCCAGTTTTCCGCACGGGTCATACGAGGATGAACGACGGCCCCACGCGGATGTCCAAAGTTATCCCCAAGACGATGACCCCTGCGATCGCCACGAGCTTGCGCGACGACGACGGCACGGTTGGTGCATTGAGCAGCAACACGAGCGGGACCGCAGCTGTGAGCCACGCGCTCGTCGCAGGCGGCAATGGCTCGCCGCGCAAGACGCGCATGCACGTCATGGGTGCGAGCATGTCGGACCTCAAGATGAACTTCTTTCGCACCAAGAGCCACAAAACCGAGCCGCAGATTCGCAAGAAAGAGGACATTGGCATCTCCGTCGTGTCGCTCCGCTTCTCGAACGACGAGATGGAGGAGCGCTTCGTCATTGCGCGCTGCGCCAAGTACCACACGCGGCTCAAGTTCGGCGCCGGGTTCACGGCGTTCTTCATCCCGCTCCTCGTGATCATGCAAGTGAGCTTCAAGGCGAAGGAGAACATGGAGCGCTGGACCAAGTTCCCGCTCGTCATGATCTTCCCAGGTGCGGTGCGCTTCTGCATGAGTGTGTATGACGTTGCTTCATGAGACTTACTCACGCCTTCTCGTGCTCTCTCTTGTGCACCTCCAGGCATCGTCATGTGCATGGGACTGCTCGTGATCTTCTTCCACCGCAACTTCCAGAGCCACACGAACGCCCTCGCTGCAGTGTGCTTGATCGGCCAGATCAGCGCGCTACTCGACACGACTGCTGCCGGGACGTCTGTGAGCGAGCGCAACGTCTGGGTCCAGTTCATCTTCTCGCTCGGGATCACGAGTTCCACGGGCCTGACGTTCCTCCAGTCGCTGAGCGTCATGGCCACATCGAGCGTGTTCTTCATCATCCTCGCGTGGTATCGCTTCGCGACGTCAGCAGAGCAAGAGGCGATCAGCTCGCCTGGCACGCTCAGCGCAGCAGTCATCCTCTACTCGATTTTGCTCACGTTCCTGTCGTGGAACTGGGAGTACGAAGAGCGTCGGGACTTTGTGCTCACGGAGCGCCTCGCGCAAGAGAACGTCATGGTACAGATGACGATGGAGATGACCGGCTGGTTCAGCGGCGGCGCGACGCAGAACCAGTCGCACGACATGACGGGTGCTGGGATACTCAGTGCGAACTGCCACATCGATCCGAAAGACGTGCTCGTGAAGGAAGAGCTCGGACAAGGGACGTTCGGCATCGTGTACGCCGCGAGCTGGAAGGAGACGCGCGTGGCCGTGAAGAAGATCACGCTTCAGGGCGACACCAAGTCGATCGTCACGAGCTTTGGGTCGGAAGCGAGCGTGATGGCGCAGCTGCGCCACCCGAACGTCGTCATGTTCATGGGCGTGATGGTGCACCCCGAGTTCGTGGGCTTGGTCATGGAGCTCTGTCCCAAGGGCAGCGTGTACACGGTCATCCACAGCGACGAGTTCAAGATCGACTGGTCGCTCTTGCTGCGCATGATGGTCGACGCGTCGCGCGGCATGCACTTCCTCCACTCGAGCAACCCGCCGATCCTGCACCGCGACCTCAAGTCGGTCAACTTGCTCATTGACGCTGACTGGCGCTGCAAGGTCTCGGACTTTGGACTCTCGAAGCTCAAGGCGTTCCGCGAAGACAGCGAGAGCGCTACGACCGCGAGCCGCGCGTTCATTGGCTCGAGCATCTGGATCGCGCCGGAGGTGTTCAAAGGGCAGGACCACACCGAGAAGTCGGACGTCTACAGCTTCGGCGTGATCCTGTTCGAGGCACTGAGCAACTCGATTCCGTACCACAGCATCTCGGTCGACGCCGTGCCGTTCGTCGTCCAAGCCGGCAAGCGTCCGACAGACTTTCACAACCTCGAAGTGCCGCAGAGCTTGGAGCTCCAGGAGCTGTACAACCTCATGACGCGGTGCTGGAGCGCGGAAGAGAACGTCCGGCCGTCGTTCTCGATCGTAATCTCGACGCTCCAGAACATCCTCACGAAGCACGTTGGGAACGAGAAGTGGGAGGACCACATCATCTACCCGGACCGCAAGCTCGTGAACGCGCGCACGATGAGCACTGACGACGACGGCTTGTCGATCAAAGAAGAGGACTTGATCGTCGAAGCTGCGATCGGTCGCGGCGTCTTTGGCGTCGTGTACAAAGGGAGCTACTTTGGCACGCCCGTGGCGATCAAGAAGCTCCACACGAGCTCCGTGCCGAAGAACACGCTTGCCGAGTTTGACAAGGAGTGCAACATCATGAAAGGGCTCCACCACCCGAACATCGTGCTCTTCATGGGCTCGTGCTCCAAGCCGCCGACGCTTCTGCTCGTGACGGAGCTCCTTGCGAACGGCAGCTTCTTTGACATCTACCACAAGCTCCCACGCCCAGACCCGGTGCAGCAAGTGCGCCTGGCGTACAACATTGCGTTCGACATGGCCAAGGGCCTCGCGTACTTGCACAACCACAATCCGATCGTGATCCACCGCGACCTCAAGTCGCAGAACATCCTCTTGGACGACAAGATGCGCACCAAGATCGCCGACTTTGGGCTCTCCAAGTTCCGCGACGTCGGCAAGACCATGTCGATCTGCGGTAGCCCGCTCTGGGTCGCACCCGAGGTGCTCCGCGGCGAGAAGTACGGCTGCCCGTGCGACGTCTACAGCTTCTCGATCATCGTGTGGGAAGCGCTCGCGTGGGGCGAGCCGTACCCAGATCTTGGCTCGAGCGACATCATGAACGGCGTGGCGTGCGGGAACTTGCGGCCGACAGTGCCAGACGGCACGCCCGGACCGCTCGCGCACTTGCTCGAAGAGTGCTGGATGAAGAAGCAGGACCAGCGCCCGACGTTCAACGAGATCATCCCGCGTCTCGAAGCCATGGCCAAGGACTTTGCGCGGTGAGCAATCAGCAATCGAGCGAGTGAAAGACAAAGAAACCGAGCACGAGCGCGCACGACTCGCGAGTCGCTTGCATATTGTACAGACCCGCCATGGACTTGCTGCCTTTCGTCGCGTGTTTGCTCTCGTTCTCTATCGCTGCGTGTTGCGTCCATGATCATTTAAGATGGCGCGCAGGTTGCACAGACCATCACTCTGCCTTCAACGCACTGCTGTTGCTGCTTTCGCCACTGCCTGCGCACTCGGTCAAGCGCAAGTGGAAGACGCGGTAATGGTGGTTCAGCGACTTGATCGTGTGCAGCCGATGTGCGCTCGCAAGCGCACCGTCCGTCGCATTCCGTGTTGCAAACACGACGCGACGTGCGCGGCTGTGGATCAGCGCCATCGCGCACATCACGCACGGCTCGCGGTCGACGTACACGTCGTAGCCCGTGCACAGGTACGACTCCTCGGCCTCGCGCGACGTGTCCTCATCGCCTTCGCGCTTCTGTCGCTTGTTCGACAGTGCGTCCGCGTTGCGCTGCCGATCGCGCTCAGCGACGCCGTCGATAGCTATCATCAGAGGGTGATACAGCGGTGCGAATGCGTACGACGCGTGCTCGCGACGCGTAAACGAGTCGGCGACGATCTGCGACTGCGCTGCGGTCATAGGGTCGACAATCACGCAGCCGTGCGAGCAGCAGAATGGGAGCGTAGTCGTACTGCGCGCAGCGTCAAACTGCGCTGCGAATGCGACGGCTGCGCGCAAGTGCGTCGCCATTTGCTCTGCTTCACGTTCGTCGACCGGCTCGACTTGCGCCTCTGGCAGCACGCTGGCGTGGAAGATGAGTGGCCACGCGCGCGTGAACTTGTCAAAGAGCTCGCGCGTGCGCGGTGCGTGCTTGAGCACGTGGACGCTCGAGACGCGCGCGTGGAAAAGCTTCTCCATCTCGTGCAGCTGCATTGCAAAGCGCTTGTTATCTTCGCTATCGTTGCCATCGCAGTCATCGACAGTGTCTTGGACGGGTGCAATGAGCGCAATCAGCTTGCTCTTCTCCTCTGGGTGCTTCTTCATGCGCTTGAGGTGCGCGTAACCAATGTCCGAGAGCGAGCGAAAGTGCGTCGCGAGGTACTTCATCGCCTGCGAGCCATACTTGGCTGGGAACTCGAGCGCGTGAAAGTGCTGCTGCGCCTCCAGGTCTACGCCATCGAGCGGATCGAGCGCCACAATCTCTTCCAGTCGCTCGAGCATTCTTGTTGTTGTTGTTGTCGGGTTATGCTGAATGGAGGACAGGTTACGTTGTATCGTACAGTACTGTATCTGCTGAAATACAAGAGCGCTTTGCACTCGAAACGACGCGAAGGTCACTTAGAAGAGCAGCACGATGCACCGAGCGCGCATGCGGCAGCAAGATGTCGTGCTCGCACCGGCACGCGACCAGCGAGCTCGCGCTCTGCGCGAAGCGCGCCGCACTGGCTTCCTTAGCCTCCCGGCGCGCAACTTGACCGAGTTCCCGCCTGAAGTGTACCACCTCGAAGACCACATGGACAAGGTACATCGCGCTTGTAGTTGTCTGCACGAAGAGCTGCTCAAGTGCCTCGCTCACAACTCGACTGTACGCTCGGTCGATCCTCATGCAGGATGAGAAGAAGTGGGAGTGTGTCGACCTCGTGAAGATCGACATGAGCCACAACGCGATTCCATCGATCGCAGACGACATCGCAGTGCTCACGACTGTGACGTCGATCAAGCTCTGTCAGAACGCACTGCAGACGCTGCCTGACGGCTTCTTTGACCTCACGGGCTTGACGTACCTCGACTTGAGCCAGTGCGTCCTGAAAGCGTCTGCACCTTCCCTCTCAAGAGCTCGATGGTGTGCGAACTGACTGGTTGATTGGCACTGCTACTGCCTGTGCACGTGCCATCATGGGGATTGTATCGTCGTGTCACAGCAACCAGCTGCAGCGCGATCTGCCGGAGCGATTCAGCGCGCTCACGCAGCTCAAAGAGCTCGGACTCGCGGCGAACACGCTCACGAGCCTTCCGCAGGCGATCAGCGAGCTCGCGAACCTCGAAGTGCTGCGAGTCGAAGAGAACGCACTGACGACGCTCCCAGAGCGCATCGGTCAGCTCAAGAAGCTCCATACGCTCACGGCGCACTCGAATCAGCTCACGCGCCTCCCGTCGTCGTTCGCTGATCTCAGCAACATGCAGTCACTCGATCTGAAGAAGAACCGCCTCGAGTCCACGAGCGAGTGCCTCGCGCGCCTCCAAAAGCTCAAGTTCCTCGACTTGCGGCAGAACCGGCTCGTGATCTTTCCGCTGCTGCCTGTCGGCGCTGTGCTCGACCAAGTCTTCCTCGGCTACAACGCGCTCGCGAGCATCCACGAAGAGTCCGTCCTGCGCGCAAAGGACTCGATCACAGTGCTCGACATGCGCGACAACAAGCTCAGTGACTTGCCAGCAACCGTCGCGTGTCTGTATCGCCTCAAGACACTTGACGTCTCGAACAACGACCTCGCAGACCTTCCGCCTGGACTCGGCTACCTCAAGCACTTGAACCACATCGTGATTGACGGGAATCCGCTGCGAGCGATCCGCCGCTCGGTCCTCAGCGCTGGCTGCGAGTCGCTCAAGAAGTACTTGCGCACGCGCGGCGGTCCACCGCCTGGCGTCGACGCGATGGAGGAGGAAGTCGACGAGCTCCAGCTCCACCGAGAGCGCCTCGCACGAGCAGCAGCTGGAAACAGCGCGTCTGCGACGGCAGCGCAGCGCGCGAGACCAGGCGAGCTCGACTACATCTTCCGAGATGCAGCTGCGTCTGGGACGCTCGACTTTGTCGACAAGGGCGTCATGGAGGTCCCGAGCGAGCTCTCGAGTCAGAGCTACAGCTTTGCGACGACGCTCCAGCATCTCAACCTCTCGAAGAACCGCCTCACGCACCTTCCGTCTGACGTCGGCGCGCTCTCAGCTCTTGTGGTACGGCACTGCCGCACTTTGCGTGTGGAGCTGCACTGCTGTAGTCGATAGCGCAGAGCTGACTCGTATGCGTCTGCCTGCATGCGCAGACGCTGACAGTCGAAGAGAACGCGCTGCAGAGCATCGACGCGTCGATCGCTGCGCTGCCGCACTTGCAGCTCCTGCGTCTGCGCAAGAACCAGCTCACGCACGAGGCGATCGACGCGTTCCTCAGTCGCCCGTGCGCACTGAGTGCGTCGCTCAAAGTACGTCTCGAGCCGCGAGCTCGTCGATTGCGCGCTTGAAGCGATGTCCCAAGTCTCTCATTCCTCTCATCGTGCACGCACATACACAGGAGCTGGACCTGCGCAACAACGCGCTCACGCAGCTGCCGCAGCGCATCCAGCGCTTGCGTGCGCTCGAGACTTTGCTGCTCTCGTTCAACAAGATCGCGTCGCTCGAGTCATTTCCGTGGTCCGAGCTCGCGAGCGTGAGCGTCGTGAGCGTCTCGGACAACAAGCTCCGGTCGCTTGGGACGATCTACGACGCGCCGCGTCTTGCGTCGCTCTCGTTCGAGAACAACAACCTCACGCACGTGCCGTGCGAGCTCGGGCTCTGTCCGCACTTGCGCGCGCTCTACTTGAATGGGAACCCGCAGAAGACCGTGCGCGGCGGCGTGATCGCCAAAGGTAGCGCCGAGGTCCTCGCGTACCTCAAGAACAAGTTCCCGCCGAACGCAGTGCTCCCGCCACCGTCACTGAGCGCGCGAGGAGGCAATCAAGACGACGACGAGGATGACGAGGCCTGGATAGGCAAGAAGCTATCGCTGTCGCCCTCACCACAGACAAAAGCACCACAAGCGGATGCTCCAGCGGCTCTGCGAAGCGCTCGCGCATCGCTCGACGCGTCCGGGCGCCCACCTCGTGCAGACGACAGCAGCAGCAACGACACGATGGTGCGCAAGACGCTCGTGCAGCTGACGGAGCAGATCGCAGCGCTCGAGTGCGAGCTCGAGAACCACGCGCTGTCGGCGCCGAAGCGGCACGCGCTCAAGAAAGAGGTCGCGGTGCTGCGGTCGACGCGAATCCGCGAAGAGCGCAAGCTCCATTAGGACAGAGCGAGCGAGGGACAGAGAGAGAAGGAGAGGCACGACTGGAATACGTTTAGAAGACGCGCAGGTCGCTGACTCGTGCTCTGCTGACGGACGTGGCGCTGCTCGTGCGCACGCGCCAACAGTGTCGAGAGACAGCGGCTGGTTACATCGCCATGGGCGTCGCGTCGCTACTCGATGCGCGCACGATCTGTGGCGCTTGCCGCCGCTTGTGGACGTAGCACTCGAACGCAAACGCCAGGAGCGCGACGACGCCGATCGCAATACCGACGATCATGCCGCCCGAGAGACCGGTCGAGAGGTTCGTCTCTTGCGTCGACTCGAGGCTGCTCGTGGCGTTGCGCGCGCCAGCGCCAGAGCCATTCGACGTCTTGTTGCCGCGGCTGTTGCCTGCGTCGTCGCTGTCGCTGTCGCCCACGCGGCTCTCGAACGCCTTGGACGCGACGCCGCACTGCGTGAGCGTGAACTGGAGCGTCGCGTCGTCGAGCGCTTTGTCGAGCGGCGCGGTGAGCGTCACAGCGACCGAGCCATTCGTGGCGTTGACGCTCGCGACGGACGCCGCAGGTGTACCGGCTTTCGCGACGCTCACTTGCACAGCGGAGGATGCGCAGTGCGAGCTCGTCGAGAGCGCAAAGCGCGCGTTGCCAGCGGCCAAACCAGAGACGTCTGTGATCACAGACGACGTCGGCGCGCTGAGCGTTGCGACGCTCACGTAGTTGGACAGCGCGGTGTTTGCGACCTTGACGCCGACAATGAGCGCCGTTGCGTCGCCGCTCGCTGCGTCGCACGCGAGGGCACCAGATAGCGCGATCTTGCCCGAGCAGTTCGTGTCGACGCACGTGACGTCTGTGATCGGGAGTCCTGTCTTGACCGGCACGACGCACGCTGCGTCCGTGGCTTTGCCGCGGCAGATGTCCGCTGTGTTGCAGCCGTCGACGCGCGAGAGTCGCTGTGCTGACACGGTCACGTCGCTCGCACACACGGAGACGGTCGTCGCGGCGACTTTGGTCGCGTCGCTTGCGACCATCGCTGCGCCGTTGATGTCCTGGCCGATCGCGACCGTCACGGCTTCCGTGCTCCCGCCGCTCTTGAACGTCGCGAGCAGCGCTTGCGGTTCGGCGCCAGGTTTCATCACGATCGCCCAGTCGATCGGGCTCTCGAGCTCTGCGACGACAGCGCACTCGGCGCCAGCTGCGCACGTGCCTGTTGCCTTGAGCGTCTTGACCTTTGGCACGAGCGCCGACTTGGTGTCGCACGCGAGCGGCGCTTTGAGACTGAGCGTGAGCGCATATGACGAGCTCGAGACGTAGTTGCAGAGCTTGAGCGCGAGCTGCGAGCTGCCGGCGTTGAGACGCGTGCCAGAGCCGTCGACGATGCAGGTCATCGGGCTAGCGCACTCGCTGCAGGCTTTCACGCCTGGAGATGATGACACACAGACAACATACTCAGACCACCGGTGCTTGGGATTGTCCACCGCGAGTCACACACACGCACCTTCGACTGCGCGCAAGCCGCCGCCAGCTGCGGCGCAGACGCCGATGAACGCAGCTGTGAGGACACGTGTCGAGACCATCACGAGCGTATGTATGTGTATGTGTCTATGAGCTGGATGCGATGGTCCGTCCGCTCTTCGTGGGTCGCGCGATGTGATGCACGGACGAGAGAACGCGTGCCGAGGTCGTCACGCTTGAGACGCTCGACAGTTGGGAATTGGGTGTTGATGATGCTGGAGAGTCAGTTGCCCGTGATATCCTTGTTTTTATCACTATCATTTGTGAATGCGACACATCGAGTCAAAACAATCGGTATTGTTAAACAACGAATGCAATACAAACACTGGACAGCTGTTTTTCATGATTGCTAAAATAGAAGATAAACAGGGCTCAAATCGAAGATAAACAGGGTTTAACCCTTTGTGCGAAACATGTTCAACCGCGCAAAGAACACCTTGACATCCTCGAGACACACTGCACCGCAATGATCCGCGACGTCTGGACGATTGAGCTCGGCGCTGGAGTCGGGCCGTTCCGTCTCGGCGCGAGCATCGCAGAGGCGCTGCATGCGCTCAAGGTGCGTGGTGTGTACGAATCCACGAGCTCTGTGGTGTCGTACACATACCCACGGCATGCATCTGCACTTGCCGCTGTCTGCCACACTGCGCAGAGCCGCTTGCCCGTGCGGCCGTTCGAGATCGTGTACAACGCAGCTGAGCTGTACAAGAGCGACGTTGTGATCGACTCACCTGAAGATGGCTTTCGGGTACGACACCTGCATGTGCACACACTGTCAATAACATGCATCGCTTCATTGTGTCACATTGCGTCACTATCGTACGCATGGAGAGCGATTCTCACGCACGCGCTTTCGCAACTGCAGCTCAAGTTCGACGCCTTGAGCCAAGTGCTGACGATGATCGAGTTCTACGACGTGAACCGCGTCGCACTCAAGTACGGACGCGTCGTGATCTTTGGCGGCGACGTCTCGGCGACGTTCATGTCGGTCTACAACGTACGATGTTTGCACAGTCAGTCTATCTCTTAGCTGACACGTTGCGTGCTGTTTGTACTAACGCGTGCGCTTTGCATTGCGCTATTACTCGCTCGCTCGCTAGCTCTTTGGACCGACGTTCCCAGGACACTACGAAGCAGCAGCCAAGGTGCGGCAGACAGCGTACACGCACCCATTCTGCAGCGTATCGAAGCACAATGCACCTTGCTCATACACACGGGCGTCTGATGTATGCGCGTGCTTACAGAGCTACTACTTGGGCTACGAAGGCGGATGCGTCAAGTTCCCGATCCCAGAGGAGTACCGCCACTTGTACCAGAACGACACGGAGCTGCCACTCGAGTTCCCAGTACGTCTCTTCTTCACTTGCATCGCACAAGTAGCTGATGCTCGCCCTGAACATCTGTCTCACGCGATGCGATCTCTCTCTCTCTTCTTGCCTCTCGACAGAACGGAGCGACACCTGCAGCAACAGGCTTCATGGTGTTTGCTGGCGACAACTACCGCTCGCCAGGCGTCCCGCCACCTGCAAAGAAGTGCGAACAGCGTCCTGTGTGCTGTGCTCGCGCCTCTGCTACTCGATCTTTGCTCACGATGCTCGCATCTCTACGGATGGATGAACTAGGCACTACTTTGAGCCAGTCGAGGTGGACATTGGTACGACCACGACATCGTTCACATTCACAGGACGGAAGCAGCGCATTGAGCTCGGGTGGTCGCCACAGGTGGGTGCGTATGCACTTGCTTGTATCGAGTCTGAAAGCGGTAGACTGATCCGCTGGTGATGCTTCTGCAATGGATGCGCGTGTCGTACGATGGACGGTGTAGGAAGTCATGAGCGAGATCGGCCAGCCCGTGTCCGTGTTTCGAAAGTCCGAGGACCCGAACGACGGGTACGTGCTGTTTGCGTCGAGCTCTTCGTCACACGCATGCTGCACTCAGGATGAGTACAAACGCACTCTCACTGCGTCTTGACGTCGTCGAGTAGCGCCAGCGTCGCAGGCGGCGTCATTGGCGAGTACTTTCACAACTACCAGCACTTGGGCATCGACGTGCTCTACGACTCGCTCCACACGGTCTCGAAAGTCATTATGAAGACGAACGCGCTCGGGTTCGTCCGTCATTCGCTTCTTCACTTTTAATGAGGCAGTCTGCTGACAGTGTCGACGACCCACTCACGCTCTCTCTCTCTTGCGACTGCTACCTGTCATGGGCACGTAGCCACCCAGAGTTCGGCTCGTACAACAAGTGCAACTTCCGTCTGCGCTTCCAGACGTCGCCGATTCTGCAAAAGTCTGGGATCAAGAAGCACCGCATCGCAGAGATCACGCCCGAGACGCCTGTACGTACTGCGTGGCTTCATGCGTTGACTGTGCTCATTCGAAAGCTCACGTGCGCTTGATGCTCGTGCTGCTACATGATGCTGTGACTGTCAGTGGAAAGAGATCCGCACGATGCTCAGCGCAGCCGCAGAGCTGCGTCCAGTGATCCACGACAACGGCCTCGGTCTTCACCCATTCGGCTCGAGTCTGTGCTACAGCCCCGTGCCTGGCTGCATCTTTGAGGTCCGTTGCGTTGAACGCGTCGCTCGCCTATCGCTGCAGTTGAACTCACACTCTTGTGGTGTACTGCGTCTTGGTGCGCTAGGTGATGAAGAACGGCTTCGTCGCGAGCGTCACACTGACGACGACGTGAGCAGCCGACGCGCTCTTTGCATCACGCCTTTAGTCTCAAAACACACACGCAGCATCGCCGCTTCGTCTCCTCGTAGCGACGCTCCAACACGCAGCGACGGACAAAGCGATCGAGGAGCAGCAGGTTCACCGCAGCGCGTGCATTGAGTAGTTCGTCCTTTGGTGCTAATCTACATCTTGCTCTCTAGCTTCTAGGCGGCTGGTGGTGGTCGTACGGACCTGGCGGGAGCGGCGGACGAGGCGGTTGCTGCGGCGGCGCGTGCGTGTAGTACGTCGTTCCCTGCGGTGCATACTGTGGCGGCGCAGCTCCGTGGTACGGCTGGTGCGGGTGTGGTGGCGGTGGTGGCGCGTGGTAGAACTGCTGTTGCCCTGGCATCGGCGGAGCGTACGCTGGCATCGGAGGCGCGTGCTGGAACTGGGGCTGCTGCGAATGGAAGTGCTGCGACGGCGGTGGCTGTTGGTACGGGTGCTGTGGCGGCTGGTGCATCGGGGCTTGGCCAAACGGCATCGGCGGTGGAGGCGGCTGCTGCTGCGCGTAGCCCACTGGAGGCTGCGCGTACCCCATCGGCTGCACTGTGTACGCCATGTGCGGCGGGCCTGGAGCAGCGAAGCCTGGCTGCGTGTAGTGCGTGTGGCCTCCGTGGCTCTGGCTCTGGATCGCTTGCTGCACCGGTGGGTTCTGCGCGTAGTTACTGGCGCTTCCACGTCCTCCTGCTCCGTTGCTCGGTCGTCCACCACGACCGTTGCTGCTGCTAGCTCCGTGGCGGTAGTCTGAGAAGCTGGCGCTGCTCCGGTCGCTCCCGCCTCGTGCAGCAGCGGCTGCAACAGCCGTGTCGTCGCTGTACTGCGACGCATTGCCGCCGCGGTTGCGCTTGCGGTTCAGGCGCTTCGCTGCAGACTCGGCTTCGTCGTCTGAGTAGACGGTCTCGTCGGTCTCTTCATCAAAGATGTTGGACGCGTCCGTGCCCTTGTCCTTGATCTGCTCCGGTACAATGTACGTCGTGTGCTCCGTCGCGTAGTACACGACCGTGTTGACCGTCGCTCGCGCCGGCATCTTGTCTGCGCGCTCAAAGCGCACAAGGTACATCGGCATCATCACGGGTCCAAACACCTCGTCGACGCACCCGAGCACCGTGCGGTCTTCGAGGCACAGCACGCTCTCCTCGTCCAGCGGCTTCGCGTTCATGTCCGACTTGATCGTGAGCATCAGACCTGGGACGCTCACGTTCAGGATCGTCCCGCACCGCGCGATCGGACAGTCAGCCGTGAGCTCGACGCTCGGCTCACGCACTGGAATCGCAGCGACTTCGTTCGCAGTCTTGAGCGGCCCGGACGCTTTGTTCTCCTCTCGCTCCATCGCAGCTTCGATCTCGGCGCGCAGCTTGTTGCGACTCGCTTCGTCGTCGCCGTCTTCGTCGTCGTCGCTATCGCTGTCGTTGTCTTTTGCATCCGAGCTCGACGCGCTCGACGACGCACTTGCAGCATCGTCGTCGCTGTCGTCGTCACTGTCGTCATCACTGTCGTCGTCTTGCGCTGTAACATGACCGAGTGCTGCTGCGCTGCTGCTGCTAGCGACTGCGACTGGCTGCGGCACGCCCGCGACACTCGCGCCAGCAAACTGCTCAGCGACGGAGTGGACCTCAAACTCGGCGTACTGCGCCGCGACTACGAGGTCCGAGACTGGTTGTGCTGCTGCTGGCGGAGGTAGCGCGCGTGTTGTCTGCAATGGAGCAGCCGCGCTGACGTCCTCCATCTTCACTTCGAGCTTTGGCTGGAGCTCCATCACGTCGTCGTCGTCGTCGTCTCGAGTCTGTGGATGTTGTCTTGGATGCGAGCTTTGACCTTTCAAGTGACATTGCACGCCAATCAATATATACCCTATATTGAGTAATACACATAGAATAGTGCAAATGGTTGATGCTATATCGTGTAGTACACACAAACTAGGACATCGAGATTGAACAAACGAGATCTTTCACAGCGTGCACCGAAACTACCACTACGCTCTCAGTGCGTCCTCTGTCGTCGCACTGTGTCGTGCACACACGAGAGGCAAGCGCATCGTGCGCATACATGCACACACAAGCGAGGGTCGCGCTCTCGCAGGTCGCTCGAGTCCATGAGCACGACGCTGCTGTGAGTGATGCGAATCGAAATGACTGACGCAGACGATCTTCGGCTTGGTGTTTGCTGATGCAGTTGCGCAATGCGAGGTCGACACACGCATACAAACACAACGTTACGAGTCGATAGGTTGCACGATCGCGACTCCATCGAGCATCGTGGATGTCCGACCTGATTGCGATTGCGTCCTTCAACGGCACGGCGAGCAGCGCCACTGGTGCTTCATTCGCGATTTCCTCGCCTCCCGCTCAAGCTCGCCGCCTGCTCCCGAAGAAGAAGAAGAAGAAGCCACCGCTCTCACCACTCTACTCGCCACGATGTCGTTCGAACTCCCAAAGCTCAGCTACAACTACAACGCGCTCGAGCCGTTCGTGGACACGGACACGATGAACATCCACCACACAAAGCACCACCAGGCGTACATCAACAACATCAACAACTACATCTCGTCGGTACGTCCTTCTCTTCTTGTCTACAGGCGAATGTGTATGCGTGTGTGTATGTAAGTACGTACTCATGAAGCACACGTATGCATGGACTGCAGGACAAGGGCACGGCGCTCAAGGGCAAGTCGATCCTCGAGATCGTCAAGAGCGCGACCGAGGCGCCAGTGCGCAACAACGGCGGCGGCCACTACAACCACTCGTACGTCCTCTCTCTCTCTTGTATAACGACAGCAGCAGTGGCACTCACAACAATGTTGTGTGCGTCCCACAGGCTCTTCTGGACGTGGATGGCGACGCCGGGCTCGACCAACACGGCGCCGCACGGTGCGCTCAAGGCGCGCATTGAGCAGGACTTTGGCTCGCTCGACCAGCTCAAGCAGGAGTTCAACGCCGCGGCGTCGTCGCGCTTCGGCTCGGGCTGGGCGTGGCTCGGTGTCAAGGCCGACGGCTCGCTCGCGATCACG
The DNA here is from genome assembly GCA_003730235.1 of Pythium guiyangense. Classification (NCBI taxonomy): domain Eukaryota; phylum Oomycota; class Peronosporomycetes; order Pythiales; family Pythiaceae; genus Pythium; species Pythium guiyangense. Next base: position 157,588 of record QXDM01000140.1, read on the forward strand.
TCGACGCCGAACCAGGACAACCCGCTCATGCCGGGCGTCGACCAGCCGCTCATTCCGATCCTCGGTCTCGACGTCTGGGAGCACGCGTACTACCTCAAGTACCAGAACCGTCGCCCCGAGTACATCTCGGCGTTCTGGAACGTCGCCAACTGGGACAAGGTCGTCGAGTACTACGACAACTTTGCGTCCAAGCAGAAGCCGGTGGAGCTCTGAATCGCTGGTGACAGTGCGCGCGTGAGTCACTTGTGACGCAACGCTCGCTCGCTCCAGGCGTCTGTCTCTGTCTCGATCGTGTCGTCACGTGCGCGTTCTCGCTCGCTCTTGCTTCCTGTGCATGGCACACGAGAGGCGCACGAGAGAGAGCGAACGCACTGAACGACGCTGTGCTCGTCGAGTCGCGTCTTGGCTAATCGCATGAATGGACACGGACATGTGAACTCTTGAATGATCGGTCACTTGCGTCCTCTTCGTGACTCGTAGCTGCGTCAACAGAGGCAGCAGTGAGCTGGAGCTACGCGTGGAGCTTGAACACGAGCGGCGTGACGCGGGACTCGCCCGTCTCGACCGTCTCTGCTCACAAAGCATCGGTCACATGCACAAGCCACAAGATGGGATCGTCACCACTCAGTACAGCAAGAGCAGCTTCTGCTTTGTGACCACCAGACTGCGTCGCACACACACACGCGCTGGACGTACGGATCGCGACGACCGAGTAGTGTTCGCGCAGTGCGATCAACGAGCTCGCGCGTGCTGCGCCTGCCTGGTCGAGATGCAGCGGTGCGCCGTGTTTTGTCTGCGAAGTCCACGTGCAGCAGCCCACTCGCGAGCTCTTTGCGATCGATGGAGCCATGCGAGCAGCGAGCGAACTCGGTTAGCCAGTCATTAGCGTCTTCACTCACTCAGCAGAAGCAGCAGTGGCGTCTCGTTCGCTCTCGTGCCATGCAACTCGAGGCACAAGACGACCGCGACGCACCTCTCGCATACTGCGCCGCAGTGTCGACGACTGCGAGCTGCTTCTCGAGCGCTTCGATCTGCGCCAGTGTCGCTGCGACCTCTTCGTTCTGGTCCTCTGGTGTCACACCTGCTGCTGATGCTGCTGCGGCGGTGCCTCGTGCGCTCGTTCGTGTCGTCCCCGGCGTCGTGGGGCGAGACGCGCCACTCGGCGGTCGCGACCGCGCTGTGGAGGTTGTTGCAGCAGAACCAGAAGCAGAACCAGAAGCAGAACCAGAAGCAGAGCCAGCAGTATGCAGTGACTCGGCCGACGACGCAGTGGAGCGCGTGGTCGAGAGCGCGCCAGAGCTGTTGCCAGCGCTCGCGAGTCCTCTGCGCGTCTGCTCCAGCGCTTTGTGCAGCGCGTCGAGCTCGATGCCGAGCTGGATGTGCTTGTGCTTGCAGTAGTCCTCGATCTCGCGCGCGCACGTGTTGCGCACAAAGCTCAGCAAGATGGCGCACGAGACGTTTGCGTGGTACATCTTGACGGGCGTGGTCTCTGAAGAGATAAAGTGTGGCGAAGCAGGTGTGTGTCAGCACGAGCGTTTGAGATAGGAAGGAAGAGCTTGCTGTCTCCTGATCGCACACGCACACGCACAGACGCACCAAAGCCGTACTTGACCCAGAAGATCATGGCTGTCGTCGTGTGTCGTTGGGACTTGCTCCGAGTTGCTTTGTTGCTTGCTGCTGGTCGTGGCCAAATTGAAGTGACGCTTTGGCGCGAGCAGTCCCTCTTGAATGCGATCCGATCGGAATCAGCTGCTGTATGCGTTTATACAGTCACGAAAGCGCCTGCAACAAGGCAAATGAGATGCGAGGACATACGTTTGCACTCGTTTCTGCAGGTCGCGCAACCTGAAGTGCGACGATCAGTCAATCGATCATCACGACGACGACGACGACACGCATGCTCATTTGCATTTGCGCATCTGCTCCGCTCAACCCACTCGACGCGCTTGACAACAACATACGTGTCCATGCTGACGATGCTAACAATGATGCGAGTGCGTGTGCTGTCGACTGCTGCGACTGGCAGCATGTCCATCAAAACCACGAGCGCATGCACGCGCACATTCACAACTGCGCCTGTACCAGCACCAGCAGAGCGCAGCGCACATAACTTCAGCTTCAGCGGCGCTGGCTTCCTCACGTCCTACCACTTGGGCGTCGCACAGGGACTTGACGAGTGCGGCGTCTTGACATCGGCGTCGAAAGTCGCAGGCGCATCGGGCGGCGCGGTCACGGCGCTCACGATCGCTGCGAAAGAGGTCGGCGTACTCGAGATGCACGAAGAGAACAAGGCGCTTGCGGCGCTCAGTCGCGCCGACGGCACGCTCTGGAAGCTCGAGGCCCGCATGCGCGCGCAGTTCGACCACAAGTTCCGCACGATCGACCTCGCGCCAGTGAACGAGCGCCTCACGATCGTGACGCAGCGCGTGTGGCCGGCGCCGCCCAAGATCGTGCAGTGGAGCCGCTTCGACTCGATCGACGCGCTCGGGGACCTCGTCATCGCGTCGTGCTTCATCCCGTTCTTCCTCGCGCCGCGCGGCGCAGCGAAGATCGGCCGCGAGCTCTTTGTCGACGGCGGCCTTATCGAGCTCACGCCCGAGCTCCCCGGCTACACCAAGACGTGCGCGTTCCCAGCCAAAGCGCTGCGCCGCCCAGACTACGAGATCAGTCCGTCGCTCGTGCCCGACTTCCCGTACAATCTGTTGGAGCTCGCGCACGCGGCGCTCGTGCCGCCGTCGTCCGAGATGCTCGACGAGCTCTTTCAACTCGGCAAGCAGTCGGCGTTCATCTGGGCAGACAAGCAGCGCGTGCGTGCATAGAGAAGACTGAGATGAGAGAGAGAGTGAGAGAGAGTGAGAGAGAGTGAGAGCACGACTCGGACTAACAGCAGCAGAAGTGAGAGCACGACTAGGACTAACAGGAGCATTAGCGAGAGCAAGTGTCCATCATTGCGAGACGACTTATATCTTCGGACTGGCATACGAGACAGCTGCCGTCCACTGTCCTACAACTCATGCCTCCTCTGGTGCTATTGCTGCTGCTGGCGCTGGAGCCATGATGTTGTCGAGCGTGAACTGCCCAAACGCGCCGCGACGGAACTCCTGGAGTAGGAACTCGGCTGCGAGCTTCGTCTGGACGTCCGGCTCCTTGCCGAGCGCGCCGCACTTTTTGTAGACTTGCTCAAAGAGCGCGTGGATGTCGTCCGTTGGCTCGCGAATGCCCAGTGCGTCGACGTACCGCGTCGAGCGCATCTGGTTGAGCTTGAAGAGCATATAGTCGGCAATGAGCTCCGTGCCCACGACCTGGTCCTTGATCGCGCCAGTGAGTGCGAGCGTGAGCCCTGTCTCCGCCGACGGGATGTTTGGAAGCATCACGCCCGGCGTGTCGACCACGTAGATCGCTGGCTTGTCGTTCACCTACGCAGCACGAGAGTGTGAGCGATCTACACACGCTCACAAGAGCGACACGTACGTGAAGAGACGATAGCGTACCTTAATGATGTCGTTGCGCACTGTGACGCCCGGCGTCGGGCCGACCATTGCGCGCTTCTTGCCTTTCGAGAGCTTCTGCGACGTCGACAGGCGCCGGAACTCGTTGATGATCGACGACTTGCCGACGTTCGGGATGCCAACGACCATGACCATCGTGCCGGCGGTCTTTTTGAACTGCGCGCCGCTGTGCGCGTTGCACCACTGGAGGATCGACTGGATCTTGCGGCCTTTGGTCACGGACGTGAAGAGACACGGCGTCTGCTTCTGCGCGCACTGCGCCTCGATGCGCGCTTGCATGTTGGCGTTTGCGAGGTCGCTCTTGTTGAACACGATCAAGCGCGGCTTGGACACGCCGAACGTCTCTTCGAGGATCGGGTTCGCTGAGCTCCACGGAATGCGCGCGTCGCGCACTTCGATGAGCACGTCGACAGTGTCGAGCTGCGCGAGCATCTGCCGACGCGCGACGGCCATGTGACCAGGGAACCAGTTGATCTTCGCTGGGTACGCGAACGCATTGCGGAACACGCTCATGGTGCTAACTGCTGCTGATGCGCACAGTCAAGCTCGCTTGCTGGTGTTGAGCGTGGATGCTGGAGCTGCTGCTGCTGCTGGCGCTGCTGATGACCGACCAGTGGTCAATGGTGCGCCAAGTCAAGTGTGCTTGTCCACGGTAAATTACTCATAATAGACCTTTATATTCTCAAGTACGAATTATACTCGCATACATCATACTAATCACTTGATTTCATCACTATTGACGTTATGCTAGACTCCGGGAAGTATACTGAAACCAAATACAGCGAGGCTGGTTCGAGACTCTTGCAAACAAAAAGCAATGGCGCCGACGACCACGACGACGCCGACGCACGCGGCTTCGACGCGCGCGCGTGCTGTGAAGGAGCGGCAGCTCGCGATCGTCGAGGACCCGACGCGCGACCTGCAGACGCTCGAGGACCGCGAGATCCAAGTCGACGATGACTGGGAGGACAAGCTCAACCTGCAAGTCAAGATCATGTACGTCCATCCCTGCCGCACACAACGGACACTTGTGTGTGATCAACGACGACACTTCCATTGATGCGAGTACGAGAGTGACTCACGCGCAATGCGGCGATTGTGCGCATTGACTGAATGGCGAGCGCAGGAACGTGGTCGGTACAGTTGACTTGAAGACGCCGCTGGAGCTCAAGACCATTGCACTGCACGCGCGCAACGCCGAGTACAACCCAAAGGTACGTCCATGTGCCTGTTGATACGACCACTTGCACATGCGCTTCAAACTGACGCTGGCGTCTCCTCTCTATGCGTGCATGGTGCAGCGATTCTCGGCTGTGATCATGCGCCTGCGTGACCCAAAGACCACTGCGCTCATCTTTGGCTCGGGCAAGGTGCGCCCGCGTGTGTGTGTGAACGTCGTCTACTGGGTCTACTGTGCAATAGCACTGACGATTGTCTGACTGACTGACCTACGAATGCGCAGATCGTGATCACTGGCGGCACGAGCGAAGAGAGCTGCAGACTAGCCGCGCGCAAGTTCACGCGCGTGATTCAGGTGCGTTTACCGACGATTGAGGCTTGCGCACACAACGCAAGAGGTCTCACAGCGCGGCGACTCGTGCACCGAACGACAGAAACTCAACTTCCCAGCGCGCTTTACCGAGTTCAAAGTGCGCAACGTCATGGGCACGTGCGACATTCGCTTTCCGATCCGGTTAGAAGGACTGCTCAACGACCACGCGCGCTTCTGCAGTGTACGTCTGTGCTCTTGTATCCGACTGTAGCGCCCTCTTGTGTCCGACACCAACATCTCGCATTTACATCCACGCACAGTACGAGCCAGAGCTGTTCCCAGGACTGATCTACAAGCTCGTGGAGCCAAAGCTGACGCTCCTGATCTTCGTCTCGGGCAAGATCGTGCTCTGCGGCGCGCGCGACTCGAGCCACTTGAACCAGGCGATCGACAAGATGTACCCGGTGCTGCTGCAGTACCGCAAGATGACTGCGCCGCCGTCACTCGTGACCGGCAAGCCTGGCTACGACGACAGCGAGGACATCGACCGGCTCGAGCCGAGTGCAATAGTGTAGGACGCCGCGCACTCGAGCGCGCGCACGTGTATATTGCCACCAACTCTCTCTTTGCCACGGACGACTCGTCTTGCGCTCGCTACAGTACGATCGATCAGCGTTGCGATGGTCTAGGGCTTGAGCGTGCGAAGCAGTCGGATCTTCTGCGACCGCACCATCGCGAGCTCCTTCTTGACTGCAAAGCGCTTCGCGGCCGTGAGCGCAAAGTCCTCCAGCGTGTGCTCGAGTGCGACGATCTCGTGTTGAGATTGTCGAGCGCCTGCGAGCTTTCAGCGTCGCTTGCTGCTGCTACTGGTGCTGCTTGCGTTCGTGGCGCAGGTGGAGCGACACTGGCGTGTGCAGCAGAAGCGCTCGCGACTGACGTGGTCGCTCCCGCGCTTGCTGCGGTTTGGCGTCGTCGAGGTCATGCGCACGCGCTTCTTCTCCATCGGGCTGTACGCGTCGCGAGGACGCGCGGGGGTCGTGCCGCTGCGGTTCGGTGGCGGGATATTCTCTGTATCGACGTGCGGCGCTGGCGGCGCGTGCTGCAGCTCTGGCGGCAGGCGGTTGCGCAAGTACTTGAGAACCGCCTCAGTGCCTTCTTGGATCGTGTTGACGCGGATGCTGCGCTGCGGGTTCCCAGCGATAAGGAGCGCGCGGAGGTGCTCGCACCGCCCGAGCTCTGGCGGATCTGCACATCCAGAGCAACATCACATGCATATCGTTAGAGCACCGAGTCGTGGCGATGCGTGTGTTGTGCGCCGTCGCGGCAGCAGATCGCACCTGCCGCAAGCTATTGTTCTCGATCGAGAGCGACGTGAGCTTCTGCGCGTCGTAGACCGTCCCGAGCGACTCGAGCTGCTCAAGACACACGAGTGAGTACGGTCGCCAAGCACGACGTCAGTAGCAGCCAACGAACGACCGGCTCGAGCATATACGAGAGCGCACCTGGTTGTCTGCGAGGCCGAGGATCGAGAGGCGCTGCATGGCCGACCACGCAAAGCCCTCGAGCGTCCGGATGCGGTTGAACGACAGCACGAGCGTGGTCGAGCGCCGTCAGCAGCGTCAAGGCGCGCTGGGACCGTCGTTAACACGTTGTTGCCGAGGTCGAGCTCTTTGAGCGCGCCGCAGATGCCCGCTTGGCTGCTCTCGGACCCGATCATCGCGTCCACGGCCTCGGACTGGAGCAAGTTCTTGCGCAGTCGCAGGTGCTGGAGCTGTGGTGAGGCGCGAGATCGACGGGTCGAGCGACGTGAGCGCGCACTCTTCTGCAATGAGCGACTGCAGCGCGCCGCGAGCTCGCCGATTGCGCTCGGGAGGTGCCCGAGCTTGTTCTTCGACAGGTTCAAGTGCACGAGCGTCGCGGCGAAGTTGAACTTGCCGTGTCCTTGACGTCTGGAGGCAGCACCAAGAGCCCCATGCCCGTGAGCTGGAGCGAACCCGGTCGACGCCGCGTCGCGGAAGAGGTACTCGTGCTGCGACGAGAAGCTCTCTGCTGCTGCTGGGCGCAGTAGCGCTGACCGCGCGCTCGTCGTGATTGTCCTCGGAGCGCAAACTCGTCAAACTCTTCTTCGAGTGTGTCGACGCCCACCGGAGGTCCGCCGCGCGTGCGCAAGTACTTCTTCAGGACCTCCGAGCCGCCCGAGATGACCGATCGACGGATCGTGCGGAGCGGATGCCTTCAACGAGGAGGTGGTGGAGGTCTTTGGAGGTACCCGAGTCCCGGCGGGAGCTCGTGCAAGTCGTTGTTCGTGAGATCGAGCGTCTTGATGCGATAGAGATGCACGATCTTGTCGGGGAGGCGCTCGAGATGGTTGTCGCGCACGTCGAGGACAGTGAGCGTGTCTTTGACGCGCACGAGCGAGCTCTCCGAGAGCGCACGCAGCGCGTTGAAGCCGAGGAGGAGTTGGTCGAGCGCCGACGTGGGGCGGGAGCTCAGGGAAGACCGTGAGCTTGTTCTGGGTGGCAGGTCGAGGAACCGCAGCGACGTGAGCGCCACGAGCGCGTCGCCGACCGACGCGAGGCTGTTCTTGTGAAGATCGAGCGTCGTCAGGTTCGTCAGTTGACTGAGCGACGCAGGGAGCGCTGTGAGCTGGTTCGAGTGCGCTGTCAGCGTGTGCAGGCGGCGCAAGTTGCCTGAACGAGCAGCACGAAGAGCAGCAGCGATGAGTGTGTGGACGTGGCGGACTCGCAGGTGCCGACGAGGGTAATGGGTCGCACGTACCGATGCGCGCTGGCAGCGACTGGAGCTGGTTGTTCTCGAGCTTCAAGACCTCGAGGTGCTCCAAGTGCTCGACCGACTCGGGCAAGTGCGTGAGCTTATTACCGTCGAGCGCCAGGTCGCGGAGGTTCACCAACTGCCCAAGACTCTCAGAGAGTGCTCCATCAAGGACGTTGCTACATGCCAGATACATGTCCAATCAGTTGCATTGGCATAGTACGAGGCATGAAGACACGGCGTACTTGCTGAGGTCGAGCGAGGTGAGCTTCGTCAGGTCCCAGAACGCCTCAGGGAGCTGCTGGAGCTGGTTGTGGCGGATCTTGAACGAGGTCACGAACTCGAGCTCGCGGATCTCGTCCGGGAGTTCGCGGATCTCATTGTAGCTAGCGTGATGGCAGTGGAATCGATGCACAAGTGACTGTGAGCATCCGATTGACACGACTGACACGACCATCTGACGGAACGCACCTGAAGTCGACTTTCTGGAGCACGGCGCAGTCCCAACTTCGCTCATCCTGGCGGCCGCAATGCACGCATGAGCACAGTGTGTGCTTATAGCTGTGTGTCGTAGCTTGATAGTAGACAATGCACGCACGACGCACCTCTTCTGCGAGCTCGTACAGCCGCAGGACTTCAGTTGGAAACGCTTGGAGTCCGCGTGTCGAGAGATTCAGATGCCCAGACTGCCGCGCAATGCGGTACGCGCGCGCATTTGGGTTGCTACTGCTACTGCTTGCAGGTGCGCTAGTGCTGCTCTTTGCGCTATGCAGGCGCCGAGCGTCGCGGAGCGTCAAGCGCGGCTTCCGCTCCATGTTGTTGCTGCTGTTTGTTGTGAGGTCGATGTCAATTGTCGTCAATGGGAATGTTGGTGCTGTTGCGTGTCACCTGAACGCACTCTCACTTGCTTAAACTATGCTCAGCGGAAAAAGAATAAAAATCAATAGTGCGAAAATCAAGTGAGGGATCAAGGGTTTAACACAAATAGTGATGAAAACGAGTGAATCGCACTGACTTCTAACTGTGTGTGGCCCACACGAAAAGTTTGACCTTGAAGCGACGTGACCTGCTCTCGCACTTGTACCAACAACGACACACCGACGACAACAGATCGAATGCCGGGCTCGAGCAAAGGAGCCGCAGTCACGCCACCGCGGCTCCAGCCCAAGCACATCAACTACGCGGCCGAGCATGCGGCGACGCGCATCAGCGGACTCATCCCGCGCCCGAAGCGCCGCAAACAAGCGTGCTTTGTCGTGCGCGAGTCGGGCGAGCGCTTTCGTGAGTGGGTGCGCCGGAACCTCGAGGACTCGCCAGGGTGCTACGTCACGGACATTGTCATGGCAGTGCTCAGTCTGTTCGTCGTTGTGCTAAACGTGTACACGTACTGGGGCGGCATTGTGCTCAACGTCGCGCAGTGGATCAACGGTGCGAAGCGAACTGGCAACTGCTTGAACGACTGTATCTCATACGCATGTCTGAATGATACGACGCCGTATTGGCCAACTATTACATGCTCACAGCCTCACTGCACGCTGTCTTTGGCCGCAGATCTGGACTTCTCGTTCAACCTCATGTTCACACTCGAGTATGCACAGCAGCAGTCGCTTCCACAGTCTAACGACATCTCCATCGCATCTAACGGCGCGTGTTCTTCGACGTGGACGCAGGTACCTCATTCGGCTCTACGCGGCGTTTGATCGTGTGAGTCACTTTCGGTCGATGCTCCCGCTCGCAGAGCTCATAGTCCTCGTGCCATCGTGGCTGTACTGGATCGTCGAGCACCACTACCCCGACTACGCCGTCTCGCATGACGTCATTGAAGTCTCGATCGTGCTCCGGTCACTCCGGGTCTTGCGCCTCTTTCGCTTCCTCGAGTTCACGCGGTCGTCGCTCGAGCGCCAGCTCCTTGCGATGCTAGTGACGATCGCGTGCATCACGCTCTCGACCGCTGGGGTCCTCCAAGTCGTCGAAGCGTGCTTGGAGCGATGTAGCAGCGGCGACCCGATCACGTGTCAGTGTCAGGACCTTTCGTACCTCGACTTGCTCTACTTTGTCGTCGTGAGCATCTCGACGCTTGGCTACGGCGACATCGCGCCAGTGTCGACGACCGGGAAGTTCCTCATTGCGTTCATCATCCTCTTGACGTTCATCGTCGTGCCGATCCAGATCAGCCGCGTGTCGAAGATCATCTCGTCGCACACGGACTACTCGTCGTCGTACACCGAGTCGAAGCTCCACCCGCACGTCGTGATCACGGGACACATTGACGTCGAGATGCTCAACGTCTTCATCAGCGAGTTCTTCCACCCGAGCAACTTGAACTGGAACGAGAAGGTCGTGATCCTGAACCCGAGTCCGCC
>QXDM01000141.1:0-152696 GCA_003730235.1 Pythium guiyangense
GACCAAGCGAGCACGCAGCAAGAGCAACAAGAGTTACAAAGCAGAAGTCTCAAGAGCGGCAAGAGCAGCGGAGTGACAGCGAGACGACAAACAACAAGCTCGCCTCTGTTCTCTTCGAGTCCGACAGTCCGCTTTCTCTCACACACGCGCGCGTTCATCGCCACATCACCACACACGCAACGCAACGCACAACATGGTTGCCACTCGCATCCTCTTCGTCGCCATGACGCTCGTGTGCGCCATCTCGGCGTCTGGCATCGCAGCAGCGACCGGCGCCAGTCCAGAGCGCCACCCGAAAGCGCAGCCCGTCATGTCTGTCAAGCAAGTGATCGAAGAGACCCACCGATTGCTGTCCGAGCACCACGAGCTGTAGGTGTCGAAGCGTGCGAGTGCCGTAGCGTCAACGGACCGACCAAGCAAGTGAGGGATCGAGTCTGGTATCTCAGCAAAGTTCAGACTCAGTTGCTCACCAACACGACAGCGTCTTGAGCATGGTACACCATCCGATGCAGCCGCGCATGTTCAGTCGAGTGTGCGTCGGTCGTCTCCTCTTTGCAGACGCATGAGCGAGTGAGCGAGCGAGCGTCTCGAGAGCGAGTGTTCTCTCTTTTCTACTGAAGAAACAGCGCTCATCGGTGCCAACGCACCACTGAGGAGCAAGAACCGAGGCGAAGAAGGAGACAACAAGGCCAGTGCAAGACTGGAAGACACCAGCGAAGCGAGAGCAAGACCCATGGTGCAGCTTTCAAGTCCAGACACGTGGCTGACGGGCGGACTGACTGGTGAATGAGTTGGTCGGTTGGTCGGTTGATTGATCACATACTCGATGCTCTCAGTCTCTCAGTCTCTTTCTCTCACTCAACCGTTCACACGCTACTAGCTCTTCTTGGATGAGGACGCGTCGTAGTAGCAGCAGCAGCAGCACGTGCGCTCTAGCCACGTCTCGACCTGTCCGACGTACCAGACGCTCCAAAACACGAAGAGCTTTGCGACGAGTGCTGCTGCTTGGTGACCGACCATATGCACGTACGCACGCACGCTCGGCCAGCCTTCATCACATGTCGACGATCTACGCGAGCGACTGCTGGGCCTGAGTCTGCTCGGTCTCCTCCTGCTGCTCGATCATGCGCGAGCGCGAGGCAAAGCTGAGCAGGAACGTGACGAGGAAGAGACCGACGGCGATGAAGGTGAAGACGACGCCCGTGTCCATGGCGCCGCAGCGGAAGAGCGGGTCGCTGCCGTGGTTCGCCATGAACTTCTCGTTCAGCTCGTCGCAGTTCTTGACGCGCGACGACGTGGCGAAGAGGATGCCGCCGATCACGAACGCCACGGCGAGCACGCCGTCAAGGACGCGCTGGAACGACACTTTCGGGGCGTGGCAGACCTTGAGGCCCTCGACGGCGCCCACGTGCCACAGCGAGTAGAGCATGCACGTGTACGACATGAGAATGACGTACGTGGCCGACGCACTGATGTACTGGCCCGTGTAGTAGTGCTTGTAGCCGGCGACCGTGGTCACGAGCGCCGCGACCGAGCACGCGAGCTGGAGCACGCGGCCGCTGCGGTGCGCGAGGCGGTACGACTCGACGTTCTGGACTGACAGCTCCGTGTTCATGAGGCCTGCCTTGAGGCTCGGGGTGCCCACCTCGCCGTACGCGCCGGCGACCGACGGCTCCACCTCGTTCTGCACATTCGCAGCGTCGGCGTTGCTCGCGACAGTGGCGTCGCGCATGAAACTCCAGACGAGCGTGGCGAGGAAGAGCGCCATGGTCACGAACGTGAGCACAATGCTCGAGGTCATGCTCCCGCAACTGAACATCTGGAACTTGTGGTACTTGACGAAGATGCTGTTGATCGACGTGCAGTCGCGCACGGCCTCCGAGCGCAGGTGCACGACGCCGGCGATCGCGAGCGCCACCACGAGCGCCGCGTCCACGGCGCGCTGGTGCTTGACACTCGGCGCACGCACGTGGTTCTTGAAGACACCGAGGCCGACGGCGTAGAAGAGACCGCAGAGCATGGCCGAGTAGTTGGCGATCTCGGCGTAGATCGCCGCGCTGCTCGAGAGCTGACCGTTCTTGATCTCGAGGTAGCCGCCGGCCGTCGTGATGAGCGCCAGGAGCGCGCACACGGCCTGGACCGCGCGGGTGAAGATGCGGCGCGACGAGAGCACTGTCGCTGGCATGGCTAACTTGACTGACTTGACTTGACTTGGAGACTGGTGGGCGTCCGAGGAGAGACTTGACCGACTTGGTGTGCGAAGCGCGCGAGTGGCGAAGGCACAGAAGATTGAGAAGTGAGGATCGCGGTGTCTGTAGAGTGTGCAGGTGCCTTTGTTGCTGGTGTCGTGCGTGTGTTTCCTTTTGTTCGTGGAAGTAGACGCTGTATGAAGCATAGCGCGGCGACGCGTCCACGATGGCTCTGTCACCGGCGATGGTCTTCCCTCTTGCCGACTCAAGGCGCGTGCCTCGGTGTCTCTGGTTCGCCGACTTTATCAAGCGTGCACCCGAGCTGTCAGTCAGACCTGCAATGTCGCTCGCTGTGCATGGACCAGACAGTGTCGGATTTGCTGACCGAGTTAGACAAGTGTCGAAAACGAGTTTGCTTTGTATTTACTATGCAAAATGTCAACAATCTGGTATTGATATGCATGCTTGACCGCGTTACAGAGTGTTACACGACCAGCGAGACGAAGGGGATGGACGTGGCGGCACGTGTCTCGAGCGAATCGACACCCCGCAGACGCCTTTTCGAGATCCACGCGCGTGTCCGGAGGTCGGCTCCGGGCGTTGGCACGCGCAGCAACACCAAGATGTGTGTGAGCTGCTGCTGCGTCTGATGGATGCGGGGGGTGACGAGCCAGCACGCGCGCGCGCGTTTTAATCTCCGCGCGACATTCAACAGCGCACGCTCACTCGCTTGCGTCTGTGCGCCGGTCCGTCTGTCAGTCTGCGCTTGATACACATGTCAGTCAGTCAAGCCTCTCTTGCATCACTCGAGGCGCGCTACGTGAACACTGACTTACACGGGCGGGCTCGACTCTGTGGTGTTGACAGAGTCTCGCTCAAACAAGCAAACATCCCCTTGATCCGATGGAGTCTCGTTCAGTCAGTCACATTGAAAGCACGGCTTGGCACGAGGAGTCCTAGGTCGTCCAAGTGCTCTTTCAACAGCACATGGAGCGCTTCGATTCCACAAAGACGGTAAAGCTTCCAACTCTCCCTCGATGCTCGATGCTTGAAGCTGGACCGCGCAACGAGGTGGAGATAATCATCCGTCCACGAGACTTGCTGGCACGTGTGAGCAGAAGGAGCGGCGTGCAGCTGCACAGGAATCGACGCGAACAGCCGAGTCGCGGCGTCACACTCGCGTTCGTGATGCTGGTCAGACATTGTGTCCCCTTCACGCCATCTTGGTGGCGGGTCATAAAGCGCTGCATGCCTCGGTGTGCCGAGACCACCTCTCTTGATTGCGGTCACTCCCATGCGATTCGCTTGCGCCACACGCCTCTCGAGCGACTCGGAGCCTCGAAGTGCGCGCGCAGGACCGTCAGAACATCCGAACCAGCGCAACGAAGTGCATGCTGCAGCGAGCTTGACAAACGACTGGCGCACTCTCTGGTTTCTGGAGTGCGAGATGGAACATCAGTGCGAGTCGCGCTGTTGGTCGGAGGCACGTGGCGAAGCGCGCTCGCATCATGCAAACCAAGCGCTGAGGTAGCAACACCACTCACTGGTCTCGAAATCGAAGCAGAGGACTCGAGCACCGATCACCCTCGCCCACCACCAGCTCAGTCACACCCTCACACAACATCGCTCACGACAATCAACTCTCAAGACCAGCGAAACTGGAGACGAGCTGCGTTCCTCCGATCTCGCTCGCCAAGTTTTGACAAATCTGCTTCTCCGCGATCCTCACTTCTCAATCTTCTGTGCCTTCGCCACTCGCGCGCTTCGCACACCAAGTCGGTCAAGTCTCTCCTCGGACGCCCACCAGTCTCCAAGTCAAGTCAAGTCAGTCAAGTTAGCCATGCCAGCGACAGTGCTCTCGTCGCGCCGCATCTTCACCCGCGCGGTCCAGGCCGTGTGCGCGCTCCTGGCGCTCATCACGACGGCCGGCGGCTACCTCGAGATCAAGAACGGTCAGCTCTCGAGCAGCGCGGCGATCTACGCCGAGATCGCCAACTACTCGGCCATGCTCTGCGGTCTCTTCTACGCCGTCGGCCTCGGTGTCTTCAAGAACCACGTGCGTGCGCCGAGTGTCAAGCACCAGCGCGCCGTGGACGCGGCGCTCGTGGTGGCGCTCGCGATCGCCGGCGTCGTGCACCTGCGCTCGGAGGCCGTGCGCGACTGCACGTCGATCAACAGCATCTTCGTCAAGTACCACAAGTTCCAGATGTTCAGTTGCGGGAGCATGACCTCGAGCATTGTGCTCACGTTCGTGACCATGGCGCTCTTCCTCGCCACGCTCGTCTGGAGTTTCATGCGCGACGCCACTGTCGCGAGCAACGCCGACGCTGCGAATGTGCAGAACGAGGTGGAGCCGTCGGTCGCCGGCGCGTACGGCGAGGTGGGCACCCCGAGCCTCAAGGCAGGCCTCATGAACACGGAGCTGTCAGTCCAGAACGTCGAGTCGTACCGCCTCGCGCACCGCAGCGGCCGCGTGCTCCAGCTCGCGTGCTCGGTCGCGGCGCTCGTGACCACGGTCGCCGGCTACAAGCACTACTACACGGGCCAGTACATCAGTGCGTCGGCCACGTACGTCATTCTCATGTCGTACACGTGCATGCTCTACTCGCTGTGGCACGTGGGCGCCGTCGAGGGCCTCAAGGTCTGCCACGCCCCGAAAGTGTCGTTCCAGCGCGTCCTTGACGGCGTGCTCGCCGTGGCGTTCGTGATCGGCGGCATCCTCTTCGCCACGTCGTCGCGCGTCAAGAACTGCGACGAGCTGAACGAGAAGTTCATGGCGAACCACGGCAGCGACCCGCTCTTCCGCTGCGGCGCCATGGACACGGGCGTCGTCTTCACCTTCATCGCCGTCGGTCTCTTCCTCGTCACGTTCCTGCTCAGCTTTGCCTCGCGCTCGCGCATGATCGAGCAGCAGGAGGAGACCGAGCAGACTCAGGCCCAGCAGTCGCTCGCGTAGATCGTCGACATGTGATGAAGGCTGGCCGAGCGTGCGTGCGTACGTGCATATGGTCGGTCACCAAGCAGCAGCACTCGTCGCAAAGCTCTTCGTGTTTTGGAGCGTCTGGTACGTCGGACAGGTCGAGACGTGGCTAGAGCGCACGTGCTGCTGCTGCTGCTACTACGACGCGTCCTCATCCAAGAAGAGCTAGTAGCGTGTGAACGGTTGAGTGAGAGAAAGAGACTGAGAGACTGAGAGCATCGAGTATGTGATCAATCAACCGACCAACCGACCAACTCATTCACCAGTCAGTCCGCCCGTCAGCCACGTGTCTGGACTTGAAAGCTGCACCATGGGTCTTGCTCTCGCTTCGCTGGTGTCTTCCAGTCTTGCACTGGCCTTGTTGTCTCCTTCTTCGCCTCGGTTCTTGCTCCTCAGTGGTGCGTTGGCACCGATGAGCGCTGTTTCTTCAGTAGAAAGAGAGAACACTCGCTCTCGAGACGCTCGCTCGCTCACTCGCTCATGCGTCTGCAAAGAGGAGACGACCGACGCACACTCGACTGAACATGCGCGGCTGCATCGGATGGTGTACCATGCTCAAGACGCTGTCGTGTTGGTGAGCAACTGAGTCTGAACTTTGCTGAGATACCAGACTCGATCCCTCACTTGCTTGGTCGGTCCGTTGACGCTACGGCACTCGCACGCTTCGACACCTACAGCTCGTGGTGCTCGGACAGCAATCGGTGGGTCTCTTCGATCACTTGCTTGACAGACATGACGGGCTGCGCTTTCGGGTGGCGCTCTGGACTGGCGCCGGTCGCTGCTGCGATGCCAGACGCCGAGATGGCGCACACGAGCGTCATGGCGACGAAGAGGATGCGAGTGGCAACCATGTTGTGTTGTGCGTTGTGCTGTGCGGTGATGTGTCGATGAACGCGCGCGTGTGTGAGAGAAAGCGGACTGTCGGACTCGAAGAGAACAGAGGCGAGCTTGTTGTTTGTCGTCTCGCTGTCACTCCGCTGCTCTTGCCGCTCTTGAGACTTCTGCTTTGTAACTCTTGTTGCTCTTGCTGCGTGCTCGCTTGGTCGTTCGAGCGAGGCAGCGTCTTGTAGAGTGAGCAGCGCGCAAAGGACTGAGCGCGAGCCACTCATATGCACGAGTACGAAGCGTGAAGCACCGCGATATGCCTCTTGGTCACGCGAACTCACTCGCACACATGGAGCAGCAGTCGCCGGTGACGCGTGAGAGCGAATCCAGAAAGATCGCACGTGTCGTCTCCAGAGCTTCAGCAAGCCCCAGTGCTCTAGCAAGGTCCAGTGCGCCAGAGTGCTCAAGAGCTCAAGAGCTCGACGATGAACAACGAAAGAGAAGGAGGTACTGACCCCGAGTCGCGCCGAGCAATGGTGACGGCTGCGAGGGTGTCGACAAAGGAGACAAGAGACTCGGGAGCAGACGCTGTCGCTCACACTGTGAGTGGATTCATGTGAACGCACATGACACACAAGCAGCGACACAGGCGACTCGATTGATCCGCGACACTGTCACTTAGTAGGAGAACACTACAAGCAAGTGGTCAAGTGCTTCAAGCAAGCAGTCATTGCTGTCACTCTACCGCTGTCAAATGTCTATCTACCCACACGAGTGACTCCGGACATGGTGCTCTGGCAGTCCACAGCAACAGTCGTTGTTGCAGCGGCCGTAGCCTGTGTTGATGTCTGCAAGACTGACCTAGTTGGCGCTTGCCGCGTTCGTGAGCTCGCGCACGATGTCAACGTTCTGCGCTGCCTCGGCAATGCTCAATGGCGTCTCGCCGTCGTCGTTCACTGGACTCGGCGACGCACCAGCAGCAAGCAGCTCGCGGACGACCTCAACGTTGCCGCCATTTGCAGCGCCGTGCAGTGCTGTGGATCCGTCCTCCATCGCCTTCTCGACGTCCGCGTGGTGCGTCAAGAGCACGCGGACGGTCTTGAGATGGCCGTTGTACGACGCGATCATCAGCGGCGTCATGTCATCATCTAGCCCTCTGTCAACATCTGCGCCACGCTCCAGTAGCTGCTCCACAATCTGGAGATATCCGTTCGCAGCTGCAAGCCACAGTGCTGTCGAGCCGTCATCCATCGTTCGAGTGACATCAGCGCCACCTTGCAGCAGAGCGCAGACGACCTCCACATGACCGTTCACGGACGCAGCGAGCAGTGCCGTAGAGCCGTCCTCTGTAGCAATGTCGACGTCGGCGCGAGCGTCGAGCAGCAGCTTCACGATCTCGAGATGCCCCATCTGTGCCGCAAGGAAGAGCGATGTCGAGTCGTCGCTCGTTTGCCTGTTCACGTCTGCGTTGCTCTCGAGCAGGATGCGAACCACGTCCGCGTGTCCTTGCTCTGCCGCGATGTGCAGTGCAGTACAGCCATCGCTCATTGTCCTGTCGATGTCAGCGCCGCTCTCGATCAAAGCAGTGACGATGGCAGCGTGACCACCTTGCGCTGCAACGATGAGTGGCGTCGAGTCTCCTTCGCCTGGCTTGTCCACGTCTGCGTGGTGCTTGAGCAGCTCGCGCACGATGTCGGTATGACCGTTCAGCGCAGCGACGTGCAGCGGCGAGGACCCGTCAGCCAACGACCTGTCGACCGCAGCGCCAGCTTCGTGCAGGAGGTAGCGCACAACTTCGAGATGTCCGTTGCTAGATGCGATGCAGAGCGGCGTTGCGTCGAGGTCCGTGGCTTTTGACTCGTCTGCACCAGCATCGAGGAGTGCGCGGACGGTCGCAAGGTGGCCGAAACTGGACGCAATGAAGAGTGGCGTTGCACCGCTGTTCGACGGTGTGTCGACCACTGCGCTGGCCTTGAGTAGGATGCGCACAATGCCGAGATGACCAAACTGGGACGCGATGAACAGCGGTGTAAACCCATCGGTCATCGCGCTGTCGGCGTCAGCGCCGGCGTCGAGTAACGCTCGGACAACTTCCGAGTGGTTCTGTTGCGATGCGATGTACAGCGGCGTGCAGTTGTGGTCGTCAGTCTGATCCACGGCCGCGTGGTGCTCGATCAAGAGGCGCACAAGCTCGAGATGGCCTTCTTGTGCAGCGATGTAGAGTGGCGTCGAGCCGTCGTCGTTCATCGCTCTGTCGACATCCGCACCAGCGTCAAGCAACGCTCGAGCAACGTCGAGATGGCCTTTCAAGGCTGCGGCGTACAGCGGCGTCGCTCCTTCCTCGATCGCTTTGTCGACTTCTGCGCCGGCGTCAACGAGCACTCGCACAACGTCCGTATGCCCGTTCAAAGACGCAAAGTAGAGTGCAGTCGCGCCACTCGTTGCCGAGCTGTCGACCGCTGCGCCGTGCTCCGAAAGCGCGCGAACACTGTCGACGTGGCCGTCCTGCGACGCGAGCATGAGCGACGTTAATCCGCCATCGAACGCTCTGTCGACTTCAGCGCAGACGTCGAGTAGTGCACGCACGACATCGGTGTGCCCACTCTGGGACGCGATGAGAAGCGGCGTGGAGTTGTCGATCGCCGGCTTCTCCACTTCTGCATGCTGCTCGAGCAAGATATGCACGATCTCGACGTGACCTTGTTGCGCCGCAGCGTAGAGTGGCGTGACATCCCGTTTCGTAGCCTTGTTCACATCCGCACGCGCGTCGAGTAGAGCACGAGCAACACCGACGTGACCGCGCCACGCCGCAAAGAAGAGCGCCGTTTGGTTGTCGACGTCGACTGCATCGACGGATGCGTTTGAGCGGAGCAGCAGTCGCACAACGCTCTCACTTCCGCTCTTGGACGCAGTGATCAGCGGCGTCTCGCCTGCGTCGTTGCGAGCTTCAAGGAGTATCGTGTCAACACGACTGTCGCTCTTGCTGTCGCTCACAGCGTCGTTATCGCCGTCATCAGCCCGAATCTCACAGGTGTTGGTGTGATACAGAAGCGCATGCGCGCGCTCGGCGTCGTTGATGCGGCAGGCAGTGTGGAGCGCGAGGACTCGGGCGGAGAAGTCGAGGGATGGCTCCAGTTGCGCGTCCACAGTGGTGGCACTGCTGTCGCTACTGTTGCTGCTCGCGTTTGCGTGCATCGGTCGTCGTCAGTTGAGTGCGTCTCAGCGTCTTGGCGTCTTGAACGCTTGTGTGTCTCTTTGTGCCATGGTCTCGACTGCGACGGAATGACATGCGTGGGTGAACTTTTGGCTTAGAAAATACGCAACTACTTTTGCAACTGTGAATTCTCACAATCTAGTATGCATTTGTATTGTATTGAAAGAAAATAACACGTGTCCATTTGTTGCTGCATCATTTGGCTACATTTAGGAAAGTGTGTCTTGAGTTTCTTGACTTTTGATTACTTAGAGAAATCGAGACCCATGAAGACGACGTATGCTGGTGTCTTGCTTCTCGACTGCTCTTCATCCTGGTCTTGCGCTGCTGCTGTCACGGCTCGACCACATCCAGTTGCTGCTACTGCAACTGCCTTGAGTGCAAGACACTCGCGCGCACGAGAGTGTGTGCGTATGCGTGCATGCAAACACACGTGAGTGAGCGACCATGACTGCGTCCGAGACACTCGTCACCACCGCCTCGTCCTCCTCTTCATCATCAGCAGCAACAACAGCAGCAGCCTCACTGACAACGACGACACCTGCTAGCGGTGCAAAGTGCGCGAGTCCAGAGACTGCAACAGCGACGCACTGCCCGACCAACAACAACAACAACAACAGTCACACACAGCAGCAACCTGACTATGCCAATGACTATGCCAATACAAAGGACGACGACGATGCTGCAACACTCGAGCGCGTCGCGACCACTGGACCTGGCAAGCAGTGCGTGACGTTCGCAGACGACCGACTGCGCTTCTCGTCGCGCTTTGACGGCGGCAACATGCAGAGCGTGACGCGCACAGACGCACACGCGTTCGCCATCGCAGTCGCCGAAGACGCGGCGGCGAGCGGCACTGCGACCGGGTACACCACGTGGTTCTACTTTGAGGTCGAGGCGCTGCCGCTCGCGCCGGCGCTCGGTCCGGACCACAAAGCAGACGACGCACCAGCTGCGCGTGGCGACGCAAGTGCGCGCGACGAACTCCGCGTCGTCCTGACCAACCTGAACGGCCAAAAGGGCTTGTACGCGAACGGCTACACGGTCATGTACTGCGCCATGGACGCCAGTCATACGACGGACGCAGCGAGCGCTGACGACGTCGAGCGCTGGTTCGAGGACGAGCGGCGCTGGAAGCGACTGCCGACGCCGCTGGCGTTTGAAAAGTACACGCAGCGCGTCTCGACTGCCTCTTGTACGTGCAGTGGCGGCGACACGGAGAGCACCAGCGCCGCTGCTGATACTGCGACCGAGTCGGAGCCGACGCACAAGCAGGAGCTCAAGGTCAAGCTCGCGTTCTCGTACCGGTTCCAGAGCGCGCACGAGCGCGTGCGCTTTGCGTTCTGCTACCCGCACTCGTACACGCGGCTGCAGCGGCGGCTCGCAGCGCTCGATGCGCGCTTTGCAGCACCGCCTGGCGCAGACATAGACGCAGAGCGCGTGTACTACCACCGCGAGCTCTTGACGCGCTCAGTCGAGGGCTTGCGCGTCGATCTGCTCACGATCAGCTCCTGCGACGGTCTCACGGCGGCGCGAGAGCCGCCTTTGGACGGCGTCCACGCATCTCCGAACGGCTCAAAGCGCGCGCTGGCGTTCGACCGACGCGAGAAGAGGACCGTGCTGATCTCGGCGCGCGTGCACCCGGCCGAGACGCCTGCGAGCTTCATGCTCGACGGCATGCTCGAGCTGCTGCTGCACGCGACGGACGCCACGGCGGCGGCGCTGCGGCGCCACTTTGTGTTCAAAGTCGTGCCGATGCTCAACCCGGACGGCGTGTGCCAGGGCTACTACCGCACAGACACGCGCGGCGTGAACCTGAACCGCGTGTACGAGGCGCCGAGCGCCGAGCTCGCGCCTGCGGTCTTCGATGCCAAGGCGCTGCTGCTGCAGATCGTCGAGGCGCACGGCGGTCATGCAAAGACGCAGCTGTGCGTGGGCTTGGTGACGCCCCTTCATGCTTTCGCAACGACCCACTGCAGTTGCTCGCCCACACGGTTGTACTGCGAGTCGGCGAACAGGAACAAGCGTTCAGTGGTGCTATTGAGCGGGCATTTGGGTCTCTGGCGACGTCGACTGGACGTCAGCGGGCCGTCAGGAGTGACGAGCGTCACAAGTTCAGGCTTCAGAGGATAACGATTGACAACGAGGTGGGTTGACTGCTCCACGACGCAGCACAGTTGAAGATACTCTCTGTGTGTATGTGTTCATCGACACCAGAGGCTCAGTCGCGTCTTGCTACCGCCAGTCTCGATACACTTGATCTTTTCTTCCACTCGACTTGTGCTATCAAGTCTTTGCATCAGTTGTATCTGCTCGCCACTCGTATCTCTCTGATAAGAAGCACTTGACTTGAGTCGATCGAGTGGTTCTGCAGCGTGTTGGTTCGCTTCGTGCTTGAGAACGATGTGCGGCTGTATTTTCGACGCTTGTTATCGACAGTTTTGAGCTAGCGTGAGTGTGGGTCAATCCTGATCTGATTTGAATCATGTTTTGTCCCGAGTCTGCTTTCGCTATCGAGCATACAAACTGAAAGTATGAAGTGCGACAGCATTGCCAGTCATGTGTCTTGATTCAAAAGCAACAACAGCAACAACAGCAAGAACAGCAAGAACGAGGCTCTTGCTCGCTTGCTTGACGGAGCACACGCGCTGTCGTCGCTGCTGCTCCGCGCTGCGTCGACTCTCACATCCACCGTCTATCGTCGCAGCAGACGCAAGACGCACGCTCGCCGAGCAAGCGACCATTTGTACACCACGATCCGCCGTCAGTGCGATCAGCAGACAATGAGCGACGACATCCACAACAACCTCAGCGACGTGGCGCCACAACAGTTCGCTCTCCACGCCGCCTGTCGTGCGAACGACGTCGACCAAGTGCGCGCATTGCTGGCCGGTCAAGGCATCAACGACAGCAAGCGTGTTACCACGGATGACTAAGGCGAAGACAACGATCGGGACTGCAATCGCGTCAGCTACAGCAACATCGCTGGCGTGGACGCCTGCGACGCGAAAGGCGAGACGCCGCTGATCATCGCATCGACACTCGGACACCTCGGCATCGTGCGTTTGCTGATCGAGCACTCGGCGAACGTCGACAAAGCGAACAGAGGCGACATCACGCCACTCATTGTTGCGAGCATGCACGGCCATTTCGAAGTCGCACGCCTGCTGATCAAGAGCGGTGCCAAGGTCAACAAAGAAGCAAAAGACGGACGCCAACCGCTCTTTGTCGCTTGCCAGAACGGCCTTGTCGCTGTCGCTGAGCTCCTTCTTGCGAACCGAGCCAAGGTGCACCAAGCCACAAGAAGCGGCGAGAAGCCCTTCTTCGTTGCGAGCGAGAACGGCCACCACGACGTCATGCGGCTCTTGGCGAAGTGGGGAGCAGACGTTAACCAGCCGAACGAGAACCGCTACAACCCGCTCCGTCTCGCGGCTGAGCGCGGTCAACTCGACACTGTGCGCGTTCTGCTCGAAGTCAACGCGGATCCAGACAAGGCAACGCCCGACGGCAGCACGCCACTGAGTCTCGCGTACAAGAACAACCACGTCGACGTCATGGAGCTCCTCATCGCCGCTGGCGCAGACGTGGACAAGCAAGTACCCGGCGACCAAACGCTGCTGTTCCTGGCGTGCCGCGACCAGCGTCTTGACGTCGTTCGACTGCTGCTTCGGCATGGCGCTGATATGGACACGGTATCAGACAGTACCAGTATGTCGGCGCTCTCCTTCGCGTGCAAGATCGGCCGCCTCGATCTCGTGCGACTGTTGCTCGATCACGGCGCAGACATCAACAGATCAACGTGGATCACCATGTCTGCGCTCAATTTGGCATCTGCACTGGGCCTCGTTGATGTCGTGCAACTGCTGCTCGAGCGTGGCGCGGACGTCGACCAAGGAGCGCCATATGGCGCGCCACCACTCTACTGGGCAGCTCAGCGTGGTCACGTCAACATCATGCGGCTACTTCTCCAGTTCGGCGCGGATCCCAGCAAACCAGATCCGAGCGGTACGACGCCGCTCATTGCTGCGTCCGGGTGTGGAAGCATTGGCGCCGTGCAGCTCCTCCTTCAAAGCGGCGCAAAAGTTGACGAAGAGTCGCGATCTAGCTCGACTGCGTTGATCGCTGCGTCCGATTCCGGATGCCTCGACCTCGTGCGCATGCTCCTCGACATCGGTGTCGACGTGAACAAGGCACAAGACGATGGTTTGATGCCTTTGCACGCCGCGTCTCGAAGTGGCAACACTGCTGTTGCTCGTCTCCTGATCGACCGCGGCGCGATCGTTGACGCGAGAACTGGCGATGGCTCAACAGCGCTCTACATGGCAGCCGAAAGTAGCCACTTTGACGTTGTCCGTTTGCTTCTCGACCGCGGCGCTGCGATCAACGCGCAAACGAGCAGCTATGCGACTCCGCTGTTTGTGGCGTCCAAGTGTGGTCACTCCACGCTCATTCCGCTGCTGCTTGAGCGCGGCGCAGACGTCGAGCAAGCGGATCGCAACGGAATGACGCCTCTCCCCATCGCATTCGAGCGTGGGCATCGTGACGCGGTTCGAGTGCTCCTGCATGAAGGTGGCGCAGACATCGACAAAGCAGCATACGGCGGTTCGACTGCGCTACACGCTGCAACGACGGAGTCTGACTGCTCCGATGTCGTGCGCATGCTCCTCCAGCACGGCGCAGACATCGAACGAACAAGAAGCGATGGTGCAACGCCGCTCTCCGTTGCGAGTATGAACGGTCGGCTCAACATCGTGTGCCAGTTGCTCGAGCGCGGCCCGGACGTGAACAAGGCTGCGAACAACGGTGTGACGCCTCTGCACTCTGCGTGCACGGCTAGATGCCACGACGTTGCTCGAGTTCTACTCGAAGCCGGCGCTGACGTCAACAAAGCAGCAAACGACGGCTCGACGGCGCTCTTTGCTGCATGCGCATCCTACCAGCTCAAGGTTGTGCGTCTTTGCTCGCGTTCCACGCAAGTGTCAACGTCTCGACAAACGCTGACTACAAGCCTCAGTATGGAGCCGGCTTCACACCGCTGCACGCCGCTGCGAGTTGGAGGCAAGCCGCCATTGTGAGAGCGCTGATCGACCAAGGAGCCGACATCCACGCACCGGCAGCGAACGGATCGTCGCCTCTGTTCATCGCGTGCTACAACGGTCGCTATGATACAGCGAAGCTCCTCCTGCTCAAAGGCGGCGCACAGTTCCACAAGACTCGAAACGACGGATCTACGCTGCTCCATGCGGCTGCGGGAGGGGACAACTGCAGGATCATGCCCGAGTTGCTTTGCGATACTAGCGTGCGCGACTTGATCGATGCAGTCAACGACGCTGGAGAGACGGCGCTAGCGATTGCGAGACGGGACTCGAGCTCCGACATGGCGCAGGCGCTCCTTGACGTTGGCGCGAAGTGAGATCCAAAGGACGCGAGAGTCTCAGCATCGAAGGTGACAGGTTAACAAGAGTCTGAACAAGTCGTGAGCGCTGTGCGTTGCCTCAAACATCGTGTCTAAAGAGCGTGCGGTAGCTCGTGTTGGCTTCTTTGTTGTCGGGCGCGAACGCCACCAGGCTCACTCACTCTCTGCGCAAGTCAGCCATTCGTGCAAGCGTCGTATTGATCATACTCTGGTGCTTAGCGTCGTGACTTCTCTATGTACACGCTGCTTCTGTCTCGTTGATGCCTTTGCATGCAGGCACGTGTCGCGGCGCTGCGTTGCGGAAGCATCGGCGCTCGATCGACATTGCAGACAAACCGATAGCTTGTTACGACACGCGGCACAGTACAGACGGCTGTGTGGCTGTGTAGACGCGATCGCTGCCAACACGCACACGCGCACTCGCAAGCACCGAGCAGTTTGCCTTGGACATCGTCATGAGCAGCAAGAGCAAGAGCAACAGGAGCTAGGGCACGGAGGCAGCAAGAGCCGCTCGCACTTTGTTTGCGGGCGTCTCGAGTACAAGCTCCTATAGATGCAGCCGAGCCTCACACCAAGAAGCTCAAGGCACACCATCACATCGTGGCGAGCACGCTAGCTCATGTCGCTTTGACCCGTTGTGGCGACTCGGGCTTGACGACGGGCGGGCTCGCTATGCGATCCATAGAGGCACCAGCGACCAGAAGCGCTTGTACGACTTGGGTTTTCGCACTCGCGCGAGTGAGAGCCAGCGGCGTCTTGCCAGCGGCGTTCACTGGATCCACTGTTGCGCCAGAGGCAAGCAGCAGCCGCACAAGCACGAGCGATGCAGGGTATACTCGGCTGGCGGCTGCGTGGAGCGGCGTCATGCCGTCACTCGTCGCTTTGTCGACGTCTGCGTGGTGTTTCAGCAGGATGCGCACACAGTCGACTTTCGTTCGATTGTGCTCGGCGTTGCACACTGCATAGAGTGACGTCGAGCCGTCGTCCATCGCCTTGTTGGCGTCTGCACCACCTTCAAGCAGGAGCGCGCGAAAGACGTCGGAGTTGCCGAACGTTGCGGCAGCGCACAGCGGTGTCTGGCCGTTTCTCCCCGTCAAGTTGGCGTCTGCGCCTCGCTCAAGCAGCAGTCGTACGATGTCGATGCGACTATGGAATGCTGCGATGAAGAGCGGCGTCGCTCCATCGTTTGCCGCTTCGTCAACTTCAGCGCCGTGGTAGAGCAAGACGCGAGCGACGTCGAGTCGACCAGTTTGAGATGAGAGGTAGAGCGGCGTCTCCCCACTGTTCGTCACGCTGTTGACATCTGCGCCGCGGTCGAGCAACTCGGCCACGATGTCGACTAGCAAGCTCATCGACGCGATGTGGAGCAGAGTCGCGCCGTTGGCTGCTGGGCGGTGGATGTCTGAGCACCGCTCGAGCAAGACGCGAGCGATGGTGGCGTGGTTGTTGAAGATCGCAGCGCGAAGCGGAGTCTCGCCTCTGCTTGTTGTGATGCTGGTGTCGGCGCCGCGCTCGAGAAGGAGCTGCACGACGTCTGCATGTTTGTGCTTCGAGGCGACAAACAGTGGCGTCTCGCCGTGCTTGTCCGCTTTATTCGCGTCAGCGCCATGCTCGAGCAAGACGCGAGCGATGTCAGCGTGGCCAGCTTGCGATGCGTAGTGGAGCGCTGTCTTGCCTTCATTGTCTGCAGAGGTGACTGTCGCCCCAGCGCGAAGCAGCAGCTGCACAACCTCTGCGCTTCCGAGTGTCGATGCGATGATCAGTGGCGTCTCGCCTGCAGTGTCGCGGGCGTCGACCAGACTCTCGATGTCGTTGTCGTCTCCATCGTGTCGAGGTGCACTGTTGCTGCTCAGCAGCATACGGACGCGCTCGATGTCGTCGCTGCGGCAAGCGGCGTGGAGAGCGAGCACTTGCGCAGCAACGTCGACCTGGGGCTCCTCGTTCATCGCAGTCGTTTGCATGGCAGAGTGGTGCGGTTGGCGCTGCCAGTTGTCTGTAGTGCTGCTACTGCGCGCGCGGTTGCGTCGAGAGCAGCGCAGCGCGGGAGGCGTGTGGTGCTGTTGTCGTGCACGAGCACGAGCGAGCGATTGAGCGAGAGATCGGCGAGTGCTCTGCTGCGATGAGGTTGCGATGATGTTGCTCAAAGCAATTGTGGGTTGACTCGCTGTTTCGCACAATCTAATCATTTTTTCAAATCAATACTGCGAATCAGTGGAATAGCAAACAGCACAAGACGCCCCAGGAGCACCTGACGCGTCATGCAGACTCACGCAGACGTGCGCAGACCGACTGAATGACCGAGCGTGTGCGAGTGGATGCGCGTGGTCGCGCTTCGCGTCGCTTTGCCGAGAAAGAGACCTTGACCGAGCACGCGCGCTCTTGCGCTATCGTCGCGACAACGGACCAGGCGACGTCGACTGAGTCTGAGCTTGAGCGAGCCGCTACCAATCTCTTCGAGTCTCTCCGAGCACATCGACGCGGTTCAGCTCTTCATGGGCGCTGGCATCACAATCGAGACGCACGACACAGACGAAGTACGGATCGAGTGCGTGAGACCAGACGACAGTCGCAAGACACTCCGGGTACTCGCCAAGACGAGCACAGAGGCGATGAGCGTCGTACGTGAAGTGACTGTGCGACTCCTGAGCGCGTCAGAGCTCGAAGTGAATCTCGACATCGTTCGCGTACTGCTCGAGAGCGACGTCGCACTCGGCGACGAAGACGAAGAGCACTCCCTTGGCTGGACGCAGCTCTTCACAGCGTGCAGCTACTGTCATCTCGAGATCGTGAAGCTGCTGGTCCAGTATGGTGCAGACATCCACGCAGTGTCTGACACGCATAGCACTGCGCTCGATGGCGCGTGCGAAGACGGCAACACCGAGATCGTGCAGCTCCTACTCGACCGCGGCGCGCCAGCGCGAGGCGAGGCGTGGTCCAGCGCATCGCCGCTCCACCGCGCGTCAGACTTTGGGCACGTCGAGATCATGCGTCTGCTGCTCGATCGCGGCGCTGATGTCGACTTCGAGGCATCTGGTGGCGTCACGCCGCTCTTCTACGCGTGTTTGAATGGCGAAGTGGAGGTCGCGCGCGTGCTGCTTGCAGCGAACGCAAACATGAACAAGGTGATGGTGGACGGCTCGACGCCGCTTCACTATGCGTGCACAGACAGCTACAACGAGGTCGTGCGTGTGCTCCTCGCGCATGGCGCAAGAGTTGATGCTGCAAAGGACGGCGGCTCGACGCCGCTCCTCATGGCGTGCAAGCCAAACTACCCAAACTGCAACGCTGGGTTCCCGGACCTCGTGTGCATGCTCTTGGCGTCCCACGCGTCTGTGAACGTGACGCGACGCGATGGCTCGATGCTATTGCTGCAAACGAGATGTTCGAGGTGATGCGCGAGGCCCAGCACACTTTGAACATCTCGGAGGTGGTTGACGCAGTGAACAACGCTGGCGAGACGGCACTCACAGTCGCCAAGCAGTGCAAGAACACGGCAGCGATCCAGCTCCTTCTCGAAGCTGGTGCGTCTGTGTGATGAACAGACGTGGTAAACACAGCATCTTCGCACTCTGCCCATGCCACGAGTCAGTCAGGTCGTGCCTAGCAGTGAGCATCTAGGAGTCGCGCCATTCACAGACACACGACGTCTGTGCGTCTACAACAATCGGTCGCACTCGTGATCTTGTTCTTCGTGACTCGAGCACACGACTCACGTCGCTAGTGGAACGGAACGAGACGCACAACGCGCTGCTTTGGGACTGCAGCAAAGGCAAAGATGAGCGACACGACGTGGCGATCGAGACGCGACGTGTCGGCGATGCTGCGTAGTGGTGCTGTTGCCATTGTCATTGGTGCG
Source organism: Pythium guiyangense (assembly GCA_003730235.1). Lineage (NCBI taxonomy): Eukaryota > Oomycota > Peronosporomycetes > Pythiales > Pythiaceae > Pythium > Pythium guiyangense. The sequence continues at coordinate 18,481 of QXDM01000141.1, forward strand.
TAGTAGCAGCGTCGTCGCTTGGCGGGGCGCTCGTCAACAATGTCGTCGTCGTCTTGGACGGTGTCGTGCGTGCTGCTGTTCCTGTGGCTATTGGTGCTATCCTCATCATCACCACTGCTCAGACGCCAGCGTCCTCTGCTGCTGCTGGCGAGCACACTCAAGAACGCGAGGCGACACAGAAGCGGCAGCGGACGCTTGCGCACTGACAGCGGCTGGCCGTGGAACTCGAGAAAGAGCGGCGCGACGTTGTCAAACAGCGCGTGCTCGACATAGAGCTCGAGGAACTCGAGCCGCGCGTTCGTCTCGAGCATCGCGAGCAGCGCCGCGAGGTTCGCTTCGTCGAGTGCAAACGACTCGGTGCGTTTGCCGATCGAGAGCTCCGTGAGCGTGTGTGCAACGACGCTGTCGCTCGCTCCGAGCGCATGTGCAAACGCAGTCACTTCGTCGCTCTCGAGCTCGAGTCCTTGCAGACAGAGCGACGCGATCACACACGTCTGACGCTCGTACGCCAATGTGAGTATGTCCAGCGCGCCGTCTTCGACAACGTCGAGGCTCAAGCGCGTCAGTCGTGCGCATGTCTGTAAGATCATGCGGAGCGACGCGCTCGTGAGGACGTGGGTCTTGAGAACGAGGCGTTCGAGTGGCGCACCGACGAGCGCAATGAACGCCTGGAGCGTCTGAGTCGCCACTGGATGCGTGAGCTCGAGCTGCAGCGACGTGATGCTGTGCGACTGCTCTGCTGGTGGTGACAGTGGCGACTGAAGAGCAGCAGTCGCCACTGATGCAGACTCAGCTGACGACTCCGAGTCGCACAGGAAGTAGAGCACAGCGTCACGTGCGACTGCGCAATGGCCGTAGCCTGGGACGAGGACGTCGACGATGGAGCGCGTTGGGTCGTCGCTCATGACGAGGAAGTGGTCGTCTGCACCAAGCGTCAGAGTCGAGCGAGGCTGATCGTGTGTGTCGAGTGGGTCGATCATGATCTCGGCGCCTTTTGCCAGCAGCACAGACACGGTGTCGTGGCTGCGCTTGTCACGTTGGACTTGAGTGCGACTGCTGACAGCGTCGACGGGGTCGTTCATGCTGACGTCGTTCTCTTGGTCGTCGCTGTCGATAGCGCACGCGAGCGCCTTTGCTGGGCACAGTGCACGCACGACGCTTGCAACCGCTAGGACGTCGTCGTCGCACAGACGCGAGGCGTCAATGCGAAGACTCGTGACGCTCGATGGCGCGGCGCCTCGGAAGAACGCAAACGCGAGCCACTGCCACTTGCGAAAGCGCGCACAAGGGCTGTCGTCGTCTGTGGCGATCGCACTCAGACGCACGCGCGCAACGCTTTGCGCTGACGCGAGCGCAGAGCAGAACGCGCCAAACCGATGCGTGCTGACGCCGCGTTCTCCTGTCAAATGGAGTGTCGCGTCACTGTTCCTTCTCGATAATGGAGCGACTAGCGCTTGATGATACGACGACGATAGCTGATAGAGTGGCTCGACCATCGTGTCGTCGGCAGTGGCTGTAGCAGCCGTCGCCACACGCCCAGTGCATCGCGTCATGGCTGCGATGAGCGTCCCGAGCGCATCGTGCGGTAGCGATGCGACGCCTGACGACCGATCGAGTGCGAGCGACGGGATCGCGACACCGAGTCCGAGCAGGTCGCACACAATCGGCACAGTGGCAGCTGTGAGCAGCGATGGTGCGCTGGACAGGTGCAGCACGATAGACTCGACGACGAACGGGAACGTCTGGTCGCCGCTGCTCGTGCTGCAGTCGCACTCGTCGCGGATCGCCTGCACGACATCCAAGACGCTCGTGAGGTACGCTGCGCTCCAGTGCGCTGGGACGCTCGGTGGCGTGAACGTGATTGCGACTGGGATCTTGTTTGCCTTGCAGTCGAGTGGTGCGGAGTGTCGTGGAGTGTGCGAGGCTGGAGCAGTGACGAGGCGCTCCTGAGGCATCGTCTGCTGCTGATGTATGGACTCCACTCGCTGCAGTGCGTCTCGGAACGCGTCGCTCATCGCTTCGTGGTCGAGCGCGAGGAAGAACTGGTTGTACAGCGTCGCGCTCCACGTGATGTCGAGCGTCTCGTACTGCAGACACTCGAACGAGATGCGCAGCATGTCACCATCATCATCGTCGCCATTGTAGTTGCTGCTGCTGCTATCGTTGTCGCTCATGCTAGTCGATGCGCTCGAGTCTCTCAGCCCAGACACGTCGCACTTGTGCACTAGCAGCGCTCTGAACGCACTGCGGTCGACGCGAGCGACGGCGCCGAGCAGCTCAATCGCTTCGCGCAGCTCTTGGATGAGCTGCCAGTGCGCGCCTTTGCCGTCTGGCGGCAGCGTCACTGTCAACCACGCTGTCGTGGACTGCATGCTTGTGGACGTAGCGCAGCGGTGTGTCTGAAGCGCCATGCGACCGCGCAAGTGCGCGCACCAGGGCCAGACAAAGCGCCACGCATCTTCATCGACGTCCATTTCTTCGACGACATCTGCCATTGCGATCGTCACGCAAACGAGTGATTGACAATACAGCACAATACATGCCATAATATTGAGCTCAGCAATTAACATCGACTCAAAGGAATATTGTGGCATTTCGATATTAATTGCTCCAATCAGTGTGATATTGAGTAAAACCACGCCAAATTGACACTACCACACTCAACCAGAGCCAACGCACACAAGCGCTTCCGCAAGCTCTTCCGCTGCGGCGCCATGGACACGGCCGTCGTCTTCACCTTCATCGCCGTCGGTCTCTTCCTCGTCACGTTCCTGCTCAGCTTTGCCTCGCGCTCGCGCATGATCGAGCAGCAGGAGGAGACCGAGCAGACTCAGGCCCAGCAGTCGCTCGCGTAGATCGTCGACATGTGATGAAGGCTGGCCGAGCGTGCGTGCGTACGTGCATATGGTCGGTCACCAAGCAGCAGCACTCGTCGCAAAGCTCTTCGTGTTTTGGAGCGTCTGGTACGTCGGACAGGTCGAGACGTGGCTAGAGCGCACGTGCTGCTGCTGCTGCTGCTACGACGCGTCCTCATCCAAGAAGAGCTAGTAGCGTGTGAACGGTTGAGTGAGAGAAAGAGACTGAGAGACTGAGAGCATCGAGGCGAGGAACCATCGCTGAGTGTGATGTTGACATCAGCCCCGCTCTCGATTAGAAGACGGACGATGTCAGCGTGGCCACTTTGCGCTGCGACGTACAGTGGCGTCACGTCCCCGTCACATGGCTTGTCCACCTCTGCGTGGCGCTAGAGCAGCTCGCGCACAATGTCGATATGGCCGTTCAGCGCAGCGACGAGGAGTGGCGTCTCGCCGCTGGACGAGCTGTCGACGTTTGCTCCAGCGTCAAGCAGCGCACGAGCGACGGCGAAGTGGTTCCGTCGCGACGCGATGTACAGCGGTGTGCAGTCCTGGTCATCAGTCTTGTCCACAATCGCGCAGTGCTCGAGCAGGAGTTGCACAAGCTCGAGGTGACCTTCTTGCGCGGCGATGTAGAGTGGTGTCGAGCCATCGCGCATCGCTTTGTTGACGTCCGCACCAGCGTCGAGCAACACCCGAGCAACGTCGAGATGACCTCGCACAACTGCGACGCACAGCGGTGTTGCTCCTTTTTCGTTCGCTTTGTCCACATCAGCGCCAGCGTCGAGGAGCGCGCGCGCGACATCGCTGCTGCCGCTGTAAGACGCAAAGTCGAGTGCTGTGCCGCATGCCGCCGACATGCTGATGCTTGCACCGTGCTCCAGAAGCGCGCGAACACTGTCGAAGTGGCCGCCGAATGCCGCGAGCATCAGCGACGTTGATCCGTCGTCTAACGCACTGTCGACTTCGGCGCCGGCAGCTAGTAGAGTGCGCACGACGTCACCGTGTCCGTTCTAGGCTGCGTTCATCAGTGGCGTGGAGTTGTCGATCGCCGGCTTCTCCACTTCGGCGTGCTCTTCGAGCATGAGACGCACGATCTCGATGTGTCCTTGCTGCGCCGCAGCGAAGAGTGGCGTGACACGGTTCTCCATAGTCTTGTTCACGCCCGCGCTCGCTTCGAGTAGAGAACGAACAACGCCGACGTGGCCATGGTACGCCGCACGGACAAGCGCCGTTTGGTTGCCGGTGCTCATAGCATCGACTGCTGCGTTCGCGGAGCAGCAGCCGCACGACGCTCTCGCCCCCGCTATTGGACGCAGTGATCAGTAGCGTGTCACCTGCGTCGTTGTGGGCTTCAAGGAGCATCGTGTCGACGTCACTACTGTCGCTGTTGTTGTTACTCTTGTTGTCGCCAGCGCTGCGATACAAAAGCTCTTGCACACGCTCAGCGTCATCGACGCGACAGGCAGTGTGGAGTGCGAGGACTCGGGCGGCAAAGTCGAGGAGTGACGGCTGTTTCGCTTCGTTATCAGTACCGCCGCCGCTGTTGCTTGCGTGTTCGTCTGCGTCTGCGTGCATCGTTCGTCGCTGATCGAGTGCGAGTTGCCTTGATGTGCTTGCGCGGAGCTGGTCTTGTTTGTGAGTGCGCAAATGATTGACAAGCTAGTGTGGCAAGAGCGCAACTACTTTCCGACTGACGATTCTCATAAACACAATTGGTTTGTATAGCTCTGGAAGAAAAAGACAAGTGTCCATTCGCTGCTACACATCCGATTTGGCTACATTTAGGAAACTGTTTCTTGAGTTTTGAGCATTTAGAGATACCGAGGCGGAGATCCGCAGCATCGAGCACCATCAAGACGACGCATGTGTGTGCGGCGTCTCGACTGGTCTTGTTCGCTTGAGCTCGCATTAGTGTATGTGTCATTGGCTGGTCTTTATTGCGTTCTATCATGGCAATCGCAGTGTCTGCCATCGTCAAGTATGAGCGCTCGAGACAAAGTCCTCACGACTCAACTCAGTTCCGAATCCATGCATCGATGCCTCTCGCCGCTGTGGTTGACATACAGCACCTCGTTTTTCATACTACGTAGTACGCAATGGAGTCCTTTGAAGCAGCTAAGGCGTAGCGATGCCAATGCAGTCGTAAGCGCTGATGTCTTGTGGTCATGCGAGTCCTCGAGACGCGCTTCGACTCGAATCCAAAGCTCGTTTTATCTTGAAAAATGTATGCGCAACTACCACAAGAACCACTCGTTCGTGGTGTGGCGCACACACAATTTCCGCTGTTCTCACAAGTCGGCGCACTTTGTCTGGTACACGAGCGCAAGAGACAGCGAGTGAGTGAGTGAGTGAGTGAGTGAGATGCCATCCGAGCGCCAGACACAGAGGCCGCGTGACGACGCTACTGCTGCCGCTTGGACTCCATTGACAGCACAAGCAGCAGTCGTCGAGTCGCGCAAGCGCCGCTTTGTTGCGCGCGACGACGTGCGCTTTGCCGACAATGACGTTGACGATGACAACCACAACGATAACGACGACGACAGCGACGATCTCAACTCGCGCACACCAGTGCTCACGCTCTGGTCGAACGCGACTGCGAGCGCTGTCACGCGCACGACCAACAGCTTTCCAGGCGCGAGCGCTAGCGCGTCGCCATTCGCATCGTCTGTGACGTCGTCTGCATTCGCATCGTCGTCGTCGAACAAGACGCCACGCGATCCCGACCACGACGCGACTGGCGCCGACAGCACGAATGGCAGCAACGGCGCGAGCGCATTCAAGCGCCTGCGCGCGTCGCCGTTTGCGCCTGCTGCCAGCGGCGCTAGCAACAGCATGTTGTGGAACCGCGACGCCGTGCCGTTCCTGAACAGCGCGAATGGCTTTGGGAGCAGTGCGCGCGACGCGCATGGCTTCCTCGGCGCCGACCACGTGACAGCCGAGGAGCAGTACCAAGCGCTGAAAGAAGGGTCGCAGAACCTCATGGAGGTGCTCTCGATCTCGCAGCAGAACACGCAAGAGTGCACGCAGACGCTCGAGGAGAGCCCAAACATGTGCGTGATGCGGCTCGTGCTCCACCCCGAGGTCGACCGCGTGATCACAGCGCTCCAGAAGAGCGACTTGGAGAAGCACGAACTCTATCGCATTGAGCTCCATCGCCTCAACTCGCGCGTGAGTCTCGGGCGCGACAGCTTCATGAAGATCTTTGACAAGAAGACGTCGGGCATTGACCCACTGAAGCTCAGTCGCGTCCACTGCATCGTCGAGTGCGCGAGCGAGCCGAACGCGCACACTGTCGGCGTGTACATCACTGACAAGAGCACGAACGGCATTCGCATCGACGGCATTCCGCTCCAGAAAGACAAGCGCCACCGCCTCGTCGACGGCCAGAAGATCACGCTGCTGTCGTCACGACAAGGGAGCGTCCTGCTCGGGTACGTGGTCGAAGACCCGCACGTGCGCGGCGCGCAAGCAACGTCTACGGCAGCGCCGAGCCGCGGACTTGCGAGCCACATGCTCGAGTCGCAAGACAAGTCGCAGCAAGGGCGGGACTTTCAAGAGTACACGCTCGGCGTGCTCTTCTCGTCGCCGCTCGTGGGGAAAGACATCCAGGGCAAGTACCACCCGATCGCAGAGCTCGACGTCAAGCGCGAGTACTCGATCCTGAAGCAGAGCCTCATTGAAGCGTCCAAGTACGCGAAGCGCCCGGACGCAACGACGCACGCAGCGAACGTGTACCAGTACCCGCGGCAGATCAACGTCTGCGCCAAGTTTGCCAACACGGAGAACTTTCGCACGATGGTCACGATCGGCTGCCGCGCGCTCCACTTCTCGGGCCACGGCGACGAGAAGCACCTGTACTTTGAAGACGGCATGGGGCTCGTGCACCCGATCCCACATAATGCGCTCCAAGAGCTCTTCTCAGCCGGTGGGAGCGGCGACGACTCGCCGCTGCGGCTCGCGTTTGTCTCGGCGTGCTCGTCGGCGCCACTCGCGTACGCGTTCGTGTCGTGTGGCATTCCGCACGTCATTGGCGTGCGCACGAACCAGAAGATCGAGGACTACGCGGCGATCGAGTTCACGCGGTCGTTCTACCTCGCGCTCGCGACTGGCAAGTCGGTCGGCGCGAGCTTCGCGATCGCGCAGCAGGCGGTGGCCAAGTCCCCGAACATCCGCGGTCCGATGGAAGTGGCGGAGAAGTTCCTGCTGCTGCCAGAAGGCGGCGACCACTCGGAGATCATCTTCCCACTCGCTGCCGGCGAAGCGAGCAAGAGCATGGAGATCGGACCGATGAAGCTCAAGCGGTACCCAAAGCTCTGGTTCGACGACTTGCCGGCGATCTGCCAGGGCTTTTGCAATCGGTCGGTCGAAGTGTACAAGATCTGCTTGGCGCTCATGCTCACGCAGTCGCGCATCACGCGTCTTGTGACGATCTGCGGCGAAGAGGGCATTGGCAAGACCGCCGTGGCGCACGCCGTGGCGAACTACGTCGGTCCGCGCATCACGTCGGAAGGCGGCGTGCGCATCTTCTCGGTCGCAAAGCTCGCGCAGGACGAACAAGATGCGCACGTCGGCATGGCGCGGCGCAACATCGCGATCAGCGCGATGCCCAAGTGCCGCGTGCTCGTGCAGCTCCAGGCGCAAGTGCGAGACTACCTCGTCGTGCACAAGCAGCGCGCAGACTTCCACGCGCAGCAGCTCCTCGTCGTGCTCGACGGCTGCGACTACCTACTGCGGAGCGACGTGCGCCGCGAGCGCTTCCGCGCGTTCTTGTCCGACATCTTGACCGACAATGCGTCGCTCAAGATCGTCTTGACGGCGCGGACGTCGATCAGCACCGATGGCGCAGTGCCGGGTCACGGTGAGCGCGTGTACGCGCTCTCGCGGTTCTCAGCCAAGATGGCGGCGAAGATGCTCTTGAGTCTTGTGAGCCGCCCGATCCGCGTCGAAGAGCTCAAGCGCGCGCGGCAACTAGGCGCGACCGACAAGCTCGAGCTCATTGCGTCGCACCCAGCGCTGCTCGCGACGCTGGGGATCCCAAAGCGCGTCGCAGACCTCGCTGGCCGCCTGAACGAAGTGCTCATGGACGCGATCCCAGTCGACGACCACAGCGCTGAGCTAGTGATGGAGTGAGTGCGTATGTGCGAACGTAACAGAGTTAGGAAGGGCACCGCGTTTGTATGATACGAAAAGCGTTTTGTATGGAGGCGCAATAGCACATCGCGATCAACGTGGTGGTCATGGTGAACAACACCACAGGTCATGAGAACGAGGACGAGAGCGGTGCGTCTTGGGCCAAGACGCAGAGAGCCATTGCAAGAGAAGCGTATCATGGGACTTGGAGTACTTGACCGCTAAGTTCGCATATGATAAGCACGCACTTAACATGATATACCTCGTTTATTTCACTAGAAAGTTTGGGTTAGGATACTTGACTTCAATCACTTCGACATCTAGACGCATGACAGTCCCAGCTCGCGACGTCGAGCGCCTCGTGCGCAAGCTCTGCGGCTGCTTGCGCGGGAACGTGCGGCTCGATCCACAGCGCTCGCGCAATAGCAGCAGCTGCGACGAGCTCCCGTGGTTCAGCATCCGCTTTGACGACGAGCGCGCGCGCAGTAGCGTCGACGGCGCGCGGTGGCACAGCGTGCGCGACAAGCTCGAAGCGATCAGTGTCTTGAGCGCTGTCGCGAGCTGCCGCGCGTTCTCGCTGCAGCGGAACCCGCGCTTCTGGGTGACGTTTCTTGAGCGCGACTGCGACGTGCGGTCGTCCGAGCTCCTCACGCGCTACTTGCGCAGCGATCGCGTCCACGCCGATGCAATGCCGATGTTCCTCTTGGACTTTTCGTTCATCGACATCACGCCGGACGAGCTCCGGCTCTGCCGCGCGTTCCTCGCTGCAAAGCGCCGGGCAAAGCGGTGCTTGCGCATGCGCTTCACGACTGCAATGGCGCAGCTCGAGGTGATCGCACTGGCGTCGCACTGCACGCAGCCAAAGACCGTGCGCATTGGCTTTGTGTTCAAGTGGTGCGACCTCCAAGCGCCACACGGCAAGCGCCCAGACGCAACGGACGAGAGCAACGCTGTGCAGCATCTCCAAGAGGTCGTGCGCGCCGTCTCAACGCGCGCATCGTCGCTCGCAGCGCTGCGCTTCACGCCGCATACAAGAGTCATGGACGTCGACCCGACGGTCTGGCGCTGCGTCGTCTTTGAGGTCGCGTCGCTCGAAGTCGGGACGTCAGCGCTCGTGAAGCGCGACTTTGTGCGTCTCGCGCACATCGTCGCAGACCCGTCGAGTCGCCTCCGCGCGCTCGTGCTCAACAACGTCGTGACGCACGCGAGCGGCCGCGACTGCGCGATGGCGATCGGAACGCTCTTGACCGAGTGCTTTGCGACGCGCACCGACGCGGACACAACGCCAGTCGAGCCACGTCCTAGTGAGCTGCCAGCCGCTACAAGCGACACACTCGCTCGATCAAAGCGCGTCGTGCTCGAGCGCCTCGTCTTTGACTGGAACGCGCTCAGTCTCGTCAGTCTCTCGTCGCTCTTCTCTGCGGTCGCCGCGAGCGCGCCGACTGCGTCGTCAGTCCGCGAGCTGTCGCTCGTTGGCTCGTTCCGGCGCTTTGACGGTGACGCGGCGCTGCCGTGGGCCTGGCTCGCGTTCGGCGTCTTCCACGCTGCGTCGACGTCGCACATCCGCGCGCTCGACCTATCGAGCAACACGCTCACGCTCGACGACGTCTTTGCCATGAAGCGCGTGCTCACCATGGACGCGTTCCAGCGCGAGCTCCTTGGCTTGCGCGTGACGTACTCGGAGAAGAACCGCACTGCGCGCCTGAAGCGCCACGCGACGCTCGTTCAGACGCGCGATGGCGACGCCGAAGGCGTCAAGCTCCAACTGAATGACGACCGCGTTTGGCTCGACGTGTTTGCGCACGACTCGCAGTGGACGTGCGTGTTGGTGCCAGGGTACGGCACGCTCTGGACACGCTCGAAGGACGTACTGGCGCTCGAGACGCGCGAGCGCGCAGTCGGGACAAAGCCGCCATCGCTCCAGAGCCTCATGCTCCACGCCATGGTCGGGAAAGAGACTGAGCCAATGAGCCGCGCGATTCGCGAGCTCTTGTCGATCGTCGGCGCGTCGCTCGTGCACCTTGAGCTCAGCTCGAATCCGCTCACGAACGCAACGCTCGCGACGATCATGGCTGCGTGTCCGCGCCTCACGCACTTGGACGTCACGGACTGCGAGCTCGCGACGATCGCAGCGATCGTCGATGCGTACGAGCGCGGGACGTGTCGCCTCACGTCGCTCATTGCAGCGGAGAACGAGATCCGGAGCCCAGACGTCCGGCGTCTGTGCTTCTTGATGCGAACGCCGTTGTCAACGTCTGCATCAAGCAACAGCAATGACAGCAGTCGGACGAACGAGAGCGCCGACGCGCGTGCACAGGCGACTGCGACGAAGCTCCGGTGGCTCGACCTGGACCAGAACCCGATCGGACGCCCAGGACTCTTGGCAGTCGGCAAGATGCTCCAAGTGAACCGCGTGCTCGAGACGATTGTCTTGAGCAGGAGCGAGGACCCGGACGGACAGCTCCGCAGTCGCTTTGCGATCTACGACGACGAGTTCTTGCACGTTCGATCGCTCGAGACGCAGCAGCAGCTCGCGCTACTGAGCGTCGCGCGTGTGCTACCGGTCTTGACAGCAGTCGACGAGCCCGTGCTGACGTCGATCTTTGCGTTCGCAGCCTCGCACGTGGTCCGGAGAGTCGTGTGGAAGTGACGCGTTCATGTGTATGTATGTATCTGCTTGTGTGCCTATGTCGCTAGTGTAGTGCGTTGCAGTGGTGCAAGCGGTGTTGTCGATCTCGTAGGCTCGACTTCTTTGTACTGTGTCTGCTGGCACTGCCTGTGGCGATCACCGCCACCGCCAAGTCTCCTGGTATTGCGACACCGCTATGGAGCACGCTACTGACGCACAAGACACACCACTGTCCAGCACATGCGAGAAGAACAAGAGGCAAAACATCGATGTTGATCGATAGAGGCTGACAATGCGACGCACGCCAGCAGCGCGTACAAGCTACTGCTGTAGTGTGGTACGTCGCGATCGGAGTCTACAAAACAAGTGCGAGTGCAGCGACGCCAATCGCAGCAGTCGTGACAGAGAGCGTGAGTGCTGGACCGGACGCGCTCGACGGCGAGGCCACGGGCGTGCGCGTTGGCGCAGGCGTCGACTCGGTGTCTTGGTCTGACACGCCGGCGTCGTCTGTGTCGAGGTCGGTCGGCTTGGCAGTCGCGGTCTTGTTCTGAGACCCCGTAGTCGTGTTCGATGCCGACGAAGTGCCGTTCTTGGCTTTCGCTCCAGCCGTAGCGTTGGCTCCTCCTGTTGCTGTCGCGTTGCCGCCGGTTGTCGCGATGCCGCATGCCTTTGCGAGCGGCTCGAAGAGTCCCGCGCGGAACTTGACGTTCACGACCGGGATCATGCAGTCCGTTGGCGGACTCTTTGCAAGCACGGACTTGAGGAGCGACCCACAGGCACTCGACTTGCAAAACCCTTGAGTCTGTGCCATAGTCGGCGCGCCGGTGAGCTTCGAGAAGTCGAGCCCAGACTCACTCATGCACGTGGTCGTGTACGGCGTTGCCATGAGTTTCTGGAGCTCCGAGATGACGCACATGTCGGCAGCGACTGGCGACGTTGCGACGACCGTCGCAGCGACGACCGAAGCAAGCAGGAACTTCATGAGTGCGTAGCGGAATGGAAGCGATCGACGCGACGCGATGAGAGAGTGAGTAGTTGCTCGGGAGCAAATGCGAGAGTGAGCGAGTGAGCGCGAGCACACCTACCGGCAGTCCCAATAGTGACCTGGCATTCGAACGAGAGGCATGATCGCAGACGCTAAACGTGGAAAGCGCGTTCGTTAGTTCTTCCAGCGAAACGTCTCTGTCGAGTTGCATGTTGTGTAGCATGTGACAAGGAAACATGCCTAGCGCCAGTGTGGAAATCGACGACGCATACTTCGTGCATGGAGTGACGCGAAGTGATACAAACGAGTCAAACTGGTCGCGAGTGGACAGAGCACTGTCGTACGTGATGTCCACGGTAGCGTTGACTGGACTTGCGGTCTGACATATGTAAACGGTCGACTAGCTCGCTTTCCATGACTGAGAGCTCATCTATCACCACGACGCGGTCCATGTGCAAGTGAACCAAGACTGCAAGTGTCTATCTAAGAGCTCACCCGGTCACATTGGATCGATAAAAGACGATGTGCTGTGTGCCGACTTGTAGCTCACATGTCGAGACGCTCTTTACTCGATCACTCACTGCTGGCGTCGGCTCTCATGCACTTCATCGCCAGACGCCTCGACGGACAACTCGGTCGTCGAGTGTTGGATCCATAGCGACGATGTCGGATGCTCCAGCATCTAGTAGCAACTGTACCGCCTCTAAACGGTTGCGCTCACGAGCGAGAGCCAGCGGTGTCTTGCCGGCATCGTTCGCTGACTCGGTCGACGCTCCAGCAGTGAGCAGCTCCCGTACGATCTCGACGAGTCCGCCTTGCGCAGCAATGTGGAGCGCAGTCGAGCCGTCGCTCGACGCGGCGTTGACATCTGCGTGGTGGCGCAGCAGAACGCGAACGCACTCGAGACCCTCGCGTGGGCGATAGCCATTGCAGCCGGAGCTCGCACCCATGAGCGGCGTCCAGCCGTCGTTCGCTCGCTTTTCGATGTCTGCGCCACCTTCGCGCAGAAGCATGAGGACGATCTCAGGGCGACCGCACCACGATGCAACGTACAGCGGCGTCTTGCCCTCGTGGTTTGCTTTGTCGACTTGTGCACCTCGTTGCAGGAGCAGTGCTGCAGTGTCGAACTGGCCGTTGTACGACGCGAGGAACAGTGACGTCGCGCCGTCGTGCGCTTGCCACTCGATGTCTGCGCCAGCGTCGAGAAGGAGCTGCACGATCTCGAACCGATTCCAGCTGCCGGCTTCATTCAGAGGTGTCCGACCCTCGGACGTCACGCAGTCAATGTTCGTAGTGTGTTCGAGAAGCAGGCGCACAACGTCAGTGTGGCCATTCTGCGCCGCGGCATAGAGCGGCATTCTGCTGTCTGCCTCTGCGTTGTCGATCTGCGCGCCGTGCTCGAGAAGCAGCTGCACCATATCGAGGTGTCCAAAGGAGCACGCAGCACCTAGCGGCGTCCAACAGTCCAGCGACGCTCTCTCGATACCTGCGCCGCTTTGCAGAAGAAGTCGCGCAATCGCGAGATGGCCCTCTTGCGCAGCGTTCAGCAGCGGCGTTCTGCCTCGGATGTCGCCCGCTTCGACGGCAGCGCCAGTGCGGAGGAGCAGCTGCACGACTGCCTCGGCGCCAAATCTCGACGCAAGGATCAGCGGCGTCTCGCCTACTGCGTTTCGAGCGTCGACGAGTGCGTGGTCAAATGCGCTGCCACTGGTTGCGCTGTCGCCATTGCTGTCATCGTTGTAGTTGTTGTTGTGGTGGTTGGACACAAGAAGCGCATGAGCATGAGCGACGTCGTTTGCCTTGCACGCAGCGTGCAGCCCGAGTGCGCGCGCAGCAAAGCCGAGTTGCTCGATCGGCGCAGTGTTGTCGGGATTCGCTTGCGGAGCTAGTGTGTGCTCGCGCCGTCGCGGTGGCTGTTGCTGCATGACGAAGCGGACCATCGTGCACGCGTCGCGACGAGTCCTGTCTGCTTGCTTGTCTGTTGTCGTCTGGGAATGAAGGAATGCTTGCTGCTTGTGTGCGCTTTTCAAACAGCAATGTGTTGAGTTGCACCTTTCGCATGCCAGTCTTGACGATTGTATCAAACTTAACGAAAGCGCTGCGCTCGCCAATCAAACGAGTTGCTGCCACGCGCACTTGGCAAGCAACAGCAACAACAACAAGAGCAAGGTCGTCGTTGTTCACAACTCGATGCTGCTGCTGTTGCTGCTGTCCTCGTCAGTCAGTCAGCCAGTCAGTCAGTCAGCCAGTCAGCCAGTCGGTCGAGTCTACGCAACACGCTCTGTGCAAGACGCGCTCGGTAGACTTGATCGTCAAAGGACCTTAGCAAGTGCTGCAACAAGCGTCCTTAAGTGCCTTGACATGAACCAACAGCTCGCGTCTCACAGTGACAACGTACGCGACGCCACTTTGTTCTCGATGTACAAGACGCAGTTGTCTTTGTCATGACTGTGTTCGCCTTCATCATCGAGCGTCTCGACGACGAGTCTCCAGATCAAGCACTCGCGATTTGTACCCATTTCTCTCGACCAAGCAAGCACACTCGACCAAGCAAGCACACTCGACCAAGCGCTCATTCGCGCTCGTGCACCACCAACAGCAGCTCCACGACCAGCATCACGCACACACTTACAGTGTATAACGAACGCACGGTCTTCTAGCGTCCAAGCAACTCGGCCAAGCATTCCCACGATCGTGTGCATGGACGAGCTGTCGTTCTCAGCGCGCGCACTCGCGCTTCATGCTGCGTGCAAGGCAGGAGACACTGCACGCGTGTACACACTCCTCGCAAGCAACAGCGCCAACAACAACGAGCAACGCAGCGGTGATGTAGTCGACATGGCTCTGCTCGAGACGCGCAGCGGAGCAGGCGAGACGCCGCTCATCACAGCGTCGAGGCGTGGACACGAGACCGTCCTGCGACTGCTGCTCCGTCTTGGCGCAGTGGCCGACGCAAGCGACAAGGGAGGCAGAACCGCACTGTACTGTGCTGCGCGAAGCGGACACACCGGCGTGGTTCGCATTCTGCTCGACGACTCGATGAGCAAGAACGAGAACCAGCCATACGCTGTCAACGCCAAGTGCGCTCGGTCGTACACGTCATTGTACCTCGCATCGTCGAACGGACACGTCGACATCGTCCGTCTTCTCTTACAACGCGGCGCGAATCCCACACCACCGAGAGTTTGCGGTAAGACGGCATTGCACGCTGCTTCTGCGAACGGACACATCGACGTCGCGCGACTCCTTCTCGACAGCGGCGCAGTCATCGACGCGGTGGACTGGACCGGCGCGACAGCGCTGTACGCTGCATCCAAGAAAGGCAATCTCGCGGTTGTACAGCTCCTTCTCGAGGCTAACGCTGCCATCGACAGCGCAACCGAGAGCGACAGGACGCCGCTGTTCGTCGCGTGCAGGTTCGGTCATCTCGAGGTCGCGCATTTGTTGCTGTCGAGCGGCGCGAGCGTCGACAACGGCAGCGCAGCGCCACTCCACGCCGCTTGCAAGAACGACCGAGCTGACGTCGTGCGTCTCTTGCTCGAGCACCACGCGGCAGTGGACACTATCGATGAAGACGGCTGCTCGCCACTGTGCGTTGCGTCAAAGCACGGCTGCGTCGACATCGTGCGTGTGTTGCTCGACTACGGCGCGCACGTCAACGGAGCTGCAGATCGTGGTAGCAGTGGTGGAGGTGGTAGCGGTGGTAGTGGCAGATCACCGCCAACGCCGCTCTACACTGCGTCCGAGTTCGGCCATCTCGACATCGTGCATCTTCTTCTCGAACGCGGCGCGGACGCGAACCGAGCCAAGACTGACGGTGCGACGCCATTGTACGTTGCGGCGCTAAACAGCCGCCTCGAGATTGCCCGAGCGCTCCTGGCGGAAGGCGGAGCAGACGTGGACGCAGCAACGACTGGCGGCTGGACGGCGCTCGCTGCTGCAGCGACACACGGCTACCTCGATGTCGCTCAGGTTCTACTGCGACACCACGCAGACGCTGACAAGACAGCTCATGATGGCTCAACAGCGCTCCATGCTGCCACCACGTTCGGGTTCACTGATATCGTGCGCGAGTTGCTCGTGGCTGGCGCGTCTGTGGATCTACGAACGGTCTACGGAGCGACGCCGCTGTGCCTTGCTCAGCGGTACCAGCATCCCCGAACGATGCAGATGCTTCTTGACGCCGGTGCATCGAGCGTCTTGACTGAAGCTTTGACGCTGTCTTGATGTGCATGTGTTCATGTGTGTCTCTAGACTGCCGACGTGATCCGAGTGAATGTGTGTGCATGTATGTGCTGCGTGGTTGACGTGTGCGAGTTGCCGAGTTGGTTGGAAGCCAGCAAAGCAAGAGGAGTCGACTCTCACACATTGCATCAAGCAAGCAAGGCAAACTTGCAAAGCAAACAAGCGCGTTCTTGTCTACAAGTGCAGTGATGCGAGCAAGCTGATAGCATGTTAGCACAAGAGTGATACCGATGGTGCAAGTGAGCAGCGAGCGAGCACTCGAGTGCTGCTGGTCTCGAGTGTTTGCTGTGTTTGCTTGGATGGATCGAGAGGTCTTGCACTCGACTGTTTCTTGCAATGCGCGAGTCAAAGAGTCGACGAGGTCAAGCGAAATCACCACTCGCACAACCCAAACAGCGAAAGACGCTAGCGAATAAAGCGAGGGAGTGCAACAAACTGAAAAAGAGCGGGAAATCAGGACCAGTCGCCCACGAAACAACACAAACAAGTGAGAGAAAAAATCCCTCACTCACTCGCTCAAAAGAATCCGAAATGGAGGTGCCAGCAACAACAACAACAACAACAACAACAACTCCGACGACAGCAGCGGGCGCGGCGACAGCGACAGCAGCAGTGACGACCAGCGCGCGCACTGACAACAACAACAACAACACCAACAGCCACGACAGTGACAGCGCTGCGCTGCTCTGGAAGCTGCGCGCGAACGACTCGACCGCAGCAGGAGCAGCAACAGGAGCAGGAATGTCTCCTGCGACTGGCACAGCATTCGACATGGACGCACCGCCACAACAACTCGCGTCTACGACGAGCCGCAAGTCGAGCAAGCTCAGCAGTTCTGCCATCTCAAACAGCAATAACAGTGGCGATGCCAACACAAACGCTAACAGCAGCACGCACGAGACAAAAGACAACATCAACAGCAACAACAGTGCGCCGCGCCGCGGTCCCGGTCGGCCGCGCAAGTCCGAGAGCAACGCCAAGCTCGCGGCCAAGTGGGACGACGCCGTGACGACGCTGCTCCTGCGCTTCCGGTACGACACGATGGTGGGCGACTTTGACGGCGTGCGCAACAATGTCGAGGTGGGCGAGTGCTGGGTCGCGCTCGCGAACGAGCTCTCGCAGCGCTCGGGCAAGACGTTCGACTCGCATCAGTGCCAGAGCAAGGTGCGTGTTGCATCGTAGTGCTCTCTCATGTATGTGTCTTGTGCGGCTCGCTCTCGCTGTCTCTCTGTCTCTCTCTGTGGGAGGAAGACACGACAAGAGGAGCGTGTCTGAATGAGAGGACACCGACACGCTTGCTACTGTAACGCGAGAGAGAGAGAGACCTCACGCGATGCGGTCGGTGGCTGTGGACTATGGACGCGCAGCTGCGGAACCTGAAGAAGACGTGGCGCGAGCTCTCGAGCAACGCCAACTCGGCCGCAACCAAGGCGTACGCGCTCTACCCGGTGCTGCAGCAGTACCTCGGTCGCGACGCGGGTCCCGTCTACTTCAGCACCAAGAGCGAGACCATCAGCACCAAGAGCGAGCCCAACAACAACAACAGCAACAACAGCAATGGTGTGGACACGAGTGGCGCAATAGCGACAGGTCCTACTGCTGCTGCGAGTCGTCCGAGTGCTGTGCGAACGGACGCAGTGCACGACGCGAGTCGCTCAGTGCGTCCAAGCACCAGCAGCAGCACCAGCAGCGACGCGTCCGCGACGAGCGACACCGAGTCTGCTCAAGCGCAGCAACCAACAAACGACAGTGCAGTCCGCACGAGTCGACCGAGTCAGCGAACCGACAGCGTGCACACAACCGACGCGATCGCAGTCGAGAGCTCTGCGAGCGACTCGGAGGAGGACACTGACGCGCCGCACTTTGCCGCGTCGCTCACTGGCCGCACGCGCGCGCGGAGCGACTCAGTGTCGTCCGCGTCGTCGTCGACGATGCTCGCGCCGCCGTCTCGCAAGCGACTGAACAAGGGCTCGTTCATGGCGCGCGTGTCGCCTGCGATCGCAGCGAGCACGGACGCTGTGGCAGCTGTGCGAGGCACGTACACGCTCGGCGTCACTGTGAGCCAGAGCGGCGTTGCTGGCCAAGATGTTGCGGTGACAGCGACTGCTAGTGCAAGTGATGCACGCGACACGACTGTGACCGAGACGCTCTCGCGACCGACACCGGCAGGAGCTGCAGCACTCGCGAGTGCCACGACGACGACCACAGTGGCAGCTCCTTCTGTTCCTGCGACTGCTTTGACTCCTGCTGCGTCCACAACGTCGACTACGGTTCTCTCTACTACGACTGGTGACTCAGCGACGCCCAGCACCACCATCAGTAGTGACCCAAGCGCTCGGTCGAACCAGTCGTCGATTGGCAGTGACACCCAGCGCAGCGACGGAGGCATCGACGCGCGCTTGCTCGAGGTCGCGAGCGGTCTGCGCGCAATGATGGACAGTGTGGTGGCGTCGCGCGAGGCAGCGAGCGAGCACGAGCTCTTGCGCGCCGAGGTGCGCGAGCACAGCGCGACGATCAAGGCGCTGAGCGAGCAAGTGCGCCAGCAGACGGCGACCATCGAGCGACTGATGGAGCTGATCGGCGCGACGTTCAGCGACGCGTAGGTGGTGCTGGGTAGGACGCTTGATGAATGTGTACGTAGCGCATATGTGCCGCGGTTCGTGTGTTGTGTTCGATCTTACGTCGCGCGTTGACGTTGGCTTGATCTGGGTCGCGTGTCGGTGCCAAGTGAATGTTGAAGCGTACGATTCCTTGGATTTTATCACTATCGAAATTGCTTACTATTCGACCACTCCACTTTGGAGTTTGCGGTGATATCGCGAAATGCACTGTGATGATATCTTGACTCGATTTTTGACAGACACGTAGTACAGTGACTTTTGCGATATCATCGCTAGCTCCACTTCAAGGATCCAATCGTCGAGTCGTAACAATCACGTGATTTAGAACATTCTTGAGCTGTTCGGGCTGAAAATTTGTATGGTATACAACTTTCAAGTGAGTCGTGTCCCAGACAGTCATCTTTTCATCCAAATTGTTTGTTTGTTTGTTTTGCATGGTTAGCTTTTGTCTTAGCTTTTGGTTGGATCTCATGATTTACGTGTGAGTTGTGTGTGTCGAGCTGAATCGTGTCGAGCTCAATCGAGCATGCTAGCTCAACGCTCAAGCACTCACACATACGGCAAGCACTACACGATCGTAGCCAGGAGCATGCAACGAGCTGCTCGTGTGTCTGCTCGTGCCGGTGCAGGTCTTGGTCGTTCTTGGTTGTTCTGGCCAGCTTGGCGCTTGGTCTTTCCCGCCTACGAACCGACAATGTCGGTACAGTACCCATGTGCTGTCGCGTCTCCACATGAGCTTCACAAAAACACGACCAATTATCGACAGCTCACCCGCTCGATAGCAGACGCACTGATTTGTGTCTGTTTCGTCAAGGAATGTGCTTTAATACGTCAAAATACAGTTCTTTTGCGTTTGGCACGCATCATTTTCAAAGGGGATCAACTATCGCGACTGTATGATAAACGCACACGAGACAAGAAAACACACACACCACCTCGAGCGAGTGGTGTGTCGATCTGTCGAGCAAGCACAACAACAGGCGCGGCGACGTCGATCACTTTCGGCTTCGCAACACGCAGCGCAGGCAAGCTCACCGCCTGCGACGACCAAGAACTCATTCGTCTCGCGCTCACGTGCACGTAGTCGCGCACGTGCCGGTGCGAGCGCAAGCATGAGCTTCCGCGGCTCCAAGAGCCCGAAAAAGTACGTCGCGCGCGCTCCACCACCACCACTGCTTGATCGCTCACATGCTCACTCACATGCATGGTGCTGCTCTCACGCATTCGCTAGTGACCTCACAATCCCACTAAACGATGACCCGCACCGCGACAACGACGACGGTCCGGCGCTCGTGCAGCAAAAGCCCACGTTGTCGGTACCGCGCCGGCGCTCGACTGCCGGCACGGATTTTGAAAAGGACGCCAAGCTCAAGATCGCCATGGACGCGCAGAAGAAGGGCATGCTCAAGCAAGCCAAGTTTGCACGTACGTCACTGCTCACATGTGGCTTGAGGAAGGATGATATTCGCTCACGCGCA
Source organism: Pythium guiyangense (assembly GCA_003730235.1). Lineage (NCBI taxonomy): Eukaryota > Oomycota > Peronosporomycetes > Pythiales > Pythiaceae > Pythium > Pythium guiyangense. The sequence continues at coordinate 38,427 of QXDM01000141.1, forward strand.
CGTTCGACTGACGCTGACGCGTGTGTGTGTGCTGGCACTAGCGGGCTTTGCTTTCAACGCCGAGATGGCGATGCGCGTGGCGTTCGGCGTGCTGCTCGCTTCAGCGATCCAGACGCGCGAGTCGAGCTACGATCCGCGCGTGAACCACTCGAAGAAGTGGGTCCTGTTCCCAGACTGGTACTACCTCGGCGGTCTCAGCTACTGCGCCACGGCCGTGATCTTCACGACGAAAGACAACATCGGCGCGACCGTGCGTGAAGTCGTCCAGGGCTTTGTCGGCGTCGGCATGGCGCTCATCTACAACATCATCCTCTTCTCGATCTTCAACATGCACACTTCCGAGACGCCGACGGGTCCGGCCGACGGCTTCTTCAAGATCACGCGCACGTTCAGCTCGAGCGCGTATTGGGTGAACCTCTACAACTTCTACGTCATCCTGCCGTTCATCGTGCTCTTCACGGTCGCGATCCTCCTCCTGCCGTTCGAGACGAACACGAAGAAGTTCGCAATGGGCAACAACCTCTTCTTCGGTGCGTCTATCAGTGTTGTTGGTGGTCAATGGGTCCACTTGTGCTCGTACTGAAACGTTGATTGTGGTGCTCTTGTATCCGAAAATCTGAACTACAGCACTGACGATCATCAACCCGACCGACCCGCTCAACTCGAAGAACCTCAAGATGACTGGCGATAAGTTCTACGAAGAGGCGAACATCCTCAAGAACCTCCAGCTCTACTTCTTCCTCGGCGTCGCGGGCTCGCTCCTCTCGCTCTTCATCACGTTTGTGCCGTACCCGATCTTGTACGTACTTGTCAGTGTGTTGTTCTTGCTCTTGTACCCGGATGTCGATCACAGTATCCTCACACTCGACTCTGATCGCAACGACAGCGGCATCACGAAGCTCCGGAAGGAGACGAAGAAGGCGGCGAGCGAGATCCTCCAGATCCTGAACCTCATCGTCGACTCGTACTGCTTCAAGAACAAGAACGTCGAGCACATGGACTTCCTCAAAGTCACGCTCCAGCGCAAGTTCGACGCCGAGACTGCGCGCGGCCTTCGCATGACGACGCTCGTGGAGGACGTCTGGTGGGAGCAGCTCCTCGGCATTCACTGGATGCTCAAGTTCAATCGGTCGATGGTGAAGAACCAAGTGAAGCTCCTCGGCTCGCTCCTCGCCGACCTCAAGTCGCTCAGCCACGCCATGAAGCTCGAGCAGTACGAGCGCCTCCACATCGAGTACATGAAGACGCTCCAGCGCGAGATCTACATCATCCAGCTCCGCTCCGGCGACTTGCTCGACGAGATCTGTGACGGCGTTGGCCAGTCGGTCGAGCGTACGTACAACTCTGTTGCGACTGGTGCTGATAGTCCCGAGTACCAGCGCTAACGCACATGTGTGGCTCTCTCTTGTGCTCTTGTATCGCGACAGACCTGGAGCTCAAGTCGCTGCACCCGCTCGAGATCCAGATGGAGAACACGCTCCACCGCTACCGCTCGATCCAGAACCGCACGCTGCGCAACAAGAAAGCGAGCGTCGCTGACGTCGCGGGCAACGTGCCGCTCAACCTCTTCCTCTTCTCGCTCAACTCGTTCTGCTCGACGCTCATTGAGTTCCAAGCGAGCCACAACGCCAAGACGTACGACGACGGCATGCGCGCCAAGGCGTTCGTGATCGCGACAGTCAAGAACTTCTTTGTCGGCCACAAGTACACGCGTCTGGAGCTCGTGTCGGCGTTCAAAGCCACGACGGCGATCACAATGGGCACGTTCCTGTCCGTGTACGTCTACGCGTACAGCAACACGACGCCTGGTGCTGTTGCGTACGTCATGGGAAACCACATCGGCGGCTCGTTCAGCATCACGGTGAACCGTGTCGGTGGTGTCGTGGCCGGCAGTGTCGTACCGTCCGTGTTCCAGTTCTTCATCTCGCAAGTGTGCGACCCGCAGGCGCTCAACGTCTTCCTCACGAACCTCACGCTCTTCCTCTGGGTCGCCGTGTCGATGTACTTCCGCTTCGCCGGCGGCTACGGCTCGTACGCCGGACTCGTGTCGGCATTCATTGCCGCTGGCATCTTGCTTCGCCAGTCCGACGTGTGTCTCCCAGGCGGCAGCGACACGTTCGGGAGCATCGCGATCTCGTCGTACTCGAGTCTGGCGCAGACGTCTGTCGGCATCATCCTGTTCATCATGGTCGAGCTCGCGCTGTGCCCTGAGAGCGCAGGTCGCATGCTCCGCCGGAACATCCAAGAGACTCTCCAACAGCTCCAGAAGAGCTTCGACGTGCTCTTTGGGCACCACATGTCGAGCTCGGACGTGATTGACGAGAAGACGCTGGACGAGCTCCGCGAGATCCTGCAGACCAAGATCCCAGCGCTCATTGCCGAGCAGGAGAAGCTCTTGGGCGAAGCGAACGCCGAGCCGTCGCTCTGGCGCCCGGCGTTCACGTCGGCCAAGTACGAGGCCGTGCTCAAGCTCTCGAAGCGCCTCTTGAGCAACAACACGCTGCTCTTCAAGCTCGTGCGCTGGTTCAACTTCCGCGTGCAAGAGAACAAAGTGAACCGCAAGAACGCCGTGGACATTCGCGACGGCGGCGACGACGGCGACGTCGACACAAACGCCTACGACGACGGCGACGCAACGAGCTACCAGAAGTGGGCGACGGCGAGCAGTCAGTTCCAAACGGCGATCACCGACACGTTCCGGACGCTCGACACGCTCTTTGGCGACGGCTTTGTGTACGCCGAGCCAGAGCAAACGGCGATCTTCATGCAGATTAAAGAGGCGTTCCGACTCGCAGACAAGGACTGCAGCGGCGAGATCGACTCGGACGAAGTCATGGTCATGCTTCAGACGATCTTTGCGCAGTCGGGCGTGCTCAGAGACGACGAGATCCAAAAGTACGTGGCCGAGTTCATGACGATCGTGGACAAGGACGGGAGCGGCAAGGTGTCGTTCGAAGAGTTCATGGACGCGCTCGAGAACGGTCTCAAGCTCGAAGTCGAAGTGTACCAGAAGATGAAGCCGAAGGCGCCGATCATCGCGAACAAGGCACCGACGGACCGTGGCTCGCTCGGCGGCGACGGCGCGAACGTGCTCGTGCCGATCCACGAAGACGGCGAGCTGCACGACGGCGCTGACGCCCACGCGACTGTGAAGCGCTCGCCGACGATGAACTACACGGCGCAGCTGACGCCAAAGAACGATGAAGTGATGCTGCGCAAGTTCTCGGGCGTCTCGACCGGCACGAATGGCGGCGGCGTCACGATGCTCTCGCCCATGCGCCGCCAGCACGATGTGCTCAACGTCGAGGACTTCTTCTTGGACGACATTGCGCGCAACATGAAGGCGGCGTACGTCGAGTGGCTCATGGAGGAGAACCGGTTCGAGAAGGTCTCGATGGAGGAGCTCCTGCTGCTGAGCTGCCTCGTGAGCGGCGCCGAGGGCATCGCGATCAACATGACGGCGCTCCAGGAGATCGTCGTGTCGTCTTAACCGCTGCGCGCGACTGCGAACACGACAGCCACTGCGGCGATCGCTCGACCGTGCTCGCCATCACGCGAGCTCGCTCGAGCACCTTCCAGCACTACACACACCTGCATATGGCTCCCTCTGTTGTGAATCTACTCTTCTTTCTGTGCGCGTGTGTCTGTGCTCTTCGTTGTGCTTCTCCTGACCGCTGGAGCGATGTCCCCAAGCACAGAACACAGCCAAGCAAACGCATCGTCACGGTCTCGCGCTTGGTCATTCAGTCACTTACTCAAGACATGCACATGAACAGAGCGATGGAAGCGTCACTGGCGTTCGGCAACACTCGGATGTGCACATCTTAGAGCGTCTTTGCGCCGTGGAACGCCTTGACGTTGATCTTGACTTGCTTCATCACGCGCGCGTAGAGCTGTGGGCGGTAGCCGAGTGGGAAGAGCGCCTCGAGGAGCACGAACATCGGCGCAGTGATCAGCGCCTGGTCGAGCGAGTCCAACAGCGCGGGCTTGCGGCGCTCAAACACGCCGTGGCCGATGAACTGTGTGCACCAAAGACACAAGCGAAGCGCATGGTCAGTCTCGTCTGCTCCATCGCACTCTCGACTGCTACGTGGGACGCGCATGTTCATCTACGCGTTAAAGCACTTCGGTACCTGAAGGATCCACGCAGCGATGTGGATCGGCAGTGCGATCTGCCACGCTGGCATGCCGTAGAGCTCTGGCGCCGCCTTCTCAAAGTAGTTGGCAAAGAGGTAGACGACAAAGATGATCGCTGCACCGAGCGAGCCAGCGCTGTTGAGAGCAAGCGAGTGAGCGACGCCTCAGTTAGTTGCACTCTCATTCACACTCAGACACAGCGAGATACTTCATCGCAACAGAAGCGCACAGCACGCAAGCACGTACAAGACGTCGAGCGCGATGTACCATGCCATGTAGATCACCGCCATGACGGCCGAGTAGTTGAGCACCATGTACTGGCTGAACGGCAAGCTGGCGAGGAACGCGGGCTGTGCTGCGAGCGGCTCGGTTTGCGCGAGGATCATCACGCCGGTGATGAAGATCGGCCAGATGCACGCAAAGTGAATGAGCTGGTTCATGGTGTTGTCGTGGTACGACATGTAGAACGTCACTTGCTTCTCGAGGTTGAAGCGGTCCGAGATGAAGCCCATGGTTGCTTCGGAGCTTGTGCTTGCGGTCGTGCTGATGGCGTGTACTGGATGGAGTTCGTGTGTGTGTGCGTGCAGGAGAGCAGAAGCAGACGTCCTGGGTCAAACGCGCCGGAACAGCAAGTGAGCTCCTCATCCGTGGTCGATCTGCTGATGTGCTAATGTGCTGGTGCTGATGTCGATGCAACATGTTCAAATTGCCTCTCACCGGGATACTCACGCTCTCTTGAACAAAGTATGCTCACCTGTGCAATCTCAAAGCATTGGTAAATAATTGGTAAATAATTGTATTACGACGTGTCATGATTTCAGCGAATCAACGCGCAGATTGCGAATGCTATTGAGTTCAATCACGACTGTCAAAACAAATTCAACTTGAACATCATACTGAAATCAAGTTGTGTCTGGTCAAGGACACATCATGGCGGTGTCATGGGCCATACTAGTGCAAGCCATCGCCACGCGCACTTGCTCATGATCATCACCATCACTTGATACAAACGCACTACGTACACATTCATCAAGCGTCCTACCCAGCACCACCTACGCGTCGCTGAACGTCGCGCCGATCAGCTCCATCAGTCGCTCGATGGTCGCCGTCTGCTGGCGCACTTGCTCGCTCAGCGCCTTGATCGTCGCGCTGTGCTCGCGCACCTCGGCGCGCAAGAGCTCGTGCTCGCTCGCTGCCTCGCGCGACGCCACCACACTGTCCATCATTGCGCGCAGACCGCTCGCGACCTCGAGCAAGCGCGCGTCGATGCCTCCGTCGCTGCGCTGGGTGTCACTGCCAATCGACGACTGGTTCGACCGAGCGCTTGGGTCACTACTGATGGTGGTGCTGGGCGTCGCTGAGTCACCAGTCGTAGTAGAGAGAACCGTAGTCGACGTTGTGGACGCAGCAGGAGTCAAAGCAGTCGCAGGAACAGAAGGAGCTGCCACTGTGGTCGTCGTCGTGGCACTCGCGAGTGCTGCAGCTCCTGCCGGTGTCGGTCGCGAGAGCGTCTCGGTCACAGTCGTGTCGCGTGCATCACTTGCACTAGCAGTCGCTGTCACCGCAACATCTTGGCCAGCAACGCCGCTCTGGCTCACAGTGACGCCGAGCGTGTACGTGCCTCGCACAGCTGCCACAGCGTCCGTGCTCGCTGCGATCGCAGGCGACACGCGCGCCATGAACGAGCCCTTGTTCAGTCGCTTGCGAGACGGCGGCGCGAGCATCGTCGACGACGACGCGGACGACACTGAGTCGCTCCGCGCGCGCGTGCGGCCAGTGAGCGACGCGGCAAAGTGCGGCGCGTCAGTGTCCTCCTCCGAGTCGCTCGCAGAGCTCTCGACTGCGATCGCGTCGGTTGTGTGCACGCTGTCGGTTCGCTGACTCGGTCGACTCGTGCGGACTGCACTGTCGTTTGTTGGTTGCTGCGCTTGAGCAGACTCGGTGTCGCTCGTCGCGGACGCGTCGCTGCTGGTGCTGCTGCTGGTGCTTGGACGCACTGAGCGACTCGCGTCGTGCACTGCGTCCGTTCGCACAGCACTCGGACGACTCGCAGCAGCAGTAGGACCTGTCGCTATTGCGCCACTCGTGTCCACACCATTGCTGTTGTTGCTGTTGTTGTTGTTGGGCTCGCTCTTGGTGCTGATGGTCTCGCTCTTGGTGCTGAAGTAGACGGGACCCGCGTCGCGACCGAGGTACTGCTGCAGCACCGGGTAGAGCGCGTACGCCTTGGTTGCGGCCGAGTTGGCGTTGCTCGAGAGCTCGCGCCACGTCTTCTTCAGGTTCCGCAGCTGCGCGTCCATAGTCCACAGCCACCGACCGCATCGCGTGAGGTCTCTCTCTCTCTCGCGTTACAGTAGCAAGCGTGTCGGTGTCCTCTCATTCAGACACGCTCCTCTTGTCGTGTCTTCCTCCCACAGAGAGAGACAGAGAGACAGCGAGAGCGAGCCGCACAAGACACATACATGAGAGAGCACTACGATGCAACACGCACCTTGCTCTGGCACTGATGCGAGTCGAACGTCTTGCCCGAGCGCTGCGAGAGCTCGTTCGCGAGCGCGACCCAGCACTCGCCCACCTCGACATTGTTGCGCACGCCGTCAAAGTCGCCCACCATCGTGTCGTACCGGAAGCGCAGGAGCAGCGTCGTCACGGCGTCGTCCCACTTGGCCGCGAGCTTGGCGTTGCTCTCGGACTTGCGCGGCCGACCGGGACCGCGGCGCGGCGCACTGTTGTTGCTGTTGATGTTGTCTTTTGTCTCGTGCGTGCTGCTGTTAGCGTTTGTGTTGGCATCGCCACTGTTATTGCTGTTTGAGATGGCAGAACTGCTGAGCTTGCTCGACTTGCGGCTCGTCGTAGACGCGAGTTGTTGTGGCGGTGCGTCCATGTCGAATGCTGTGCCAGTCGCAGGAGACATTCCTGCTCCTGTTGCTGCTCCTGCTGCGGTCGAGTCGTTCGCGCGCAGCTTCCAGAGCAGCGCAGCGCTGTCACTGTCGTGGCTGTTGGTGTTGTTGTTGTTGTTGTCAGTGCGCGCGCTGGTCGTCACTGCTGCTGTCGCTGTCGCCGCGCCCGCTGCTGTCGTCGGAGTTGTTGTTGTTGTTGTTGTTGTTGTTGTTGCTGGCACCTCCATTTCGGATTCTTTTGAGCGAGTGAGTGAGGGATTTTTTCTCTCACTTGTTTGTGTTGTTTCGTGGGCGACTGGTCCTGATTTCCCGCTCTTTTTCAGTTTGTTGCACTCCCTCGCTTTATTCGCTAGCGTCTTTCGCTGTTTGGGTTGTGCGAGTGGTGATTTCGCTTGACCTCGTCGACTCTTTGACTCGCGCATTGCAAGAAACAGTCGAGTGCAAGACCTCTCGATCCATCCAAGCAAACACAGCAAACACTCGAGACCAGCAGCACTCGAGTGCTCGCTCGCTGCTCACTTGCACCATCGGTATCACTCTTGTGCTAACATGCTATCAGCTTGCTCGCATCACTGCACTTGTAGACAAGAACGCGCTTGTTTGCTTTGCAAGTTTGCCTTGCTTGCTTGATGCAATGTGTGAGAGTCGACTCCTCTTGCTTTGCTGGCTTCCAACCAACTCGGCAACTCGCACACGTCAACCACGCAGCACATACATGCACACACATTCACTCGGATCACGTCGGCAGTCTAGAGACACACATGAACACATGCACATCAAGACAGCGTCAAAGCTTCAGTCAAGACGCTCGATGCACCGGCGTCAAGAAGCATCTGCATCGTTCGGGGATGCTGGTACCGCTGAGCAAGGCACAGCGGCGTCGCTCCGTAGACCGTTCGTAGATCCACAGACGCACCAGCCACGAGCAACTCGCGCACGATATCAGTGAACCCGAACGTGGTGGCAGCATGGAGCGCTGTTGAGCCATCATGAGCTGTCTTGTCAGCGTCTGCGTGGTGTCGCAGTAGAACCTGAGCGACATCGAGGTAGCCGTGTGTCGCTGCAGCAGCGAGCGCCGTCCAGCCGCCAGTCGTTGCTGCGTCCACGTCTGCTCCGCCTTCCGCCAGGAGCGCTCGGGCAATCTCGAGGCGGCTGTTTAGCGCCGCAACGTACAATGGCGTCGCACCGTCAGTCTTGGCTCGGTTCGCGTCCGCGCCGCGTTCGAGAAGAAGATGCACGATGTCGAGATGGCCGAACTCGGACGCAGTGTAGAGCGGCGTTGGCGGTGATCTGCCACTACCACCGCTACCACCTCCACCACTGCTACCACGATCTGCAGCTCCGTTGACGTGCGCGTCGTAGTCGAGCAACACACGCACGATGTCGACGCAGCCGTGCTTTGACGCAACGCACAGTGGCGAGCAGCCGTCTTCATCGATAGTGTCCACTGCCGCGTGGTGCTCGAGCAAGAGACGCACGACGTCAGCTCGGTCGTTCTTGCAAGCGGCGTGGAGTGGCGCTGCGCTGCCGTTGTCGACGCTCGCGCCGCTCGACAGCAACAAATGCGCGACCTCGAGATGACCGAACCTGCACGCGACGAACAGCGGCGTCCTGTCGCTCTCGGTTGCGCTGTCGATGGCAGCGTTAGCCTCGAGAAGGAGCTGTACAACCGCGAGATTGCCTTTCTTGGATGCAGCGTACAGCGCTGTCGCGCCGGTCCAGTCCACCGCGTCGATGACTGCGCCGCTGTCGAGAAGGAGTCGCGCGACGTCGATGTGTCCGTTCGCAGAAGCAGCGTGCAATGCCGTCTTACCGCAAACTCTCGGTGGTGTGGGATTCGCGCCGCGTTGTAAGAGAAGACGGACGATGTCGACGTGTCCGTTCGACGATGCGAGGTACAATGACGTGTACGACCGAGCGCACTTGGCGTTGACAGCGTATGGCTGGTTCTCGTTCTTGCTCATCGAGTCGTCGAGCAGAATGCGAACCACGCCGGTGTGTCCGCTTCGCGCAGCACAGTACAGTGCGGTTCTGCCTCCCTTGTCGCTTGCGTCGGCCACTGCGCCAAGACGGAGCAGCAGTCGCAGGACGGTCTCGTGTCCACGCCTCGACGCTGTGATGAGCGGCGTCTCGCCTGCTCCGCTGCGCGTCTCGAGCAGAGCCATGTCGACTACATCACCGCTGCGTTGCTCGTTGTTGTTGGCGCTGTTGCTTGCGAGGAGTGTGTACACGCGTGCAGTGTCTCCTGCCTTGCACGCAGCATGAAGCGCGAGTGCGCGCGCTGAGAACGACAGCTCGTCCATGCACACGATCGTGGGAATGCTTGGCCGAGTTGCTTGGACGCTAGAAGACCGTGCGTTCGTTATACACTGTAAGTGTGTGCGTGATGCTGGTCGTGGAGCTGCTGTTGGTGGTGCACGAGCGCGAATGAGCGCTTGGTCGAGTGTGCTTGCTCGAACACCTGCATGTCCATTTCAAAGTGCCCACTTGAAGTAACGCTACCGCGGACATCATGAGCAAAGAGATCCAAGAGACTGCGCACGGCTTCAACAACAACGGCCTGTACATCGGCGTTCTCATGCTCTTCTCGGCTGCGTCAGAGCTCGCGGTGCAGATCTACGGCGCTGAGAAGATCTCACCGCTCGGGACTGGGAACGTCATGACACTCTCGTGCGTCCTCTTTGCCGCTGGCATTGCGTGCACAACTGCGTTCTCCGTCGCGTCACAGCAGCAGCAGCAGCAGCGCCGCCACAGTTGATCAGAGCAGAGTTGAGCTGGTATACAGTCCAAGGCAAACGAAAGCAAAGCGGAGCAGAGCTGATGCAGAGCGGAGCTGCCCAATGCTCCTTGCGACTGGCTCAACAAGAGTGAATGTCTCGAATAAGATGACTCGTCTATTTGTAGCCACTTGCTTGTTGGTGCCTGCTTGCCCTCTGCTCGCTCATGGCGCTGTTGTCCGGATCCACACGCACGCATCGGCAGCAAAGCGAACACACTCCAGTTGCTCTCACCACTCGGACATGACAGCACTCTCCACTTTGTCTTCCTCGTCTTCTACTGGTGCTACTCCAAATGCTGTCGCTTCCAAACCAGACACAGCGCTCAAGCCGGCACCATTGCTGCTGCCACATCAGCTCGTTGCGCGCGATGCCCGCAGTAGCTACATCCAGCGCGTGCACACACTCGCAGGTCCAGGCGCGTACGTGATCCCATCGACGTTCAAGCAAACGCCGCTGAATGACAAGCTCCGAGATGTGCAGCAGCAGCTCTATGGCCGCGAGTTTGCACGCCAGCAGCGACAGCAGATCGACAAGAGACTCAAGCACGAGTCGGGTCCTGTGTCTGCTATTGCTACTACTGCTGTTGGTGCTGCCAATGGTGCTGCAGGACATGTGTGAGTTTGCTATGGACGCTCTGCTTGAGTGAATGTGCACAAGCAAACGCAGCATATCGACTGACGCGACTGTGCTGCTGCTCTCGACCGGACTCTTGCAATGCGAGTCGCTGCAGTGAGCGAGACAAGTACCGCGAACGGCGAGAGCGACTACGCGCTCTGCTGCGTTGCAGAACGGTACGGCAGTGTGTGTGTGAACGCAAGGCACAAGTGGCAGTGCACCTCCACGACAATCGACATGTGCGTGTTGAGACTGACAACGCTGTGGTCATGCACTGCAGCAGCAGACCCAACTACCAAGCACAGTGCCAAAACGAGCGACTGGTGCTACTCAAGCACAAGCAAACACACCACCGCCAGCACCGAGTCCAAGCTGCTACGACGCGTTTGTCGATGGATACCGCCGCCATCATGAAGACGACATCGCAGTGTGCGCGCCAGTTGCGCCGCTCGAGCAGATCGATGAAGCGTCGTCGCTCGCATCGCCTGCGTCGCTATCGAGTGCGAGCTCGTACTCGGATCTCGAAGAGCTCGAGCTCTCGATCGACTGTGTGGTAGCGACTCAATCGCCTGTGCGTGCTCTGACGCTGGTACAACCAGTTGCTTGTGTGTGTGTGCATGTTGCACCTGTTGCCACGGCTAGAAGCTCAAGTGCAGCATGTGCGATTTGCCGCGTCAGTCTCACTGACTCGTGCATGTGTGTGTTGTTGTCGATGCAACAGCAGGCAGCAGATGCAGCAGCAAGCGGACTGCTCGCAGCAGCAAGAGCGACAGGAACTGCGATGACGCCGCTGTCGTACAAGCAGTTCCTCTCGACTACGAGCTATGCACAGCGTCTGCAGAAGCAATCGGCACGAGCAACAGCGATGACAAGGACACCGACGAGCGCTGTCACTCGCCCTCGCAGCAGCAGTAGCAGTCGTTGCAGGAGCTGAGCGTCCATGGAGGCTCGGGCAGTTGAAGCTGGGCAGCCCGCAGCAGCAATCGTTACTGAGGATGTCTTGGGGCCATCAAATCAAGTTGAAGTAGTGAAGTCGTTCATCTCGATCTACTGCAGTTGTGATAGCTGGGCATCGTCGTGAAGTTGAAGTCGTTCACCTCGATCTTGCTCCGACAACTTCGCGCTTGCCATGAGCTCACTACGACACCCAGCGGCATCAAACACTTACGTGTCAGTCTTTGTGAGCACCATCTCGTCACGCATGAGACGCAGGACGGACCGTAAACTTGCGCTTCATGTACGACGTGACGTCGCGCGTGATGCGACTCGCACAGGCGTCAGCGAGGCGGCGAATCGAGAGGTCGTCGGTCACGAGCACGCGTCGCAGGATCTCGACAACCACACGGATGGCTTCTACCGGGTCCAAGTACTGCACCGCGTTCACGTGTACCTCGTTTGCGAAGTCGCACAGACAGAACCTGGTCGAGTGCACCATCGAGTGAGAGGCAGATCGTGTGTGTAAAATGAGCATCTATCAGCTAGATGCGAATTGGTAGCCGCGGAAGACACGTACCGAACAGTGCGCAGCACGCGCTCGTCTGAGTTGCCTGCGGATGGCTCAGCGAGCTCGTTGAACGTCTTAAGCAGCAGATCAATGAAGATCGAGGTGCGGCTATCATCGGGCACGAACGGCGAGTCGAAGCTCGCATACACATCGCGCTACAGACAAGTGATAACAGAAGTCCGTGAGTGTTAACGAAGTGTTGATGAGCGACTGCGTGCAGGAGACGCACCTTTGCTGTGAGGAACTCCGCGAGTGCGTCGATGCACCACTCCTTCAGCTGATCGCACACAGAGCGAGAATGAGAGACCGAGCCAACCAAGAGCGAGAGCTTCCACTCGTGCGCTCGAGCAAGACACACGTCATGCACAAACTGAGACATACCTTTGCATCGCGATCACCAGCCGACATGGTACTCGAGAGCTCGCGGACGCGGTGGCGCAGATGCGGAAGCACGCTCGCAAGCAAGTCGGCGGGTGCGTCAGGATCCCACTCATCGAGTGTGCCCATGTCGCGCATGACCTGACGATCCGAGCACAAGCAATAGAACGTGAGTCCATCGGGTCAAACGCTTCATGTCTTGTCGATGGCGCCTCGTACCTGAGTAAAGAGCGCTGACAGTGGTCGCACAGACGCTTGCTCGGCGCCATTCGCCGCTGGTGTAGCCACTGCACTTGGTGCAACTGCTTGTTGCGTCGAAGGCGCCGCTTGCGTGCTATTGATTCCGCTCGTCGGAGACGCAGTGGATGTCGTCGGTCTCGTGCCAGTCGTAAGCGCAGCGATCATGTTCAGGATGCCGTCCAATCCGTTCGTTCTAGCTGGCGCCTGTGCGTGAGCTCCTGCTGCAGGCGGTCGGCTGATGTCGCTTCGGAGAGTGTTCACTGTCTGGAGGACGTCAGCGATCGAGTTCCCAATGCTCGACGCTACGGATGCTGCGTGGCCATTGTCGCCACTGAAGACGTTCACAGTCGGCGCAATCGAGACGCTCGCAGGTGGCGCAGGTGGTGGCGAGCTCGACGGCTGACGAACAGGAAGTGACGGCGCGGTTGGAGTTGCAGCAGGTGGGTGTGGCGGTTGCTGCGGTGGAGCTGGAGCGCTAGCAGCAGTCGCGGTTGGACCGTACGAACTCGCCTCGAGGTTGCTCGCGACTGAGCGAGACATTGCGCTCACGTGGTCCAGGATCGGCACGAGCTGTTGCACACGCGTGCGCAGACGCAGGCGCTCCGACTCACTCAAGCTGTGCTCAGTCAAGAACCGCGTCGCGACGAACTGGAGCTGCCGGTGTAGCGCGAGGAACGTGTCGCTCGCTTCACGCATCGCGTTCCCGAGCGCGTACATCTCGTCTGAGAGTTCTGGAGGCTGAGAAAGCGGCATCAGCTCGAGCGCTGGCATCATGCGTCGCAGACTCGCAGCATGATTCAGCAGACTTGTAGCGCCTGCTGTTGGAGGCGCAGGTGGTTGCTGCACTGACGCTGGCCTCGCCGCACGCACAGGCGGAATCGCGGACGGAGCCGCGCGTGGTGCAGAAGCTGACGAATCGGTCAATGGTGTTGCTGCGGCTGTCGAGGGCGTGGCTGTCGAACGCGAGCTGCTCGACGCTCGAGCCGCTGGACGCGACGCATTGGAATCGACGACTGGCAAGCCAGTGATGCCTGCGAGCATCGACACGAGCTGGTTCGTAAAGTCTGTGAGCGGCGACCCGTCCTCAATGTCGACGCTGATTTGGCTCATGATGAACTGGTCGCGAGGAGCCGACTGACTCGCTGGAGTCGCGCTGGAGGCACTCGACGAAGACGTCGTTGGCTGCGCTGACGACGGCGATGATGCGCTTGGCGGTTGCGGTCGCGCAATGACTGCGTGGAGCGTGTCGTGGCTCACAAAGCCGTACGACGCGAGTGACTGGTCGTCTTTGAGCACTTTGCCTTTGTAGATCAAGCGCAGCGATGCGACGGAGAGTGCGTCCTGCTCGCTGCTGCCGCTGCTGTCGAGTGCAACATCGCGCGCGTAGATGTCGAGTGCGAGTTGCTTGAGGTCCGCGACGCGAATGTCTGGTGCGCAGTGCACGGACGAGAGGCGCTCGCGGTGGATGAACTTGAGGTTCACGATGACAGTTGACGATGCAGGCTGCTCCGCAGCACTTGTAGCGACTGGAAGCATCGCATCGTTGCTCTCGTTGTCGTGCATAGCAGAAGAAGGAGTTGAAGATGGAGATGACGCACGGTACTGCTCGTTGCTGCTGCTGTTGTTGTCGTCAAGCGCTCGAAGGTCGTCGTCGTGTGCGTGCTCCATGTTGTTGCACTTCGTCGTGTGTCGATCAAGTCAACTGCTTCGTGAGGAAACCTCGACATATAGTATACAAAACAACAGTGCACAATCTAACATCAGACAAACGAAGCAAATCAAGAAAATCATCCGATATATCACCGAATACTCGCTGGATATTTCTATATTTACCCACTCAAATTCAGCGAAAATCCGATGCAAAAGCACCTTCTCACTTCACACGCGGCGACTCGACGCATTCGCAACACAAAGCACGAAGCACGAGGTGTGCTCAAGAGCGACACACGCGCGTTGTACGAAGCAAGCGCTGCGAGCGACAGCAGTAGCGGGACGTCTACAACTAACTCGACCACTCGCACGTTGCATACAGCAGCCACACAGCCAGAGCACGAACAGCAACAGCAGTAAGCATGGACACGATCGTCGCGGTGCGGCACTACCTCGAGAAGATCATCAATGACCCGCAGCTCGATGGCATGAAAGCGCTGCTGCTCGACGCCGACACAACGACGATCATCTCGATGGTCATGTCGCAGTCGCAGATCCTGCAGCGCGAAGTGTTTCTCGTCGAGCCGCTCGACACGGCGCACGAACCCATGACACACTTGAAAGCTGCAGTCTTTCTCCGTCCAACGTCAGCGAACATCGAGCTGCTCAAGCGCGAGCTCAAGAGCCCCAAGTACGGCCAGTACCACATCTTCTTCTCGAACATCCTCGCGCCAGAGCTCCTCGAGCGCATCGCAGACGCCGACGAGCACGAGGTCGTGCACCAGGTGCAGGAGTACTACGCCGACTACCTCGCAGTCAATGACACGCTCTTCCACTTGAACTTGCGTGGCGCGACGCAGCTGAGCGTCAAGAGCGCTGCGAGTGCGCCGAGTCCAACGACAGCAGGCGTGCTCGTGAGCGGCGGCGTCTCGAGCGCAGCGTCCAAGCCCGCGCAGCTCTTCCACCGGAGCGTCGACGGACTCTTGTCCGTGCTGCTGTCGCTCAAGAAGCGGCCGACGATCCGGTACCAAAAGGGCTCAGAGGTCGCTGAGAAGCTCGCGCGCGAGGTCTCTGCGCGCATGCAGCTCGAGCAGGACGGGCTCTTTGACTTTCGCCGCCCGGACGTCATGCCGCTGCTGTACGTGCTCGACCGGCGCGACGACCCAGTGACACCGCTGCTGAGCCAGTGGTCGTACCAAGCAATGGTGCACGAGCTGCTGCACTTGAACGAGAACCGCGTAGACCTGCGCGATGCGCCAGGCGTGCGGCCCGACATGGTCGAGCTCGTGCTCTCGGCGACGTCGGACGCGTTCTTTGCGCAGCACGTGCACGCGAACTTTGGGGACCTCGGCATGGCCGTGAAGACACTCGTGGACGAGTACCAGGCCAAGACGCAGACGCACGAGAGCATCCAGTCGATCGACGACATGCAGCGGTTCCTGGACAACTACCCAGCGTTCCGATCGCAGTCGGTCGCTGTGTCCAAGCACGTGACGCTCATGGGCGAGCTCGCGCGCCGCGTCGAAGTCGACGGACTCATGGACGTGAGCCAGCTCGAGCAGGAGCTCGCGTGCAGCGACGACCACAACGCGCACTTTCGCGACCTCGTTGCGAAGCTCAAGAGCGCGAACGTCCCGCCGATGAACAAGCTCCGGCTCGCGATCCTCTACGCCCTTCGCTACGAGACGAACAGCTCCGTGCAGCTCAAGGTCGTCAAGGACCTGCTCGCGTCGAGCGGCCTCGCGCCTGCGCGCATTGCGCTCGTTGACGCGTTCCTCAAGTTTGGCGGCGCGAGCGTCCGGTCGGGCGACTTGTACGGCGACCGCGGCCTGAAGAAGTTCATGCGCGCGATGACGCAGGGCGTGCAGGGTGTCCCGAACGTCTACGCGCAGCACGTGCCGCCGCTCGTGCGCGTGCTCGAGTCCGTGCTCAAGGGTCAGCTCCTCGACAGCGACTTTGGCATCGTGAACGGCAACGCGACGCCGGGCGTGAAGAAAGTCAAGGACGTGCTCGTGTTTGTCTGCGGCGGCGTGACGTACGAAGAGGCGACCAAGGTCGCAGAGCTCAATGCGCGCGTCGCAGGCACCGGCCAGCGCGTCGTGCTTGGCGGCACGTACATCCACAACTCGACGAGCTTCTTGGACGAAGTCGCGCAGGCGTTTGGCCTGGCAGCAGACAGCAGCGGCGCTGGCACACACAGCAGCAGCAGTAGCTACGCAGGCAAGCACCTCTGAGCTCCGTGCTCTCAGGACACATGAGCGACATGCGCCACTGAGAGCTCGTCTATTGGACTTTTCAATCGCAACATGCACATGAGATTCTATTACGAAGCGCTTACTACGATCCGCTCAAACGTGTCGCGGCCGCTCGCGACGCACGTGCCGTAGAGCTCGACGTAGAGCACCTTGGGCACGAACGCGCGCGACGCGGCGGTGCAGACAAAGACCTTGAGCAGGCGCGACGCCTGTGCGTCGATCGCAGTCTGCAGCACGAGCGCGCCGTTCGTGTCAAAGTAGAGATGCGCGACGCGGCTCGGCAGCGCGTTGAGCGTGAGTTGGAACTGCGAGCCCGGGCTACAGTGAGCGGCGCTGACTGCAGCGCTATCAGCAGCGCTCATGGGCTTGTGGCTGTAGCCCCACGCCATTTTGCGCTCTACGACGCCAGTAGCGTTGCTAGTCGGCTGGCTCGTCCAGCCAAAGCTCTGCCAGTTGATGTCGAGCGGCCACTTTGGGTCGAGCTCGCGCGTCGCTCGATTTGCATAGTTGGCAGAGTACACGACAAGCTGCGCGTTCTTGCTGCGCTCAAAGATGAAGAGCCGGTCGTCATCGACTGGCAGGTATGTTGGCCAGAGCTTGGTCTGCGGGTGCTCCGACGCCGTGGTCGCGCGATAGTCCTTGTCTGGGAACTCGGGCGTGAAGTAGTGGATCTTGGTCATTGCAGCAGCGACGTGAAGGAAACGGTGCAGCGCTTGGTGTCTTTGTAGAAAGTGAGACGCGAGAAGCAAGGTCGTAGCAATGCGAGGTCGTGGCGAAGAGCGCCAACACAATGTGTAAGCGGACAACGATGGCGAAATGCTCTTGAAGCTCATTTCGATGTGATACACATAGAGTACTAAGAATAGTTCATCTAAATTTGGACTCACTTATTCATTTTTTAAGCTTATAAAATTTGAGATTTTAGTATTTAAAGGTGTGTAAATGTATAACATTGAAAAGCATACTGATACTGTCATACAGACTACCGATTGAATAGTTTTTGGATAGTGATTAAACTCAAGGCATGGCTATTATAAATGCGATAGTGAAAAAAGACCGTGCGATCCTTCTCCCTCCTGCTCTTCGCGGATACGCTTTCGCTCTTGCAACAACAGACGAGAGGAGAGAGCAGAGGCGAAGGCGACGACGAGTGAGTGAGAGCTGCACGAGCGCCGCGACACACGATGACCGTGACGACATCAGGTGCGCACTGCGCGCTGTATAACGCTTTGGTTCACTCGACTGCTGCGTTGTTGCTGTTTTGCCAAGCTGAACCATGCGTTGCGCGCGAGGCCATCGATTCCTTACTGACCCACGTTGATAATGGATCTTGTTGGTGACTGAATGTCGATCGCATGTAGCTGCTGGCGTCTTGGCGCTGCTCGAAGAAGACGACTACGCACTCAAGGTGCGCTCGTATTCGCTTCACTCACAGCCTCTTGTGTGCCACAATGACTGACGCTCGCATCGTGCGCTTTCACAGACGCATGCGCTGCAGAAGCTGCACCAAGTGGTGGACCAGAACTGGGCGGAGATCGCAGATGCGATCCCACTGATTGAGAGCCTCTCGGACGACGACCAGTTCTCGCACAAGGACCTCGCGGCGTCCATTGCGTCCAAAGTGCGTCCGTCGCTCGCTCGCTCTCAACTGCGTTGTCAACCCACAGAGACCCACTAACACTCTCGTCTTGCTAGTGCTTCTTCCACTTGGAAGAGTACGAAGACGCGCTGCGCCTTGCGCTCGGCGCTGGTCAGTACTTTGACATCAACACCAAGTCGCAGTACACGGACACGATCATCGGTGCGTCTCGCGATCGCCGAGTCACAATCGCTCGCTCGTACTCGCACTAACGCCACGACTCTCGCTCTCTCTGTCGCTAGCGACGTGCATTGACGAGTACATTGCGATCCGCTCCAAGGACGACGCCGACGCGCTCGCGAGCATGGACCCGCGCCTCGCAGCAGTCGTTGAGCGCATGTTTGAGCGCTGCTACGCCTCGGGCGAGTTCAAGCAAGCGCTCGGCATTGCACTCGAGGCGCGGCGTCTCGACCACGTCACCGAGTGCATCACGCGCTCGCCAGACGCGTCGGCGGCGCTCGCGTACTGCTTTGAGCTCTGCAAGTCGGTCGTTGCGCACCGCGACTTCCGTCTCCAGGTCTACCGCACGATGGTCGCGCTCTACCGCGCGCACGCGCCGCAGGACGTCTCGAGCGTCTGCCAGTGTCTCCAGATGCTCAACGAGCACGCAGACGTCACGGCGATCCTCCACGGCCTCATCCAGTCGCCTGCGCCAGCAGACGCGCTCATTGCGTACCAAGTCGCGTTCGACCTCGCAGAGAACGAGAACCAGGCGTTCCTCTTGAGCGTCCACAACGCACTGCCAGTGCCTGCGCCTGCGCCAGACGCTGTTGTTGCGCCTGCGACCGACAGCGCTGCGCCAGCACCGGCTGCGCCGCCAGCAGTGGTGCCAGCGAACGCGCCGGCGGACTACTGGTCGCGCATGGAGAAGCTCAAGCTCATTCTCTCGGGCGACTTCCTCGTGGACCTCCACTTGGACTTTCTGTACCGCCAGAGCGACTCGGACCCGCTCATCATGAAGACGATCAAGACCGCCGTGGAGAACCGCAACTCGGTGCTCCACCACTCGGCCGTGATCGCGCACGCGTACATGAACAGCGGCACGACGAACGACTCGTTCCTGCGCGAGAACCTCGAGTGGCTCGGCAAAGCCACGAACTGGGCCAAGTTCACGGCCACAGCGAGTCTCGGTGTCGTGCACAAGGGCCACGTGCGCGAGAGCATGAACTTGCTCGCGCCGTACTTGCCACAGGGCGGTGTCTCGGCGTCGCCGTACTCGGAGGGCGGTGCGCTCTACGCCATGGGTCTCATCCACGCGAACAAGGGCTTCTCGGGCTCACAGAGCAAAGCCACGATGGCGTACCTCAAGACTGCGCTCAAGAACACGACGGCCGATGAGACTGTGCAGCACGGCGCAGCGCTCGGTGTCGGGCTCTGCGCCTTGGCGTCGCACGACCTTGAGCTCTACGACGACCTCAAGACGATCCTGTTCACCGACTCGGCAGTCGCTGGCGAAAGCGCTGGCATTGCAATCGGTCTCGCGCTTCTTGGCGCCGGGAGCGACTTTCGCAACGGTGACGTCGTGAAAGACCTGCTCGCGTACGCGCACGACACGAAGCACGAGAAGATCATCCGCGGCTGCGTCTTGGGCGTCGCACTCATGCAGTACGAGCGCGAAGAGGCTGCTGACGCTGTGATTGAGCAGCTCATTCGCGACAAGGACCCGCTGATCCGCTACGGCGGCATCTACGCCATCGCAATGGCGTACGTCGGGACGTCAAACAACAGCGCGATCCGGCGCTTGCTCCACGTCGCAGTCAGCGACGTCTCGGACGACGTGCGCCGCGCAGCAGTCACGTGCTTAGGCTTTATCCTCTTCCGCACGCCGGTGCAAGTGCCAAAGCTCGTGTCGCTCCTGGCCGAGAGCTTCAACCCGCACGTGCGCTATGGCGCGTGCCTTGCAGTTGGCATTGCGTGCGCTGGGACTGCGAAGAACGAAGCGATCCAGCTCTTGGAGCCGCTCATGGACGACGCAGTCGACTACGTGCGACAAGGCGCACTCATGGCGATCGCGATGGTGATCATGCAAGAGAGCGACGGGCGGAACCCGAAGGTGACGGCGATCCGCGAGAAGATCCTGAAGCTCATTAGCGACAAGCACACGGCGACGATGACCAAGATGGGCGCGATCCTCGCGCAAGGCATCCTCGACGCCGGCGGCCGGAACGTCGTGATCTCGCTCCAGTCGCCCGCGGGCTTTACAAAGATGGCGTCGGTCGTCGGTCTTGCGATCTGGGCGCAGCACTGGTTCTGGTACCCGCTCTTCCACTTCCTGGAGCTGTCGTTCCACGCGACGTACGCGATCGGCTTGAACCACGACCTGAAGCTCCCAAAGGGCTTCACGCTCGCATGCGGTGCCAAGAAGTCGCTCTTTGCGACGCCCAAGCGCTTGGAGGAGAAGAAAGAGGAGAAGAAGGAGCTCGTTGCGACTGCTGTGCTCTCGACGACTGCAAAGGCGAAGGCGCGTCAAGCGAAGCACGACGCAAAGGACAAGAAGCCTGCGCCAGGACCGAGCGGCGACGTCACGATGGCGACGGAAGAGAAAGCGCCCGAGACGCCTGAAGCAATGGACGTTGACGCAGACAGCGCGGCAGCGGACAAGGCGCCAGCGAAGAAGCCGGTGGCGAAAGAGCCGAGCTCGTTCACGTTCACGACGCCAGCGCGCGTGACGCTCGCGCAGCAAGCGGCCGTGACGTTCGACCTCACGCAGCGGTACGTGCCGATCCTGCCGTCGCAGCGTCCGTCGGGCGTGATCATCTTGCGTGACACGACGCCAGACGAGAAGGAGGACGTCGACGTCGTGAAAGCGCCGGCGGCTGCGGGCGCCGAGAACGAAGCCGAGCCGCCTGAGCCATTCGAGTGGGAGCCACCGACGACGGCGACGGCGGCTGCGACGCCAGCAGCAGGTGCGCAGCAGCAGCAGTGAGCGTGCAGACGAGCAGTGAGCGCTCGTGACACCGTTGGTGATGGATGACTGCGTACGAAGCGAGAGCGAGCGAGCGAGCAGACTTACACACACACACTCAATACGACAGTGGATGAATGACCTTGAGGCTTGCACAATGCACGCACGCGCGTGTGGCGATCGCTCGACCTTGATGGCGGCCATTTGGATTCATTTGGATTGGATGAGCGAGCAGCTCATTCCAGTGATGGATACCTAGCGCAAAAACAAATCGCAGAAAGTATTTGTTTTTCTATATACAAATGGACACATTGTGGAGAACAAACTGACAAGCATATCAAACCGTGCTTGCTCATTCATTCACACTCTCACCACATCCACAGCGCACGCGATGGACATCAAGAGCCCAGCGAACGCGTTCCAGGGCGAGCGCTACTCGAGCACGCATGAGCGCCGCGAGCACCTCCTGCCGCATGCAGACGACCGGTTCGCGGCTGTGATCGGCCCAACCGACGGCATGCCGTGGCACCAGCGCGCGCTCGTGTGTCTCCGTCCTGGCTGGTGCTCGTACCTCAAGCAGTTCGCGACGCTCCAAGAGGTCTCGGGTGCATTTGGCGACATCGGGCTCTTTCTCCCATTGCTCACAGCGCTCGCGATAGGCCGCGTGAACGGCGCGCCGCAGATCGAGTTTGGCCCTGCGCTCTTCTTCGCCGGCATCTTCACTGCGAGCCTCTCACTCTACTTTAACGTCCCGATCCCCGTGCAGCCGATGAAGACGATCGCTGCCGTCGCGATCGCAGAGAAGTATGCGAACGAAGACATCCTCGCCGCTGGGATCATCTCGGGCGCAGCGATGCTCGTGCTCGCAGCAACGAACCTCATCTCAGTCGTCGCAAAGATCGTGCCGCTCGCGATCGTCCGCGGCATCCAGCTCGGCGTCGGCATCAGCATCATGATCAGCGGCTTCAAAGCCGCGTACGTCGTCGACCTCGACCTCTCGAGCGCAACGGCGTCTGCGAGCTTCAAAGCCAAAGACACGAAGGCGATTGCGTGGTGGGGCATTGACAGCGTCGCGGTCTCGATCGTCCTCGGCGTGCTCTGCATCGTGTTCCTCCGGAGCAAGCGCGTGCCAATTGCGCTCCTGCTCTTTGTCTACGGTATGGCTGTGGCTGTGTACCAGTACACGGACTTGCGCAGCACGTACAGCTTGCCAGCGCTGACGCTTGGTCCGGACTTTGTCGCGCCGGTCGTACCGACATGGCGCGCGTTCCAGCGCGGCTTCACGTACCTCTTCTTGCCGCAGCTCCCGCTCACGCTGCTCAACTCGGTCGTAGCGCTCGAGACGCTGTCAGCCGACCTCTTCCCAAAGCACCACGAGCCAGCAGGCGTGCGCCGCATCTGCTTTAGCCTCGCAAGTGGGAACCTCCTGTTTGCCTGGTTCGGCATGCTCCCTGTGTGCCACGGCGCCGGCGGCTTGGCGTCGCAGCACGCGTTCGGCGCGCGCAGTAGCCTCGCGATGGTCTTCTTGGGGTCGTTCAAAGTCTTCTTCGCGCTGCTCTTTGGCTCGTCGTGCGTGACGCTCCTGCAGAAAGGCATCTTCCCGCAGTCCGTCCTCGGCGTCATGCTCGTGTTCAGCGGCCTCACGCTCGCAGCCGTAGGTCTCAAGATCGACGCGTCGAACCCGCGCGACACGCTCCTGCTCCTGCTCACTGCTGGCGGCGCGCTGGGCATCAACACGGGCGCAGGCTTCCTCATCGGCTTTGGCTCGTACGTGCTCCTGTGCGTGCTCGAGCGCTTTGGGGTTGACACCAACTTGGCGTAACTCGAGACAACTGGCGACGAGCGCAAGCGAACAGCTGCGACCCAAGTGTCTTTGGTTGTCATTGCGAGGCTCTCGTAGCTTCAGAAGGCGCTCGAGAGTTGAGAGTTGAGAGTTGAGAGAAGAGAGAGTTGAGATGTCCTCAACGAGTGCTGAGTGTCATGGATGTTCTTCGAATACAATCCAACATATATTGTTTATTTTGTGAACTTAGGCATTATTTTAAATAGGATTTTCCCGAATCCCACTTCGAGCTCTTTGCTGTAAACGAACGCCATCGACGAGCGCTCGCTCTCGTGCGACCTGCTCTTCGCTGGCTCTGCGCGCTCGAGCGCGTGCGTGGGATCGCCCCCACCGAGTAGCAAGTAGCGCGCGCACTGTGCACACGCACGCACACTCATAGACGTGTCTGCACACCCACCGCCGTCGGAGTCGCCGCCGCTGCCGTCGCACTCGCGATCTCCAGTCGTTCGCTGCACAACACTCAGGAGCTGCAGTTGGACATGGCGCCGCCTCGATCGCGCGAGGCGCAGCGGCTGCTCGCAGCGCGCAGCAGCGGTAGTCCAGACGCGCCGGGGCTCCCAATGCAGAGCGTGTTTGAGACTGACTCGCGCCGCATCTTGCTCTCAGCTGGCAGCAGCTCGTCGCTGAGTGGCTACGGTTCGCTCGGTTCGCGCCGCGGCAAGAGCGGGAGCTACAGCCAGCGCTCGAGCAGCAGTGGACGCTTGAGCTGCTGGCAGAGCACGTACCACCTCGTGTCGTACATGACGGGCTCCGGCATGCTCTGTCTCCCGCTCGCGCTCGTCGAGATCGACTGGTACGCTGTGCTGCTGCTCGTCGCTGCAGCCGCTGTGAGTGCGCTCTCCTCGCGCTTGCTCGTCGACGCGCTGGACGTTGTGCGCTGGTCGAGCGGCGCGAGCGTCTCGTACAGCGACCTCGGCTTTGAGTGCTTTGGCCGCGTCGGCCGCGTCGCGACGAGCGTGCTCGTGCACGCGTGCTTCCTCATCACATGCACAGGGTACCTCTCGCTCGCAGCGTCCTGCATCGCTGGCATCTCGGGTCTCCAGACCGGCACTGTGCTCGTGCTCCTCACATCGATCGTGTGGCTCCACGTGTTTGTCAAGTCGCTCAAGGCGCTCGCAGTCGTGTCGGCGCTGAACGTCGCAGTCGCGTTCTGGATCGAAGCCGTGATCTTTGGCGACGCGATGTACCCGCTCACGCAGATCGCGCTCGAGACGCCGGCGTTCGAGTTCGAGACGCCCGATCTCTCGCACGCGAGCGTCGCAGTCAAGCTCTCGTATAGCTTCTCGCTCCTTGCGAGCGGCTTCTCAGTCCACGCGCTCGTGCCGACCGTGTACAACGCCATGGACGACCACCGCGAGAGCGCGCGCGTCGTTGCGCGCAGTCAGCTCGGCGCCATGGCGCTGCTCTACCTCCCGATCTGCGTCGTCACGTACGCGGTCTACGGCGCGTCGCTCCAAGCGCCCGTGTTCTTCAACATGCGCAACACGGTCGTGCGGAACCTCACAGTCGTGCTCTACACGATCCACCTCCTGCTCTCGTACACCGTTGCGCTCTACCCGCTGCAGCGCGCGTTCGAGCGCTGGCTGCTCCAGGTCGCACCGTGCAGCGGCGACTGGCAGCGCGCGCGTCGAGCGAGTGCGCTTCCGGGCGTCCAAGCGAGCGGCGCAGTCGGACTCGGCGACAGCGACGCCGACGACGCAGACGCGAGCCGCACAAGCGCGCGCCGCATCGAGACAGCAGTGACGCTCGCGAGCCGCTCGGCGCTCGTGCTGCTCACGCTTGCGCTCAGCTACGCGCTCACACCGAGCGCTCTCAACATCTTTGGCGCGCTCCTCGTGCCCGTGACGCTCCTGTCGTTCGTGCTCCCAGTCGTGTTCTACTGGATGCTCTGCCGCGACGACGCGCAGCGTCGCGACAAAGTCGCAGCGCTCAGTGTGCTCGTGCTCGCGCTCGGGACCATGGGATGCAGCCTCACTGTCTTTGTCTGATCCGTCGTGCCGTTCCGCCAGCTCCTGCATCTGTGCAAGTGACAGCGCAACCGTGTGCACCAGCGTCGAAGTTGGTTGACGCAGTTTGACGACCTGGTAGTCACTCGATGGAAACGTTGGTAGTCACTCGATGGAAACGTTGGTAGTCACTTTAGTGAGTTGTTCAAAATCCACACACGCACGCTCTGCTGTCCTCTGTCTCTCGCTCGCTCGTGCGTCTTAGATCGATGGACCGAGCATTGGCTTTGCGCGCGCGTCCAACTGCTGCGACGCCTGCTGGCTGTACGGGTACGGCGCACTCGTCGCTGGCGCAAACGCTGCGTACGACTGCTGCGGCGCATTCAGTGGCTGGCGGTCGCTCGCCTGCTGCTGCTGCTGCTGACCGTAAAAGTTGCGCGGGTGCGGGTTGAACGGCCCCTGTTGCTGCTTGATCGGCATGCGGATCTCCTGGTAGCCCTGACGGCGACCGCGGCGCGAGAACATGACGTAGCACGAGAGCGCAACGAGCGCGATCTCAAAGAACACGATCGCAAAGATGAAGACTGCGATGAGGAGCGACTGGTCGTTCACCCACACGACCATGCGCGACTCGCACGCGCAGAGCATCGAGTGCTGCGAGAGCGAGTCGCTGAGGCTAAAGTTCGCGCCGGCGCACTTGAGGAAGTCGCTCCCAGGCGTGAGCTCGTTCGTGCCAATGCGGCAGTTCGCTTCGACAAACTTGGCAAACCAGCCAAAGTCCGGGTTCTCGCACGTTGCGCGGAGCACTTGCTTCGCTGCGCGCGTGAGGTCAATGTCGACGCCGAGGCCGCAGTGGTTGTACGCGTCTTTGAAGCGCCGGTTGATCCACTTGAGGATCGCTTGGTCGCCGGGCGAGAGCACTGAGAGGTCAAAGTTGCTCTTCGACACAGTCACGAGCGAGCCGTGGACGTGGTACATGAAGCCAGCGAGCGAGAGCTGCGCAATGACGGACACGGCGACGAGGATCGCGTACGGGAAGAGGAAGACTTTGCTGTCCCACTGCGCGCCGCAGCACCCAAGGAGCGCGATGAGGATGATCAGCGCGCCGCACGTGATGATCGCGCTCGTGATGCCGCCGTCCGAGAACTCATTCACGTCTGGGAGTGACACCATGTAGCCTGTAGCGCGTACAAACATACAGAGAGAGAGAGATAGGGACATACGCACACGAGCATGAGCGATCAAGCGCATGGAAGAACAAGAAGAAGGCGTGTCGACGCACCGCCGAGCGTCACGAGCACGGAGCCGAGGAGGAGGAAGAGCACATTCGTGAACACGAGCACGCTCCGAGAGAGCGAGCGCCACGCGTGTTTTGTCATCGTGGGTGTCACTGGACGTTCGTTCAGTCGTTCAAGCACTTGGTCGGTCGGTCGATCGATCTGCGGCGGCGTCGTCGATGTGGGCGTCGCGCGCTTCGTTCGCTAATCAACGGCGTCGTCGTCGTTGCTGTCGTCTGGACCGCTTGTCTCTGCTCTTCTGTGTCGAGCTGCTCGCCTCTGCCTCACGACCGTGACGAAATCAAGGGACTGACGTGACGAAAGCGAGAAAAATCAGTGGCGTCGTCTTTTCAAACGCAAGGCATCGATGACGGCATAGTTTATCTAGGCTTGCTGTCTGCACTTGTACAAGAAAACGAATACCTCTACATCTATGGTAACATCCATTTACATCCATTAACGCCCACGTCTTGACTCTACCAAATAGACACAAACAGTAACCTCCATTCACGCCCATGAGTGATCAATCCAGCTTCAACTTGATTCGATGGCTCCAAGACACATTCAGTGCTCAGCTCCTGCAACCACTACTGCCGCTGCTACTGAGAGTGCCAGTGCTAGTGCCAGTGCTCGGCGGTGTCAGTGGCATCGCCACCGCTGCTGTCCGTGCCGATTGCTTCTGCAGACGCTGCGCATAGCTCGTAGTCGAGAGGAACTGCTTGTACGACAGCGGCGTCATCGCAGTTCCTGTCGCTCTTGCTGCTGCGAGCAGTCCGCTTGCTGCTGCATCTGCTGCCTGCTGTTGCATCGCCGACAACAACACGCACGAGTCAGTGAGACTGACGCGGCAAATCGCACATGCTGCACTTGAGCTTCTAGCCGTGGCAACAGGTGCAACATGCACACACACACACAAGCAACTGGTTGTACCAGCGTCAGAGCACGCACAGGCGATTGAGTCGCTACCACACAGTCGATCGAGAGCTCGAGCTCTTCGAGATCCGAGTACGAGCTCGCACTCGATAGCGACGCAGGCGATGCGAGCGACGACGCTTCATCGATCTGCTCGAGCGGCGCAACTGGCGCGCACACTGCGATGTCGTCTTCATGATGGCGGCGGTATCCATCGACAAACGCGTCGTAGCAGCTTGGACTCGGTGCTGGCGGTGGTGTGTTTGCTTGTGTTTGAGTAGCACCAGTCGCTCGTTTTGGCACTGTGCTTGGTAGTTGGGTCTGCTGCTGCAGTGCATGACCACAGCGTTGTCAGTCTCAACACGCACATGTCGATTGTCGTGGAGGTGCACTGCCACTTGTGCCTTGCGTTCACACACACACTGCCGTACCGTTCTGCAACGCAGCAGAGCGCGTAGTCGCTCTCGCCGTTCGCGGTACTTGTCTCGCTCACTGCAGCGACTCGCATTGCAAGAGTCCGGTCGAGAGCAGCAGCACAGTCGCGTCAGTCGATATGCTGCGTTTGCTTGTGCACATTCACTCAAGCAGAGCGTCCATAGCAAACTCACACATGTCCTGCAGCACCATTGGCAGCACCAACAGCAGTAGTAGCAATAGCAGACACAGGACCCGACTCGTGCTTGAGTCTCTTGTCGATCTGCTGTCGCTGCTGGCGTGCAAACTCGCGGCCATAGAGCTGCTGCTGCACATCTCGGAGCTTGTCATTCAGCGGCGTTTGCTTGAACGTCGATGGGATCACGTACGCGCCTGGACCTGCGAGTGTGTGCACGCGCTGGATGTAGCTACTGCGGGCATCGCGCGCAACGAGCTGATGTGGCAGCAGCAATGGTGCCGGCTTGAGCGCTGTGTCTGGTTTGGAAGCGACAGCATTTGGAGTAGCACCAGAAGCAGTAGCACCAGTAGAAGACGAGGAAGACAAAGTGGAGAGTGCTGTCATGTCCGAGTGGTGAGAGCAACTGGAGTGTGTTCGCTTTGCTGCCGATGCGTGCGTGTGGATCCGGACAACAGCGCCATGAGCGAGCAGAGGGCAAGCAGGCACCAACAAGCAAGTGGCTACAAATAGACGAGTCATCTTATTCGAGACATTCACTCTTGTTGAGCCAGTCGCAAGGAGCATTGGGCAGCTCCGCTCTGCATCAGCTCTGCTCCGCTTTGCTTTCGTTTGCCTTGGACTGTATACCAGCTCAACTCTGCTCTGATCAACTGTGGCGGCGCTGCTGCTGCTGCTGCTGTGACGCGACGGAGAACGCAGTTGTGCACGCAATGCCAGCGGCAAAGAGGACGCACGAGAGTGTCATGACGTTCCCAGTCCCGAGCGGTGAGATCTTCTCAGCGCCGTAGATCTGCACCGCGAGCTCTGACGCAGCCGAGAAGAGCATGAGAACGCCGATGTACAGTCCGTTGTTGTTGAAGCCGTGCGCGGTCTCTTGGATCTCTTTGCCCATGATGCCCACGACGGCGTACGGGAAGATCGTCACGACAGTCTGGTAGAACGCCGTGGCAATAAACGCGCCGACTGTGAGCGGGAGCCAGTGCCGTCCGACAGATACTGCGACAACGAGTGCGAGCTCTAAGATTCAGTAGTCGTCAGCGAGCGCAAATGAGCAAGTGTGTTCTCTGCCATCGCACTGGAGATCCACACTCAAGACCAGCAGACAGGAGCGTACGGCGCACCTCCAATCACGAGTCCAACGATCGATGCGCGCTTGAGGAAGCTCGCGTTCGGTACGCGCGGCGTCACGTACAGGAAGACCAAGCACGTCACGGCTTGCAGTCCATTCTGCGCAACAAGACAAGTGAGAGACGCACACGACGTCGCGTCATGTCCACAAGCAGAAGAGTGTCGATCGAGATGAGCAAGCGCCACACCTGCCCCATCAGCGACAAGTTGGCTGTGTCGAGACCGTGTTTGTACGCATCGAGTCCGTCGTCAGTGCATCCTGCGCAAGCATCGAGCGTGAGCGAGTGATCGAGTGATGCGTTTGCAGCCACAGACAGCGAGTCGAAGCGACAGGAGCGTACGGGCGTCTTTGCAGCCTGCGTAGACGTTGCTGCCCCACCAGTGGTAGATCTCGTCTTTGAACGACGACCACGCAAAGCTGCACGTGCGAGCAAGCAGTCGGTCGTTGCACAGTCCCATCAACCCAGTCAGTCTGGTGGTGCTCTTGGCCATCTCACATAGCTACGAGCAATCTGAGGGACGTACTAGAGCACAAAGTGCACGAGACAGAGCTTGCGAAAGAGCATCGGCGCAAAGAGGATCTGGTCCCAGACCTCGCGCACGAGACGTGCTAGTGGTGGCTGGAACGCCGGACGGTCCTGTGGGTGCTCGGTCCGCAAGTAGATGCACGCTGCGGTCGTGACGAGCAGCCCAGCGAGCGCTGCGCTGAACGAGATGAGGATGTCACGGCCACTGATCTCGCTCGCAAACACCACGACTGCTGTGTTGCGGAAGAGCAGGAGCCCGAGAATGCCGCCGACGCCGTCCCACATCGCCACTGCAGCTTGCGCGTGCACTTGGTACTCGATCGGGACTTCGTCCATGATGCGCGCACGCAGCCCAATCTGTCACGGCCAGTGCATGTTGTCAGTGACAATGCTACTAGAGCGCGTGCGCAGATCCAGAGACGTACGTTGATGAGCAAGACGCCGATGCTGATGAGGAAGAGCAGGAGCTTCGTCACGCCCGTGAAGTCCGGAAAGAGCACTTGCGCCGAGCCAAAGAGCAGCCCAGCGACTGTGAGCGTGAGCGTTGCGCTCACGAGGAACGCGTTGCGGCGGCCCCACTTTGACAGCGACCGGTCGGACGCAGCGCCGAGGATCGGACCGAGGAAGAACGTCACGAGCGGCGGCACGAGACGTGGGACTGAGTCTGAGATCGCCATCGACTTCATGTACGACGTGCGTACGTCGTGAAAGACTGTGCCTGCGATACACAAGCGCGCTCGAGTGAGCGACGCGAGCATCGTTATGGAAGAGCAAGCGAACGAGTGAATGGACGTACTGAAGACCGAGTACGCGACCCAGGGCATTGCGAGGATGATACATGTTCGGAACGCGTGCATGTCGACTGTCGGTGGCGATAGCGTGCTCTGTCTCGCTGTTGCGTGCGCTGACAGCCGCGCAGACTTGGCTATCGTCTTCTTTCGCTTCGTGCGCTCGCTCTCGCGCGATGGCGAGAGCAGCAGCGCACTTGCGCTCCCGAGCATGGCGTCGTTCACGTCGTCGAGCATGTGTGCGTGGCGCGACTCGGACGTGCGCTCTGGACTCGGCGACATGACGATCAAGACTTCAGACGGTCGCATCGCGTGCATCTGCTGCGCGAGTGCTGCGTCGCAGTCAGCCGTCTGCAGCGCCGCCATGTGAGCGTCGACGTCGCCATTGAGCGGCGCTGATGTTGCGCTCTGCATTGCTTTTACAGTTGTGCTGCGCTGTTGTCTTTTCTGTGTGTGGGTGTGCTGTTGTGTGGTCCACATGGATTAATAAGCTACTCGACCAGCACGACGAGCAACTCTAACATGGCTACGCTGGATCACCACGCGCTCTTCACTTCCACAAGACACGTCACGACGCACATGACGACGCAACTCACAAGGCAAGAGAAAAGAACAAGAGAACGGATGGATGTTTGGATGGAGCACCGCAAGAACTTCATTCATTGCTGATGCTACAAGCGTAGAGAAGCAAACAAATTCAGGGCCGTCGCGCGCCGGCTTCCTCGATTTCTAAACGAAGCGGCGCTAGCGACGAGCGAGCGAAGAGAGAGATGGTGGTGGTGGAGCGCGCTGCTGCTGCTGGCAATCGCGACCGACCGACTGCACGAGCGTGGCGTCGTGCGCTGATTGTCGCTTCGTGGGAACGCGCAGCGCTCGAGCCGATGCTGTGGCGCATCGGTGCAAGTACAGCAGCAGGTGCTGGAAATACGGCAACTTAGAGGTCCTCGTCCTCGTCTGGGAGTGGCACCGACGACGCGGCCGCCTGGGTCTCCGCCTCGATCTGCGCAATCTGTTCCTGCGTGATGAGCACATCTGGCGGCGCGAGCGCAGGCGCCTCGACGAACGTCAAGTTGTTGTCGCTGATGTGGCACAAGAGAAATCACATCACAGTGTTGTCAGTCACATGGTCGCGTGGTCCAGGTACAACAGAGATGAGGATCGCCAGTAGCACGCAGCAACGATGCCAAAAGACGTACCCCACGAGCTTGCGCGCGAGCCAGAGGAACGGCTTCTCGAACTGGTAGTTGGACTTGGCCGAGATGTCAAAGTACTGGAGGTTCTTCTTGCGGTGGAACGTGATCTGCTTCGCCTTGACCTTGCGGTCCTTCACCTCGACCTTGTTGCCGCAGAGCACGATCGGGATGTTCTCGCACACGCGGAAGAGGTCACGGTGCCAGTTCGGCACGTTCTTGTACGTAATGCGCGACGTCACGTCAAACATGATGATCGCGCACTGGCCCTGGATGTAGTAGCCGTCGCGGAGACCGCCGAACTTCTCCTGGCCGGCCGTGTCCCAGCAGTTGAAGCGGATCGGGCCAAAGTTCGTGTGGAACACGAGCGGGTGGACCTCGACACCGAGCGTCGCTGTGGGTTCAAAAGACCAAGAGGCATTGGCGTCAGTCATGAGCAAGTTCACATGGCTGGGACAGTGAAGTGTAAGAAAGATGAAGGCAGGAGGACGCACCAACGTATTTCTTCTCGAACTCGCCCGTCAAGTGGCGCTTGACGAACGTCGTCTTTCCGACGCCGCCGTCACCGACGAGGATGAGCTTGAATTCCGGGACGTTCTGGGCCTGCAGGTCGCATAAGAGAGATAAGAGTGAGTGAGCCATTGGAGGTCATGCTTGCTGTGGTTGGTGTATGATGTGTGAGTGGGTGTGAAGGCAAGCGCGTCGAGAGGTGTGCTGGCGCGACGAAAGGGAACGAGCCCATGTCGGGAGCTCGTGTCTGTGTGCTGCTGTCGCGAGTGTGTTGCTGAACGAGACGACGCGTTGTCGGGAACTGGCAAGAGTAAGCCATGTCGTGCTGAAGTGATCGGTTGGTCGTTCGTCATGCACGACTTGGTGCCGCATCGAGCGCGAACTCGCAGCAGATGCAGCTGTCGTGACGCTTGCGCGACGCAATGTCGATGCTGTTCGTGGGTTGGTTGTTGCTTGCGTAGTCGCTCGAGACGCGGGTCCATGATCTCGCTGCGCTCTCGTTCTCACGCATAGTCGTCGTGCACACGCCTCGTTGACGCACCGCACGATCACACACCCACACAGAAGAGCGCGGGCGACAACGACGACGACGTACCATGGTGACGGACTGCGTGCGCGAGCGTGTGCGTGCTGTGTTACTTTACCAACTATCGCGCGCTTTCGAGCTCGTGTCGACCCGCGCAACGAAGATGAACCCGCGAGGAGGACGAGAAGGAAGAGGCGGGGAGAGGGCCGCGCGCCAACCAACCACGCGCGTGGCACTTTTACATACAAAATTCAAGTTCGGATTCGCGGAACGAGGTTTTTTCACAGGTCCGACCGATAAAACCTCGCAGGCTGTTGCGCAGGTCGGTGAATAGGCTGTTCTGCAGGCTGCTCGAGACGAATTGAATGGCGCGAGCATGTCGGTTCATCGCAGTCCTACACACTTGGATCGCCAGCATACGTCGTCGCGCTCTCTCTCGCTCTCGCTCTCTATCGCCCACTAGCAAGCACCATGCACCTCATGTACTACCTCGGTGAAGACGGCAAGCGCGTGTACACGCTCAAGGTGCGTCGTCGTGCGCGCTACTGTGCATGCCCTTACATGCCTCGCTCAACTAAACAAACAACCTCGTGCTCACACTGCTCGCGCTCTTTGCTTGAACTGTCGTGATGAATGGAACGCATGTGCGCTCGCGCAGAAGGAGGACCCGTCGGGCAAGCCGACGCACTCGGCGCACCCGGCGCGCTTCTCGCCGGACGACAAGTTCTCCAAGGAGCGCATCATCACGAAGAAGCGCTTTGGTCTCCTGCCAACGCAGTCGCCGGACCCGATCTTCAACTAGAGCCTGTGCCGTCGTGCGCCCGCACAAGCTGCACGCGCTTGTCTAGCAAGTGTGCAACAAGACACTTGCGCTTTGCAACAACTGCAGCTGCGTGAGATGCTAGCGCCACTTGCGTCTTATTGAGCGCAACACGTCGTCTACGAGCTCTTGTAGATTTATCTAACGTATATATAGAGACTTGAAAACACACACATGTGTGTGCATGTGCTTCACGTCCACGAGTGTCCTGACGATGCTCTCGATGTCCTGACGATGCTCTCGATGTCCTGACGATGCTCTCGATGTCCTGACGATGCTCTCGGTCATGAGAGAGAGCTGCACACGCACGCTCACATTGGACGTTCATGCTCATGGAGGCGTTGCTCAAGCGTTCAAGCGTCCGACGACTACTGTCACAGCTGTGAAAACAAATACCCTCTCGAAAGAGATTCTAGTGAGTATTTATAGCGGGTGTAGCAGTACGCAGTCACTTGGTTCCAGTATGTTCTAATTACTTCACCGCCCGCTAAAAGCCCGCGCATTGTATTTTGACAACTCGGTAGTCACACATGGTAATCACAAATGAAACAAGAAAATCGTCACTTGATCAGCAACGACAGCAACAAGAGCATGGAGCTGCTCTCGAGCAGCAGCGACGACGACGAGTGCAGCGTCGCGACGCCAGTGCGCGTCTCGACATCGTATGCCAGCTCGTCTCCTGCAGCAAGCAGGGATCGCGTGTCGAGCAGTAGCACGAGCGCGCTCTTTGATGGCTCGTTCGGCACTACAGATCACAGCGAGGGCTGCGAGACGGAGCTCATGGAGTCGCTGCTCGCATCGACGCCACGCTCACGTCACTACCCTCGATCGCGCGATGGCAGCAGCCCATATACAACAGCAGGTAGCAGAAGCACACAGAGCGATGCGACGCCATCGAGCGCAAAGAAACCAGTGATCTCTGCGCGCGCGATGCTGCTCAAGATGCTCCCAAAGACCTCCGCGGCTGCAGCCGCAACAGCAACAGCACCACTCGCTTCGTCACGAGCAGTCTCAAGCGACAGCACAACCAAGGCTCTTGATGCTACTGTCACTGCTGATACGAACAGCTCACATCGAGCGCCGCCAGCACTGACACTAACGAGACGCACATCTGCGAGCGAGACTGTGTCTGCGAGCGAGCGCATCGCGCTCAAGTACGGGCTCATGCGCTCGCACAGTCCTGCTCCAGTCGCAACTACAAGTATTCCAGCCTCTGACTCGCGCCAGCACAGCAACACATCCGACAACACATCGACTGCGACGGCTGCTGCTGCTCCAACGCCAGTCGTGCGCACGCCGTCGCCAGTAGCAGCGCATAGGAAGCCGCGCGAGCGATCGTCAGTCTGGGACTCGAGTGCCACTGGGATCGCTAGTTCTGCAATCAGAAGCAGCGCTGCTGCGCCAGCGTACGTCTCTCCGTTCGCGAGCAAAGACGGCTTGGCGAATTCGAAGCGACGGCGGCAGCAGCACCACTCGAACGAGGAGGACCGTCTCGCTACTGCTGGCGCCAACACTACAACTGATAGCGCCAGCATATACACTCGTGGTACTGGAGCCGCCTCAGCGAAGCGCGAGACCGTCAGTCGCGACCTGAACGACACGATCGACTCGGACGACGGCTGGATGTCGGACGCAAAGGACGTCGCGCAGGACCAACTTGCGCCAAAGCGAGGCGCGCGTGCGAGTTCCAGTGCGAGCAGTCGACTCGGTGCACCTGCACTACCACTCGAGCGCGTACCACCGCGCTCTTATAAGCGACTTCGGACGCGTCAGTCGAGACCTGGAGACGCTGGCGACTGGAGCGGCGACGACAACGACGAAGCGACTGAGAGCGAGTGCTGGCCTCGCTTACCGCCACCAGAGGTGCGTCGTCTCTGCTACTGCCTAGCGGTGCTGCTGTTCTCTCACACACGCACGCTTGTGGCTGCGGCGTCTCGTTAGATCAAGCAAGGGCCGATGACGCTCACGTCGAGCGTCGTAGGCGGTCCGTCTGCGACTGTGTGCGCGAGCATCAACAGCTTCTTGTTTGACTACCAGCGCGAAGGCGTGCAGTTCCTCTACAGCGCGTACGCGCGCAACACCGGTGCGATCCTCGGCGACGAGATGGGCCTCGGCAAGACGATCCAAGTCATCGCGTTCCTCGCAGCAGTGCTCGCAAAGCGCGGCGACCAGAGCGACAAGACTGCGTGGCGCGAGCTCCGTCGCGCGCGCCGCGCTGCTGTTGCAACGCCCGAGCGTGGCGCGTCTGTGTACGACGCGCTCGGTGGTCCTGGTCCGATCCTCGTGGTCGTCCCAGCGTCGCTGCTGCACAACTGGGAAGCCGAGCTCCAGACGTGGCTCTGCTGCTGCACGGTGCTGCTCCATGGCAAGCCACAGGAGCGCGCGGCGACCGTCCAGCAGATCCCACAAGGCGAGTACGAGATCGTGATCTGCTCGTACGACACGCTCAAGTCGACTGTGCGCGAGCTCAACGCCGTGCCGTGGGAGGCGATCGTGCTCGACGAGATGCACTGTCTGAAGAACCCCGAGTCGCAGCTCACGCAGACGGCGCAGGCGCTCACGTGCGCGCGCAAGCTCGGACTCACAGGCACGCTCATGCAGAACAACGAGAAGGAGCTCCACTGCCTCGTCGATACGATCGCACCAGGCGTGCTCGGGACCTGGAACGAGTTCCGCGTGTACTACGGCGACGACATCAAGTACGGCCGGAAGATGTCGGCAGTCGCCGAAGCGCTAGCGCGGAGTCGCCGCAAAGAGAAGCAGCTCCGAGCCGTGCTCGCGCCGTTCTACTTGCGGCGCGAGAAGGCGATCAACCCGCGGTTCCAGGAGATCGCCAAGCGTGACCAAGTCGTGTTCTGCTACCTCACGCCGCTCCAGCTCGCGGCGTACAAGCGCATCCTCGCCATGCCAGAGTTTGCGCTCCTGCGCCGCGGCGACGAGCCGTGCGACTGCGGTCGTCCGAGCAAGCGGTCGCGCAAAGCGTGCTGCTACCAGACACCGCGCGACCTCAAGGACGATGACAATGACACACCAGCGCTGATCTGGGAGCGCTTTCACGAGCACAGCGAAGCGTGTCGCGCGTGTCCAAACTGCGTCGGCCTCGTGTGCGTCGCGCAGCTTCTCAAGCTCGCGAACCACATGGAGCTGCTCAAAGTGAACCCACGGGACCCGCCTGAGATCCAAGCGTACGCTGCGCGGTTCGCTGTCGCTGCGTTTGGTGATGACCTCGACGCCGTCGGCGGCACTGACCAAGTCGCGTCGTTCCACGCGACGCAGGCGCTTGGGACTGCGACGTGCGGCAAGATGCGCGTGCTCGAGAAGCTCCTCGCGCGCTGGACGAAGCGGCGCGAGAAGACGCTGCTCTTTAGCCGCAGCACGCGCATGCTCGACATCCTCCAGCTCTTCCTCATCTCCAAAGCCGTGACGTACGCGCGGCTCGATGGACAGACCAAGGTCGACGACCGCCAGCGACTTGTGAACGAGTTCAACAGCCCAGAGAGCCGCACGAGCGTGTTCCTCATTAGTACAAAGGCCGGCGGCTTGGGCCTGAATCTCCCGTCGGCGACGAACGTCGTGCTCTTTGACCCGAGCTGGAACCCAGCGCACGACTGCCAGGCGCAGGACCGCGCGTACCGCATCGGCCAGACGCGCGACGTGCACGTCTATCGCTTGATCACGCTCGGGACGATCGAAGAGATGATCTACGTCCGGCAGATCTACAAGCAGCAGCTGAGCGACACGACGCTCAAAGGCGTCCAAGCGCCGCGGTACTTTGACGCCGTGCAAGGCGATCGGCACCAGCAAGGCGAGCTCTTTGGGATCCGGAATCTCCTCTGCTGGAAAGCAGGCGGCGTGCTCAAAGGCATCCAGGACGCGTACCGACGCAGCGCAGACGGTCTCGTGGTCCAAGAGAACCAAGTCGACTACGCCAAAGCCGCTGCGAGTGCGCAGCGCCAGTCACTGACAGCGAGGAGCAGCAAAGCGGCAAAGCGCCACGTCGACGACGAAGAGATGGCCGAAGTCGCGAGCGAGATCGTCGGGGCGATCGTTGCTGCAGACACTGCGGATGCTCCAACAGCGGAGGCGCCGCTCGCGAGTGCGCTGACGCGCGACGAGAGTGAGAGCGACGGCGACACGGAGCAGCAGGCGCTCGACGGCACGACGTTCTTGCACCACGACGACGTTGTCGGCGAGCAGCAACAGCAGCTCGATGAGATCGACGCGTCTGAGGACGAAAGCCGCTGTGAGACTGGTGCACGAGCGATCGAGCAGTCGCCAGACAAGCCGCTGCACGTGCAGACAGCGCTGTCGTTTGCCAAACAGCAGACGACGACGCCATCTACTGGCGCGAGACGACCGCGTGCGCGTGCAAAAGCGTCGGCAGCAGCACTAGCAGCACGAGCAGAGCACCGCAAGCGCATCTACATCCCAAAGTACCTCTGAGCGCCACGTGCCTACAATAGGACACAGACACACACACGTTGTAGAAGACAGACTGTCGAACAAGATGATGGAGATTCCCACTGCTGCTGCGTCGGCTCCTGGCGATCGCGAGTGTGCTCTAGCTGAACGAGCTCGGGTCCTTCGTGTTGCCGGTCAAGCGGCGGAACTTTTGCGCGATCTCGTCAAACTCGGTCGAGAGGTCGTCGAGGCAGTTGGCGAGCGCTTCGACTGGCGACGACGCGTCGTTCGTCTGCACGCGCACAGTGATGTCGTGAATGAGCGGGTGCGGGTGGCGGTAGCCGCTGAATGTCACGTTCGAGTCGCGCAGCAGCTGCCTGCGAGTGTGTATATGAGAGAGAGGTGTGTGTGTGTGTCAGTCACGCGCGCATTGATCGAAACAAGCAAAGCAGGCGACAAACGACGCACATGCGGATGAGGTTGCCCATCGTGTGGTCTTCGCGGAGGATCGTGAACTTGCCGGCGTTCTGGATCTTCGTGTCTTTCTCGTACGTCACCTTCTGCGCGCCCTCTGGCAGCATGTACGAGTCGGTGCGGTTCGGTGCGTTCATCGTAGCAACTCGAAGACGGCGTGCTCTTCCTTGCTTGCTTCCTTCTGCTTGCTTGTTTGCTGTGTGAGTGGTAACAGAGAGTGGTCAATAGTGAAGAAACTGCGGTGTTTGTCGGATAAAAGGCAGATTTTGTTACAGGATGTTTTCAAGGACATTTTGTTATGATTTTGATAAGAATCAACTCTTCTTGATTCTCAATTTATTCGAATGAGCTGCACGATGGACACGATGTTGCGAGCTGCAGCACATCGACCGAGAGCTTGTCTGCTGTGTTGCTACTCCTACTCCTACTCCTGCTCTTGTCCACACTACAGTGCGCTCGTTACGCTGCCAGATCGAGGCGTACACCACAAAGTCATCATGATAAATCGTCTGGAGTCTTGCTCTACTCGCACGAGTGACTGTGAACAAGCGGCTCTGGCATGGGCGTGGAGTCTGGCGTGGCAGCAGGTGTAGCTGTCGCTTCTTCAGTACTGTCAGAACTCGACTCCTTGGCGCTTGAAGCATCGTAGAGCTCGCGCATGATGCCATAGTTCAGCGCTGTCTCCGCGATGCTCTGCGGCGTCTCACTCTCGTCGTTCATTGGATTCGGCAACGCACCAGCTGCAAGCAGCGCACGGACGATCTCGACGTTGCCGCCAATTGCAGCCCCATGCAGTGCTCTGGATCCATCGTTCATCGCCTTCTCGATATCCGGGTGGTGCGTCAAGAGCGCGCGGACAACCTCGAGGTGACTCTTGCAGGACGCGATCATCAACGGCGTCATGCCGTTGTTCATGGGTTGGTCGACGTCGGCCCCGTGCTCCAGCAGCCGCTGCACGACTTCGACATGTCCGTTCAGAGACGCCAGCAGCAGTGATGCTGCGCCGTTGCCCATCGCTCGAGCGACATCTGCGCCACTCTGTAGGAGAGTGCGGACGACATCTGCATGACCGTTCGTAGCCGCAACGAGCAGTGCGGTGGAGCCGGTGTCGATCACATTGTTGACGTTGGTGCCGGCGGCGAGCAGATGCTGCACGATCTCGAGGTGGCCGTTCTGCGCTGCAACGAAGAGCGCCGTCGAGTCGTCGGACGCCTTTTTGTCCACTTCTGCGCCGCCTTGCACCAGCGCGCGGACGACGTCAGCGTGGCCGTTCGAAGCCGCGATGAACAGTGGCGTGGCGCTGCTCTCGATAGTGCTGTTGATGTCGGCGCCAGCATCGAGCAGCAGTTGTACGACTTCGAGGTGTCCCTTCAGTACCGCAACAAAGAGCGCCGTCGAGTTGTTGTTGTGCAGCTTGCTGTTCACATCTGCGTTGTTCGCGAGTAGGATGCGAACCACGTCCGCATGCCCCTGCTCCGCCGCGGTGCGCAGTGCCGTGAAGCCGTCAGTCAGTGCGCTGTCGATATCCGCGCCGCTCTCCAACAACACACGGACGATGTCAGCGTGGCCCCGTTGCGCTGCGACATAGAGCGGCGTCGAGCCTCGCTCGCCCGGCTTGTCCACCTCTGCGTGGTGCTTGAGCAGCAGGCGCACAGCGTCGACATGGCCGTTTAGCGCAGCGACGTACAACGACGTCTTGCCGTCGGTCACCGTGCTGTTGATGTCCGCCCCAGCTTCGTGCAAGAGACAGCGCACGATCTCGATGTATCCTCTGCTGGACGCGATCAAGAGCGGCGTCGCGCCGTCGTACATCGGTCGTGTGACGTCTGCACCAGCATCGAGCAGAATACGCGTGACCTCGAAGTGCCCAAGCTGCGACGCGATGAAGAGCGGCGTTGCACCGCTGTTCGCTGGTGCGTTGACCGATGCACCGGCGTCGAGCAGGACACGCACAGTGTCAACGTGGGCAAACTGCGACGCAATGAAGAGCGACGTCGTGCCATTGTCCATCGCTCGATCCACTTGAGCGTGGTGTTTCAGCAGCACGCGAACGACGTCGGCGTGGCCTTGCTGAGACGCGATGAACAGCGGTGTAACACCGTCGGTCCTTGCACTGTCGACTTCAGCGCCAGCGACGAGCAACGCTCGGACAACCTCCAAGCGGTTCATCTCCGACGCGATGTACAGCGGCGTGCAGCTCGCGTTGTCACGCTTGTCGATAGTTGCGCGGTGCTCGAGCAGCAGTTGTACGATCTCGAGGTGGCCCCCATGTGCGGCAGTGTAGAGTGGTGTCGAGCCGTCGTTCAAAGCTCTGTCGACGTCCGCGCCGGCGTCAAGTAGCACTCGAACAGCACTGAGATGACCTTTCGAAGCTGCGGCGAACAGCGGCGTCGCGCCTGCCTCATTCGCTTTGTCGACGTCTACGCCGGCGTCAAGGAGCACACGAGCAACGTCGCTGTGGCCGTTCATCGACGTGATCAAGAGCAAACTCGACCCGTCGCCAAGCGCTTTGTCGACTTGAGCACCAGCGGTGAGCAGTGCACGCACGGCATCGATGCGTCCATCGCGACACGCGACTTGAAGCGGCGTGTAGTCATTCGCTGTCGCTTTGTCCACTTCGGCGTGCTGCGCTAGCAAGAGACGCACGATCGCGACGTGTCCTTGATCTGACGCAACGTAGAGCGGCGTGAAATCACGCTTCGTAGCCTTGTTCACGTCTGCGCCTGCTTCAAGTAGTGCACGAGCAACGTCGATGTGGCCGTACTGCGCTGCGCAGAAGAGCGCCGTTCGGTCGTCATCGTCAACTGCATCGATTGCTGCGTTTGCGCGGAGCAGCAGCCGCACGATGTTCTCGTTTCCGCTCTTGGACGCAGCGATCAGTGGCGTCTCGCCAGCTTCATTGCGGGCTTCAAGGAGCGTCTTGTCCACGCGGCTGGCGTTCTTGCTGTTGTTGTCGTCGTCGCCAGCGCCTGTGAGACTGGTGCTGTTGCAATACAGAAGCGCATGCGCGCGCTCGACGTCATCGACGCGACAGGCAGTGTGGAGCGCGAGGACTTGAGCCGTGAGGTCGTGGGGCTGCTGTTGCGTTTCGTTATTGGTGGTGTTGGCGTCTCTGGCGGCGCTACTGCTGCTTGTGTCGACGTGCATCGTTCGTCGTCAGTCAAGTGCGTCTTGCGTCCTGCGTCTTGAATCTGGTTGTGTCGTGGAGTGTGCAAAGCGTGTCTGTTTTGTGTGTGAGAATGTGTGTTGCTGCTGGAAGTGCGCAACAATTGTGCGGATGTCAATTCTCACAAACACTAAGGATTTGTATTTCTAGATAAGAAAGTTACAGTGATTCACTTATTGCCATACGGACCTGTGGCTACATCTTTTGCAGTGGATTCTTCACTTCTGTAACGTATAGAAATCGAACAGCGTATCCATGAGTATCCGCAGCTTCAAGACGACGCACTCTCTCGAGCTGCTTGAGTGCTCTTGCTCTCGCTCCCTGCTCTGCTCTACTCTGCTGCTGCTACTGCCTCGCAGGCATTGAGTCTCAATCCACGCATGTTTGCTGCGCTCGTATGTTGTTCTTATAGCCAACGTGCTCAGCTCACATGACTCGATGCAGACATCGAACGTGAGTGTGAAAGTGTGTGTGTGGCATACGGTTGTCTCCGTCCAAAGAGTACGCGCGTGCGAACGGGTAGCGCTTGGCAAGCCCAGGTGTGTTGATCCTGACAGCATGACCGAATCCGGTCTCAGAGATTGGTGTCGTCGTCGACGATCACGCACCACCAGGACACAAAGTGGCGCTCCCGATTGCAGTGATAGCCAACCAGCAGCCACAAGTTTCGGTCGTTAAGGAGTGTCTGTGCTCGGGATCCAGAGAGAGAGAGAGTTGCGTGCCAACAATGCTCAAATCTCATAGCTCGCGCTCGCTGTCGCTGTCGCAGTATCTGTCGGACGGCACTGGCTCCCGCTCACAGTCGGCGCGTTTATTGCCACGGCGTTCTACCAGACTGTCGTGACGATCTTCCCGTACGCCGTCGTGGGCATCATGGGCAAAGAGATCCAAGAGACCGCGCACGGCTTCAACAACAACGGACTGTACATCGGCGTTCTCATGCTCTTCTCGGCTGCGTCAGAGCTCGCGGTGCAGATCTACGGCGCTGAGAAGATCTCACCGCTCGGGACTGGGAACGTCATGACACTCTCGTGCGTCCTCTTTGCCGCTGGCATTGCGTGCACAACTGCGTTCTCCGTCGCGTCACAGCAGCAGCAGCAGCAGCGCCGCCACAGTTGATCAGAGCAGAGTTGAGCTGGTATACAGTCCAAGGCAAACGAAAGCAAAGCGGAGCAGAGCTGATGCAGAGCGGAGCTGCCCAATGCTCCTTGCGACTGGCTCAACAAGAGTGAATGTCTCGAATAAGATGACTCGTCTATTTGTAGCCACTTGCTTGTTGGTGCCTGCTTGCCCTCTGCTCGCTCATGGCGCTGTTGTCTGGATCCACACGCACGCATCGGCAGCAAAGCGAACACACTCCAGTTGCTCTCACCACTCGGACATGACAGCACTCTCCACTTTGTCTTCCTCGTCTTCTACTGGTGCTACTGCTTCTGGTGCTACTCCAAATGCTGTCGCTTCCAAACCAGACACAGCGCTCAAGCCGGCACCATTGCTGCTGCCACATCAGCTCGTTGCGCGCGATGCCCGCAGTAGCTACATCCAGCGCGTGCACACACTCGCAGGTCCAGGCGCGTACGTGATCCCATCGACATTCAAGCAAACGCCGCTGAATGACAAGCTCCGAGATGTGCAGCAGCAGCTCTATGGCCGCGACTTTGCACGCCAGCAGCGACAGCAGATCGACAAGAGACTCAAGCACGAGTCGGGTCCTGTGTCTGCTATTGCTACTACTGCTGCTGTTGGTGCCAGTGGTGCTGCAGGACATGTGTGAGTTTGCTATGGACGCTCTGCTTGAGTGAATGTGCACAAGCAAACGCAGCATATCGACTGACGCGACTGTGCTGCTGCTCTCGACCGGACTCTTGCAATGCGAGTCGCTGCAGTGAGCGAGACAAGTACCGCGAACGGCGAGAGCGACTACGCGCTCTGCTGCGTTGCAGAACGGTACGGCAGTGTGTGTGTGAACGCAAGGCACAAGTGACAGCGCACCTCCACGACAATCGACATGTGCGTGTTGAGACTGACAACGCTGTGGTCATGCACTGCAGCAGCAGACCCAACTACCAAGCACAGTGCCAAAACGAGCGACTGGTGCTACTCAAACACAAGCAAACACACCACCGCCAGCACCGAGTCCAAGCTGCTACGACGCGTTTGTCGATGGATACCGCCGCCATCATGAAGACGACATCGCAGTGTGCGCGCCAGTTGCGCCGCTCGAGCAGATCGATGAAGCGTCGTCGCTCGCATCGCCTGCGTCGCTATCGAGTGCGAGCTCGTACTCGGATCTCGAAGAGCTCGAGCTCTCGATCGACTGTGTGGTAGCGACTCAATCGCCTGTGCGTGCTCTGACGCTGGTACAACCAGTTGCTTGTGTGTGTGTGTGCATGTTGCACCTGTTGCCACGGCTAGAAGCTCAAGTGCAGCATGTGCGATTTGCCGCGTCAGTCTCACTGACTCGTGCGTGTTGTTGTCGGCGATGCAACAGCAGGCAGCAGATGCAGCAGCAAGCGGACTGCTCGCAGCAGCAAGAGCGACAGGAACTGCGATGACGCCGCTGTCGTACAAGCAGTTCCTCTCGACTACGAGCTATGCGCAGCGTCTGCAGAAGCAATCGGCACGAGCAACAGCGATGACAAGGACACCGACGAGCGCTGTCACTCGCCCTCGCAGCAGCAGTAGCAGTCGTTGCAGGAGCTGAGCGTCCATGGAGGCTCGAGCAGTTGAAGCTGAGCAGCAACCCGGTTGATCGCTCGGTGATCGCGAAGCAGCGCGCGCGAAGCGCTACGACAGTGCGACACACTTGCTTTTGAACGCGCTCTCATGCTGTGCTCGCTGCCACTGCGGCTGGAGCTGCTGTTGCCATAGGCATTGCTTGGAGCGTTGGTATCTGCGTCACGAGGCGCTTGACGTCATTGCTCTATTTGGTGCAATAGGTACAGTGTCGCTTGGTTGCTGTCATGTCGCAGTCAGTGCATGACTGAAACCATTACTCATATTAGCTCAAAATGAGGCAATGGATTCGACAATGCACTGATATAAAGCAAATGACAGCATCGACGCGATTGCGCATTTCGCACATGCTCGCAATAGAAGCGCGCTTTTTGATGTCATCGCTGCACGAAGCAGAAATTGTGACGTGTCGATCGCTTGAGGCAAGCGAGCGTGCGACGCAAATATGCTCTCGAATGAATCCAGTGAGACTTGGGCAGCGGATTCGCTCGAATATGCTCGGATCGATTTCACTTGATTTCAATAGCAAGTGAGACGCAGATCTCGTGACGCGTCACTCACGTCGGCTCCAGCAAATCGAGGCGCACGAGACAGCAGCAACAGCTTGCTTTGCCTAGCTCGACACGAGGCGGCACTCGCTCATCGCGTCGCGGCGCCTGCTTACGTGCTTGCACTTGCTCGCGCTTGTGCTGCTTGCTTGCTGGTTTGCGCTCCTGCAAGCGCCTGAACCAA
Organism: Pythium guiyangense; assembly: GCA_003730235.1. Classification (NCBI taxonomy): domain Eukaryota; phylum Oomycota; class Peronosporomycetes; order Pythiales; family Pythiaceae; genus Pythium; species Pythium guiyangense. The sequence goes on from QXDM01000141.1 coordinate 83,019, forward strand.
CGCATTCTCCAATTCGAGCGCTCGAGTCCACAGCAACAGCAGCAGCAACAACAACAACAGCAACTACACTTGCAACACTTGCTCTGCTCGCGCACTCGCCTCTTCGTCTCCCTTACACACACGACAACGACAACAACAACAACACAGCAACAACACCAACAACATGTCGGCCAAGGCGATCCGCGAGTTTGACGGCAAGCGCATCCTCTCGAACGCGCTGCCGGCGTTCCACCTCGAGAAGCACTTTGCGCAGATCAGCGCTGCGAAGCTCGGCGCTGGCGAGACGAAGGACGAGTTCTTCGGCGCGATCGAGCAAGCGAACCCGTGGCTCTTGACGCTCGGCGACGTCAAGCTCGTGGTCAAGCCAGATCAGCTCATCAAGCGCCGCGGCAAGGCGAACTTGCTCCTGCTCAATGCGACGTGGGACGCCGTGAAGGACTGGGTCTGGGAGCGCATCAACAAGCCGATCCAGGTCGAGACCGTCACGGGCGTGCTCACGCACTTTATCGTCGAGCCGTTCGTGCGCCACGCTGGTGCGGACGAGCACTACGTCTGCATTGTCTCGAACCGCACGGGCGAAGAGATCTTGTTCTACCACGAAGGCGGCGTGGACGTCGGCGACGTGGACGCGAAGGCGCAGCGCTTGCAAGTGCCGCTTGAGACGTCTGTGAGCGAGAGCGAAGTCGCGGCGGGGCTGCTCGCGCACGTTGAGGACGCGCGTAAGCCGATCCTCGCCAAGTTCCTCGTGAACATGCTCGAGACGTTCCGCGCGCTGCACTTTGTCTACATGGAGATCAATCCGATCGTGCTCGTGGGCGACCAGCTCTCGGTCCTCGACATGGCTGCAAAGGTCGACGAGACGGCGTCGTTCCTCGTCGGTGACAAGTGGGGCGAGCTCGAGTTCCCGCCTGCGTTCGGCCGCGCCAAGTTCCCAGAGGAGGAGTTCATCCACGACCTCGACTCGAAGACCGGCGCGTCGCTCAAGCTCACGATCCTGAACCACACGGGCCGCATCTGGACGATGGTCGCAGGCGGCGGTGCCTCGGTCGTCTACGCTGACACGATCGCAGACCTCGGCTTTGGCCACGAGCTCGCGAACTACGGCGAGTACTCTGGCGCACCGAGCGAGGCGCACACGTACCAGTACGCCAAGACGATCTTGGACCTCATGACGCGCCAGTACGACGACCGCGGCAAGGTCCTGATCATCGGTGGCGGCATTGCCAACTTCACGGACGTCGCAATGACGTTCAAGGGGATCATCCGCGCGATCAACGAGTTCCAGCACAAGCTCAAGGAGCACAAGGTGCACATCTGGGTGCGCCGCGGTGGCCCGAACTACCAGGAGGGTCTTCAGCTCTTGCGCGACGTTGGCGAGCACACGGGCGTGCCAATCGAAGTGTTTGGTCCGGAGACGCACATTGTCGCGATCGTGCCCATGGCGCTCGGTCTCGTCGAGCCGCCGTCGGCTGCGAACAGCGCGCAGGCGCCACCGACGCACGCCGCTGCGAACACAAAGGTGAGCAAGAGCCTGCCGTCGTCCGGTAACAACAGCGACAGCGAGACGCCGAGCGCGGATGGCGACGACCTCTTTGCGTCGACCAAGGCGAGCCCGGCCAAGACGGTCGTGCCGACGATCCAGGACGAGAGCATCGTGCGCATGAACAGCAAGACGCGGTGCATCGTGTACGGTCTCCAGCAGCGCGCGGTGCAGGGCATGCTCGACTTTGACTACCTCTGCAAGCGCGAGACGCCGAGCGTCGCGGCGCTCATCTTTCCGTTCTCGCCGAACCACTACCTCAAGTTCTACTGGGGCACGTCCGAGCGCCTCATCCCCGTGTACCAGGACCTGAAAGAGGCCGTGAAGAAGTTCCCAGACGTGAGCGTGCTCGTCAACTTCTCGTCGTTCCGGTCCGTGTTCTCGTCGACGCTCGAGGCGCTCGAGTGCGAGTCGCTCAAGACGCACGCGATCATCGCCGAGGGCGTGCCAGAGGCGCAGACGCGTCTCATTATCAAGAAGGCGCAGGAGAAGAACGTCGGGATCATCGGTCCTGCGACCGTCGGCGGCATCAAGCCGGGCTGCCTCCGTATCGGTAACACGGGTGGTATGCTCGACAACATTGTGCAGTCGAAGCTGTACCGCCCAGGCAGCGTCGCGTACGTGTCCAAGTCGGGTGGCATGTCGAACGAGCTCAACAACATCATCTCGCAGACGTCGGACGGTGTGTACGAAGGCGTTGCGATCGGTGGTGACAAGTACCCGGGCTCGACGTTCATCCAGCACTTGCTCCGGTACGAAGCGAACCCGGACATCAAGATGATGGTGCTCCTCGGCGAAGTCGGCGGCACGGACGAGTTTGAGGTCTGCCGTGCGATCAAGAGCGGCAAGATCACCAAGCCAGTCGTCGCGTGGTGCATCGGCACGTGCGCCAAGATCTTCCCGTTCGAGGTCCAGTTTGGCCACGCTGGTGCGTGTGCGACCGGCGAGTCCGAGACGGCGTCGGCCAAGAACGCGGCGCTCGCGGCCGCTGGTGCGATCGTGCCAGAGAACTTTGACCAGTTTGGCAAGACGATTCGTCAAGTGTACGACAAGCTCGTGGGCGAAGGCGTGATCGTGCCGGCGGCTGAAGTGCCAGTGCCAAAGGTCCCGATGGACTACGCCTGGGCGAAGAACCTCGGTCTCATTCGCAAGCCAGCGAACTTCATCTCGTCGATCACGGACGACCGTGGCGAAGAGCTCCGGTACGCTGGCATGCCGATCTCGCACATCTTTGAGCAGGACATGGGCATCGGCGGTGTCATTGGGTTGCTCTGGTTCAAGCGCCGGCTGCCAGCGTACGCGGCCAAGTTCATTGAGATGGTGCTCATGGTCACGGCCGACCACGGTCCAGCAGTCTCGGGCGCGCACAACACGATCGTGACCGCGCGTGCTGGCAAAGACCTCATCTCGTCGCTCGTGTCGGGTCTCTTGACGATCGGACCACGCTTCGGTGGCGCGCTCGACAAGGCCGCCGAGATGTTCTCTGGCGCGTACGACTCGGGTCTCTCGGCCACGGACTTTGTGAACGACATGAAGAACAAGAACGAGCTGATCATGGGCATTGGCCACCGCATCAAGTCGCTGTCGAACCCAGACAAGCGCGTGACGATCATCAAGGAGTACGCCATGGCGCACTTCCCCGGCACGGACGTGCTCAAGTTTGCGCTCGACGTCGAGCAAGTGACGACGAAGAAGCGGTCGAACTTGATCTTGAACGTCGACGGCTGCATCGCCGTGTGCTTTGTCGACCTCTTGCGCAACTGCGGCGCGTTCACGCGCGAGGAGGCGGACGAGCAGATCGCGCACGGCTGCCTCAACGGCCTCTTCGTGCTTGGCCGCAGCATGGGCTTCATCGGCCACTTCCTCGACCAGAAGCGCCTCAAGCAGCCGCTCTACCGCCACCCGTGGGACGACATCTCGTACCTCGAGGACGACATGTAAGCAACCGCGCGCTACAGACACACACGCATAGCTTGCATGTTGCATCCATCCACTCGTAGTCGTCGTTGTGCATGTCGATCAAGCAAAGCAACACAAAGATACATACATCACTTGCTTGGCAACAACAACAACTATCTCCTCAACAACTTGCTTGCGACGTGTTGTTTGTTGCTCACGCAGCTTGCGTGCTGTCGAGCAAGTTGCTGTTGCTGTTGTTGCTTGGTTGTTGTTGCTGCTGACACAAACGCAAGATCGCTTTGCGAATGCGTGCGCGGTGCGCAAACTTGGCGATCCCGACTTCGCTCATGGCTTGCTCGACTTCGTCCTCGGCGAGCTCTGCGAGGTCCGCAAGCGCGTGAAAGCCCTGCGCCTCGAACAAGCGCGCGTACATGTGGTACTCGCTCGCGCGCGGCGGATCCATCTCAGCGAGCCACGACCGCAACACGCGCGCGTCCGGCGACATCTGCGTCGCGTCGTCGCTGTCAACAGCACTCGCACTGCCCACGACGCATGTCTTTTCAGGCGACAGGTCGCCACTCGACGACGTTGTGGAGCACGTCGAATGCGACGACGACGACGAGAGTAGTGCGTTGCGCGGCGCAAGCAGTTCGTCCACGCTCATGCGCCGCACATCCTCTGCGCGAGGCACTGTGCCAAGCGCAAGCGGTGGTTCGTGTCGACTGCCACTGCTGCTGTTGTCGTCGTTTATGAGCAAGATGTCGTCGAGCGCGCGCTCTGTCTCGGACAGTAGCGTCGTGAACGCAGTCGCATCTGAAGACGATTGCTGCGGAGGAGATACGCCATGCCCGTTGCTAGCGGCGCGGCTGCTCTTGCTCGCTTGCTCGACTTGGAGCTTGAGCGCAAGTGCGTTTGCTTTGCGCTTCTCCCACCGAGACGCGGGCTTGCGACTCGGCGGCAATTGGTACTGATGTTGACACACAAGCAACGCGATGGCACGTGAGTACAAGCACATGAGCCGTCCATCCAGATAGACACGTAGTCGCTCGTACTTGGACTGGGTACTCGTAGTCGAGATCTTTTGCAAACGTGGGCTTGCGACTGAGCGACTCGTCTTTCATGATGCGGCGCCGCAACTCAAGCATTGCGTCCTCTGGGAAGCTGTAGCCATCGCTGCGGTCGCTCTCGTCTGTCGAGTGGCACGAGAGCAGCGAGCGCTGGTGCTCTTCGTCAAACTGTGCGCGGCGCATGCGGCTGAAGCACTGGCCAACGAGTGCGTAGCTCCATGAGCTAGCGCTCGTGACTGCTTCGCACGGTCGCTCGAGTACGAGCGTGGACGGCAAGCGCTCCCAGAACGCTGCAACGATGCCTGGTGTCGTCGACCTGCTGGCGCTGTCGGTGTCGAGCTCCATCGTCGCGAACTGCGAGGTCATCGTCACGCAATAGTCGTACCAGTTGTAGTGCGAGTGCGTAGGAGCGAGCGACGGACCAAGTGAGCAGCAAGTAGTTGGTGCCGGTCGCTGCTCACTTGCATGTGCCTCTTGATGTGCGTCTTTTCACACGTTTGCTACGAGATCTTTCTGAGACTTGGGGGAAGTATGTCATAGTGCGAAAATCGAGTGAGAGCGAGCAGAAGCTTGGTTTTACTATGTGAGCTGGTTGCCTGTTACTGTCGTGGTAGTGAAGAAAGCGCGGACTTGGTAGGAACATGTCTGACTCGGACATGTTCCTTGTCCATGACAGCGCTTGTGCTTCAGGCACTCGCAGACGACAAGCACTCTGTGAAGGTCGAGGGTCTCTCGAAGCGCCATTGCGAAGTGGTCGTTGGTATGCTTGTTGGAAGATGGTAGTGGCGCGTGGGCGACGCGTCGCAGTGAGACCGTGCGGAAAATGGATGGCGAGGACAAGCTCCAGTTGGAGCTTTGCATATGTAAGTAGGAGTAGGAAGTAGCAGTAGGACTCAGTTGAGCATTTGCCAAGTGACGTGAAGAAGACCCGCTGTCCAAAGCTCGAGTGTCTTCTGGTCGAGTGCGCTTCGCAACAATGCTACAGCGTGTCTGTGATGCTCAACCGCGTTGCGAGCGCATTCAGTGCAAGCGAGCGCATCGGACAACCTGGAGACGTGCACGCTCTTGATCGCGAAGACAGCAACAGAGGCAACGCACGACACTTGTAGCATCTCGGTCGAGCTGTATGCATCATTGCTCCAAAGCCTCGAGGCTAAAACGTGGAAACACACACACCGAAGCGCCAGGCAAGAGCCAAGCAAGAGCCAGCGAGCTTCAGCTTGCGAACAAGGACTCGTGGAGCGCTCTTCAGAGCTTCTGTTCATAGCCTTAAGAGCTCGAGTGTTCACGTGCCCGATCGCATCAGTGGTGAAAAGCAAGGAACACCATCCATCGATCCACGTTGCGTGTTCGCTACGTCGTCGTCACTGTCGTCGCATTCAACAGTGTCCCTGGAAGCAGTTGGTAACGATTCTCACACGCGCACCTGGCGCCTCGGTAGTTCGAGAGCTTGCTGTGCACCACCACTGCCTCGATCACTTTGCAATTCGCACTCTCAAGACCAAGCTCTTGACCCACTCTCGCTCTCACGCTCGCTTCGATTGAGTGGCGTCGACATGGTCCGGTCGTTCCAGGTGCTGTGCTTCACCGCCTCGCTCCTCGCCGCCGCTCGCGTGTGCGCGGAAGAGATCAACTTTGCCGCGACGGAGGAGAACTTCTTTGGACTCGACGAGTTTGACAAGGGACCGTCGAGCGGCCCGTTCTCGAACAAGCCTGGGTGGCCCAAGCTCGATGGTCCTGGCGAAGACGATGGCGACGACAACGTCACGGCAGCTCCTGCGCCGACGCTGACGCTCTCGGCAATCACTGCGACTGCTCCAGCACCAACGACATCTGCGCCAACGACACAAGCGCCAGCCACATCGGCTCCGACGACGCAAACACCCGCGATAACCACTTCGGCACCAACGACTGCAGCGCCTCTTTCTACTAGCAAAGCGCCAGCGGGAGCTGCGGCGAGTGCAACGCCATCAATGACTCCAGCGCAACCAAAGGGCTCTGGAGCGACCTCGACTCCAGCGACACTCAAGCCTGCTCCTGCGCCATCAGGCACACCACCACCAGCAACGCAGACGCCGCAAAGCGCACAAGGCAGTGTTGACGACCGCTCGCGCTGTTCCAAGGACTCGATTCTCGTGAGCGTCGAAGGCGTCGCAGGGTCCCACTGCGTGTCAACTGCAGCGCCATTCTGCAGCGCGGAGCACCCGAGCGGCAACTGCCCCGGACCACAGAGTGGACTCGAGCAAGGCTCGCACTGCGGTCGCGTCAAGAGCGGCGTGTACGGCTGTCTCCCAGGCGCTCGCGGCTCGGAGCGAATCAACTGCCACGTCGACGGCTGAGCGTGTGCAAGCGCACGCTGTCAAGCTGTCAGTTCGCATCGCTCGAGCGCGAACGGCAACCAAGCGTCTCTCTGTTTCCAGTCATGCTACATGTGTTGCGCCATGAGCTCTCGAAGTACATCGACAAGCGAATCGTTCTCGTTGCATCGACTCGGCACTTGCTCTTGTGCGTTCCACTTGCTTCATAGCTGAGACTGCTAGCATGCTCTTCAGGCAGTGTCGAGATGTCTCTTGCTGCTGCTCTACCGAGTCCTGTGCACGTTGAGAGTTGACAAGCATGCATGCATTCGTAGCGCTTCCTCTCCATGACGTACCTCCACAGCGTCGTCAGGTCTGCGAGTGATCTGTTCGCTAGCGTCGGGTCTGGAGCGCGCGTGCAGACACCGAGTGCTCTTGACGTCAGTTCATGCGCCGCCGCTCGCGAGTCGATTCGCTTATGTGCACTCGATGGGCAGCGAAGGAGTGCTGAGAGCGTCTGTACGCAGTTCAGCGGCTCGTTGTACCTGTTGCGCTCTCGCGCGTTGAGATGGCGAGTCACGCTGCGTAGCAACAGACAAATGAACGAACGCTAGCCTAATGCGACACCCTTACCCAGACTCGAGCTCGTTCGCTCTGTCCTGGATCTTGAGAGTCGCGTCGCGTGCTGTGGCGTATTGAGTGTGCTGCGCGCGTCCGAGGTGAGTTGAAGGTGCTGCATCCATATCAGGGGCTTGTATCTGCTGCACTTGCGATGCGTTTGCCATCGAGAGCGCTGCCATCGCGCCGCTGTTGGCCGAGACCGAGACCAACCTTGCTACACGAGCGCTCTCGCCGGAGCAGAATGGCAAATGCTGCAATGAGAGCGCACGCTGGCGCTCGTCTTGGAGACCATTCGCTGTGTCTGCGCTCGCGTCTGATGGACAGCTCGACTGACCACGTGCATGTTCTCACGTGCGGCTGCGCTCTCGAAGCGACCAAGTCCCCTCCTCTGCGTCTATTCCTCAGCCGAGCGGTCGAGCGACCGCGACCTCGAGAGCGACCGACATAAGATGATCCCTCGCATCCAGATAGGACCATTCAACAAGTGCGCGCTCTCCTTCTCGTTTGACACTCGTCTGTCCTCTCGGCGACAGCTCGCTCGCTGGCAGTCGAAGCGATGAAGACAGAGAGCGTCGTTGCCAGCAGCGCGCGCTCCAAACAACAGCAGCAGCTCGGTTGCTTGACGGCTCGCCCTATCACTGCGTCGCGACAACTCGGCGTCACTCGACTTGATGTCGCTCATTGCGAGGCGAATGCGCTCGATCCGCTATGATCGCATCAAGCTTGCTGGATCGTGGCGGCGTCAAGCTGCTATGTGTTGACGCTCCTCTTGCATGTTGCTTGGGTGTCACACACCGACGCTGCTTTGATGTCGTGGCCCGAGAGCTCGGAGACCAACGCGATCTCGCGATCTGCTTCACCGCCATCGGCAGCCTCACACCTCGCTCTTGGCATCACATCGGGCTCGCCGGTGTGTCGTTTACGCTCGCGCACTGGCACCACGGACGCAGATGGTCAGGACATCCCGGCTCTGGCGCACAACATGTGGCACGCGCTCCAGACGACAGCGTCGAGTGCACGCGCACACTGCCACCAATCGAGTCGAGCGCGACGTGTGTGTGTGTGCACGCGGCTCGATCCAACGAGAGGCGACATCTAGATTCGGTTCGCAGACTCTCTGGCCCAGTCACTCGGACGAACGACACACGATGTACGTCGGTTGACGCGCATCGCGCGAAACTTCAGACATGAGCATCCTGAGACGCTCGCGCTCGCTCGCGAAATCAGCCTTGGTGATCATGCACTCGAACCCACACCACCACCACCACCTCCTCTCCATTCCACTCGACGCGCACTTGACGCGCTCGCTTCGGCTGTCTTCGCTCGTTCGTTCGCTCGTCTCGTTCAACCGCGCTGCAGACGAGAAGCAGTCGCCGAGGATCTCAACACTCACTCACTTTTCCTTTCGCCACCGACATTGCACACCAAGAGCGAGCACCTCATAACAGCAGTAGTACGGTAGTAGCACCTCGGCGAAGAAGAGTCACTCGAGTGAGCACCAGGACGCACCAAGACAGACACGCACGATGGCGGACTACGCGTCAGAGAACGACGCTACTTTCACCACCACCGTGACGCCAAACGGCACGGTGACCAAGACCGAGATCAAGTACACGGACGCCAAGACGCTCATGGAGCACGGACCGAGTGCGCTGCACGACCACATCTCGACGGCGGTCGAGACTGCGCTCGGCAAGTCGCTTCCGCAGATGGAGGTGCGCGTGAAGAACCTGTCGATCCACGCCAACGTGGTCGTGTCGGACGACAGCGGCAGCGCCAAGTCCGAGCTGCCGACAATCGCGAACCACCTCAAGAAGAGCTTCGGCAAGGTCGGCGCGAAGAAGCGCGTGGTGAAGAAGCAGATCCTGCACAACGTCAACGCCGTGTTCAAGCCCGGGTCGATCACGCTGCTGCTCGGACAGCCCGGGTCGGGCAAGTCGTCGCTCATGAAGGTGCTCAGCGGGCGCTTTCCGCAGGGCAAGAACGTGCACATTGACGGCGAGATGACGTACAACGGCACGCAGCAGAGCGAGCTGCTCAAGCGCCTGCCGCAGTTCGTGTCGTACGTGACGCAGCGCGACAAGCACTTCCCGACGCTCACGGTCAAGGAGACGCTCGAGTTCGCGCACGCGTGCTGCGGCGGCGAGCTCTCGGAGCGCGCGGAGAGCCACTTCACGAACGGCACGCCGGAGGAGAACAAGATGGCGCTCGAGGCGGCGCGCGCGCTGTACAAGCACTACCCGGACATTGTGATCCAGCAGCTCGGTCTCGACAACTGCCAGGACACGATCGTGGGCGACGCCATGCTGCGCGGCGTCTCGGGCGGCGAGCGCAAGCGCGTGACGACGGGCGAGATGCAGTTCGGCAACAAGTACGTGACGTTCATGGACGAGATCAGCACGGGTCTCGACAGCGCCGCGACGTTCGACATCATCACGACGCAGCGATCGATCGCCAAGAAGTTCCGCAAGACGATCGTCATCGCGCTGCTGCAGCCGTCGCCCGAGGTCTTTGCGCTCTTTGACGACGTGCTCATCCTGAACGACGGCCACGTGATGTACCACGGTCCGCGCGACGCGATCGTGGGCTACTTCCGCGACCTCGGCTTTGTGTGTCCGCCGCGCCGCGACGTCGCCGACTTCCTCCTCGACCTCGGCACGGACCAGCAGTACCAGTACCAAGTGGACGTGCCGGCGGGCAAGACGATCCCGCGCAAGGCGAGCGACTTTGCCGACGTCTTTGCGCGCTCGGCCGTGCACGATGCGATGCTCGAGAACCTCCACGGTCCGTATGACCCGGTGCTGCTGCACGACAAGGAGAAGCACGTGGACCCGCTGCCCGAGTTCCACCAAGGGTTCTTGGAGAGCACGGCGACGCTGATGGCGCGCCAGACCAAGGTGACGATGCGCAACACGGCGTTCCTCAAGGGCCGCGCGCTCATGGTCATCATCATGGGTCTGCTCTACGCGAGCGTGTTCTACCAGTTCGACGTCAAGGACGCGCAGGTGGTCATGGGCATCATCTTTGCGGCCGTGTTGTTCCTCGCGCTCGGCCAGGCGTCGCAGATCCCGACGTTCCTCGCGGCGCGCGACGTGTTCTACAAGCAGCGCGGCGCCAACTTCTTCCGCACGGCGTCGTACGTGCTCTCGAGCTCGGTGAGCCAGCTCCCGCTCGCGCTCATGGAGAGCGTGCTCTTCGGCTCGCTCGTGTACTGGATGTGCGGCTTCGTGCCGACGGTCGGCGCGTACTTGATCTTCGAGCTGATGCTGTTCCTGACGAACCTGGCGTTCGCCGCCTGGTTCTTCTTCCTCGCGTCCATGTCGCCGGACCTGCACGTGGCAAAGCCCGTGTCCATGGTCTCGATCCTCTTCTACATCCTCTTTGCGGGCTTCGTGATCTCGAAGGAACAGATCCCGGACTACTTCATCTGGATCTACTGGATCAACCCGATCGCCTGGTGCGTGCGCAGCCTCTCGGTGAACCAGTACCGCAACGAGCGCTTCGACAAGTGCGAGTACGACGGCATCGACTACTGCACCAAGTTTGGCCAGAAGATGGGCAAGTACTCGCTGAGTCTCTTTGACGTGCCGTCCGAGAAGGAGTGGGTCTGGTACGGCGCGGCGTTCATGGTGTTCTCGTACGTGCTCTTCATGTCGCTTTCGTACGTCGCGCTCGAGTACCACCGGTTCGAGAGTCCCGAGAACGTCACGGTTGGCAATGACGATGAGAGCGAGGACGCGTACTTGCTCGCAACGACGCCTCGCGCGGTCGCTCGCTCGGACAGCGCCGTGATCCTCGAGGTGGACGACCATCGCGAGAAGAACTTTGTGCCGGTGACGCTGGCGTTCAAGAACCTGTGGTACTCGGTGCCGGACCCTGCGAACCCGAAGGAGTCAATCGATTTGCTCAAGGGCATCAGCGGCTTTGCGCACCCGGGGTCGATGACGGCGCTCATGGGCTCGTCCGGCGCCGGCAAGACGACGCTCATGGACGTGATCGCGGGTCGCAAGACCGGCGGCCAGATCCGCGGCGACATCCTGCTGAACGGCCACGCGGCGACGGACCTCGCGATTCGCCGCTCCACGGGTTACTGCGAGCAGATGGACATCCACTCGGAGGCGTCGACGATCCGCGAGGCGCTGACGTTTAGCGCGTTCTTGCGCCAGAGCGCAGACGTGCCGGACAGCAAGAAGTTCGACTCGGTGAACGAGTGCCTCGACCTGCTCGACTTGAACCCGATCGCGGACCAGATCATCCGCGGCAGCTCGGTGGAGCAGATGAAGCGCCTGACGATCGGCGTGGAGCTCGCGGCGCAGCCGAGTGTGATCTTCCTGGACGAGCCCACGAGCGGTCTCGACGCGCGGTCGGCCAAGGTGATCATGGACGGCGTGCGCAAGGTGGCGAACACGGGCCGCACGATCGTGTGCACGATCCACCAGCCGTCGACCGAGGTGTTCATGCTCTTTGACAGCCTGCTGCTGCTCAAGCGCGGCGGCGAGACAGTCTTCTTCGGCAACCTCGGCAAGAACGCGAGCGAGCTGATCACGTACTTTGAGCGCGTGGACGGCGTGGCGGCGCTCGAGGACGGCTACAACCCGGCGACGTGGATGCTCGAGGTCATCGGCGCCGGCGTGGGCAACACGAACGGCCAGGCGACCGACTTTGTCGCGCTCTTCAATGCGAGCGCGAACAAGCGCGTGCTCGACGCCGAGCTGGACAAGGAGGGCGTGTCGCGTCCGTCGCCGGCGATCCCGGCGCTCGAGTTTGGCTCGAAGCGCGCGGCGACCGAGGCGACGCAGATGAAGTTCCTCGTGAAGCGCTTCTTCGACTTGTACTGGCGCACGCCGTCGTACAACCTCACGCGGTTCTTCATCTCGCTCCTCCTCGGGTTGCTCTTTGGTCTCGTGTTCATCGACGCCGAGTACAAGTCGTACCAGGGGATCAACGCCGGTGTCGGCATGATCTTCCTCACCACCGGCTTCATCGGCATCATCTCGTTCAACAGCGTGCTGCCGATCGCGTCCGAGGAGCGCGCGTCGTTCTACCGCGAGCGCGCGTCGCAGACGTACAACGCGCTCTGGTACTTTGTCGGCTCGACGCTCGCGGAGATCCCGTACGTGTTCTTGAGCTCGTTCCTGTTCACGGCCGTGTACTTCCCCATGGTCGGCTTCACGGGCGTCGGCCGCTTCTTCTTCTACTGGCTCAACACGTCGCTGCACGTGCTGCTGCAGACGTACGTGGGCCAGTTTTTGTCGTACGCGCTCCCGAGCGTCGAGGTCGCGGCGATCATCGGCGTGCTGCTCAACTCGATCTTCTTCCTCTTCATGGGCTTCAACCCGCCAGGCGACGCCATTCCGTCGGGCTACAAGTGGCTCTACTACCTCACACCGCAGCGCTACTTGCTCTCGATCCTCACGGCCATTGTCTTTGGCGACTGCGGCGACGACGCGAGCGAGATCGGGTGCCAGGTCATGGCAAACACGCCAGTCACGATCCCAGCCGGCACGACCGTGAAGCAGTACATCGAGAGCGTCTTCCTGATGAAGCACAGCGAGATCTGGCGCGACTTTGGCATCGTCATCGGCTTCATCGTGCTCTTCCGCGTGCTCGCGGCGCTCTCGCTGCGCTATATCAACCACCAGAAGAGATAAGCAGAGTGAGTCACAGCGTAGATCCCTATCGACCCAGACGCTCTGAGCGTCCTGCACAGTACAACTACATACTCTACCACCACTTCATAGACTCGATTCGTCTCGACACTATGGTAACTTGTACCTCTTTGCATCTGGTGCAGCCTTGGTCCAGTCGGTACGTACGCGTCCCGCGGATGCGGCCAGCGCAGTCGGCCATCGTGCTTGCGCACAGACAGGGAATAGCAGCGCACCGACAGCTGCAGCCGCTGGATGCACAACGACGCTCTAGGAGGTGCTGTGCCAAACGAACGCGCGAGGCACTGCAGTCGCAGCGAACGAGAAGATGATCGAGAGGATCGCCGCGTCGAGCTGCTTCACAGCACTTGCGGCCACGTCGCCTTTGTGACACACGACGCTTAGAACGCTGTCCGAGTGCGCGAGCGCATCTGAGCGCCTCGCGGTCTCTCGATCGTCCATCGAATCGAGTCGGCGACTGCGTCGCTTCCGTCGAACGACAATGCGTACAAGTCGAGCACACGGAGCGCGCAGTCCCGACTCGCTTGAAGCGCGCGTGCGAGTGCTTTCACCTCTGCCGCAGCGCGCGGACACTCGACGTTCAAGTACCGCAGTGGCGCGGCGTACGACTCAGTGAGCAGCTCTGTGAGCTGTGACACTGCGCGTGCGCTCGCATCGAAGCTGCGGAACCCAAGACTCGAGATCGCACACGTGTGCGCGCGGTAGCGCGCTACTAGCGGCGACAGGTCGTCGATCTGGTTCCCAGCGATGTTGAGTCGCGTCAGGTTCGGACACGATGTCAGGATGTCGTCAAGGTCGGCGGCAGTGACGCGGTGGCACGGCACGTTCAGCTCTTCAAGGTTACGACCGATGAGGCGAAGGAGCTGTCGAATGCCTGTCATGCACAGTCCGACGTTCGTTGCTGGGCGATCGAACACTTTGACGTTCGTGAATGCTGCTGAGTCCCATTCCGTTCGGTCGCCTGAGCGGCGCCGCTGTGACGTCAGGTCCTGCGCCACGATCGCGTCTGTCTGGATCCACCCGAGACCGTACCCAGGCACGACGATGCACGTCCAGACTGCGAGCAAGATCACGGCTTCAAACACGTTCGTATCCAGGACGTTCGGCACGAGGACGTGGCAATAGGGGACCGGCTGCGCACGAATCGCAGTGTGCACGTTCACGCGAACGAACACGCGCATGTTCTCAGGCACAGCCACGGGCTCAAACTCGCCGGTAGTCGGCAGTTCGCCGTGCTCAAGCTCCCAAATGTCTTTGCCAGGAGTCGACGAGGTCAAGATGCGACGCACAGTAGCGACGTCCTCGTCGCGCACGGCGATTTCGCCAATGCACAGGCGATCGAGTCGTGCGTCGGCGTCCGGGTCGAGGATCCCAAACGCGATCCACGCCCACACGCCCGCCACGTTGCTCTCCGAGTCTGCTTGGACAGCGAGCGTCACTTCTTTCAAGCACTGCGACGACCGGAGAGCTGAGCAAATCGACGCAACGTGCTGGTGCGTGAACGCCGGTCGCTCAAACACGAGCGTCTCAAGGCGCGGCTCCACACTCTGGAGCGACTTCACTGAGAGCGTGCGGTACACAAACGCCTGGAACGCCTCCAGCGGCACGCACGCGGACGAGAAGAAGAGCGACTCGACGCGCACGTGGCGGATCGCGAGCTTCTCGCACGCAACGAGCGCTGAGAGCGCGTCGATCTTGCGTGCATCCGCCATCGAGCGTCCTGGGACCCAGATCGTCGTGACCTCAAGACGCACTCTCGCTGGAGCGTCTGCAATGCGCTTGAGCACGCGCGGTAGCTTCTCGAGCATCGACACTGAGGCGCTGTCGTTCGAGAGGTAGATGCCCACTTCGACGCGCGGTGCCTTCGTGGTCGCCGCCTCTCTGCTGCTGCTATCGAGGAGCGCTGCAAGGGCCGAGCGCTGCGGTTCACTTACGACGCGATCGCACTGGGTATCGCAGAACGCTTCAAGTAGCGCGAGACAGTCTCCAGTCGAAGAAGCGTCGCCTGTGAAATCGAGCATGAACTTTGGCGCTTGTGCGTCCTCGAGCTGCTCGAGGCAGTCGAACGCCGTCGCACGGAGCTCGCTGCTGCGCGTTGCGAGACGCAGCGGCGTGACGAGCACAGGCTTCCAGAACGCGTCGTAACAGTCGACCCACTCGAGCGCAGGTGCGTGGCTGAGCTGTCCGACGACCTCAGTGAACGCGCGCACCTGCGCTACACGCGCAGCAGCGTCCGCGCTGCTCTCGTTGCTGCACAGCATCGGGACGTTGATCCACGTCGCGCGAGGCACGGGTCGGCCCCAGCGCTCACCCTGCGTCGACAGCGAGAGCTTCGAGTTGATCCGCGGCTGCGTGAGCAGCGCATGCAGGTACTGCTCCACGAGCCACTGCGCCTGTGTCTGTGAGCGCGCGACCGTCGCTGGCATCGTCTCGTCTCGACCCAAGCGCTTTTGCTGCTGCTGCAATTTGGGTTTGGTGCAGTTGAGTGAGTGCGCTTGGGGCATTTTTTGCCTTTTCGATACTGAGCGCCATAATATTGATGAGCACCTTGTGATCATCGTTGCGATTGTCGCTCATCGCAAGAGCGATCGATAGACGTCGTCGTTGGCTCTGAGCTGTGAACCATGAGCATCAGTCGACAGATGCACAAGTCGCCGTAGCAAGAGAGAGAGTGGTCGAGTGGTCGAGTGGTCGAGAGAGAGACGTATGAAGAACGCCGCGCCATGCAGCTCTGTAGCTCTCCGAAAGTGAGATCTGCTGCGGACGACCAACTGCTCACTTTCAACTGCCACATGAAGCAAGACCGTGTTGTCAATTGCACGAAGCGCGTCGCAGTTGTGGAGACGCCACGCGCGCCATGGAGACAGCGCAAGCAACCAAATGAGCGAGCACGGGCTGGAGAGGATCGCTTTGGCAATGTCGCTGCCACTTGACCTGCAGCAGGCCGCAGCGTGTGTTCAAGTCTTCGAGTCGACAGGCGAGCAGCGGTCTCGTCAATCGCTTTCGGTGCAAGTGCAGGTGCAAGTGCAGGTGCAAGTGCGTGGTGGCTGCTGCCACTCGACGGGCGGCAGCGGTGGTCTTGGGTCTCCAAGAGAGAGCGCCATGAGCACGAGCACGAACATGAGCACGCCATGCATCAGCATCATCCGCAACAAGAGCAAGAGCAAGAGCAAGAGCCAGCACGAGCAGCGAAACGCGCGCAGTCTTGACGTCGAAGCGCATCGATGCTCGTCCACCCTTCCTCTCTCCATGCACACGGACACACACATGCGTCGTCGCGAGCGGGCGTGTTCGCTGCAAGCGATTGCTGACGAGCGGGCTGGGCTGTGGCGGCTCGAGCTCGAGCGCGCAGAGAGTAAACGGCCAGACGGACGGACGGACGGACGGCGACCACCATTACGGCGGTCGATCGACCGATCGATTGATCAGTCGCCATGCTGAGAGACATCTCTGAGGTCCGAGCTCGGTCCAAAGGGAGGAAGAGGAGGAGGAGGAGAGGCACAGCACACTGCGGTCGTGCTGACGGACGGAAGCGGAAGCGCAGCACAGCTTGCAGCAGCACCGTGACGCCCTGCGGCGCCTTGCTGGTAGCACAACAATGCCACCTTTGCATCGGCGCGGTGCAGCCAGACACCGGACACCAGACACCAGGCGACGCCACCACCAGACGGTCGAGGTCAGCCATATGCACTTGCAGACTTCCCCATGTGGCTCAACGTCTCATGCTCGCGAAAAGCCTCTGTGTGGACGACGCACACAAACACACATCCACCCGGGAGCCAGCGCTCATTCACTCCGTGTGCTCGCGCTCCTCGACCCTCGACCGCCCTTGCTGTGACACGACTCGATCCCGCTCCGGACGTTGTCAGTGTCAGGTGAGAGCAAAAGCAGCATGCAGCGCGACCAGCGAGTACATACAGTACTGTGTGCGCGATTGGGCGATACCAGAGTGGTCGAACGAGCGGTCGACGCCGATCCGATCCAATCCCAGTATCCCAGTACGAAGTGCTAAGACCCGCTCACTTTCCAATCCGCGCTGTTGCAGAGACTCGGACCGCGGATACCGACAGCGAGTCAGTCAGTCAGTCAGTCGCCTTGCCAGCGACAACAGCAGCAACAACCAACCAGCCTAGAACATGAAGAGTGCCTTCTTTGCCGCAGTCCTCGCGACTGCGCTCAGCGCCGAGTCGGTGCTCGGGTGGTGGGACAATGGTCACCTGCTCGTCGGCGAGGTCGCCTCGCAGCTCCTTACGCCGGAAGACCGCTGCACGATCGAGAGCGTGCTCACCAAGTGGGAGGACGACTTCCCGAACACGAACAGGATTTCGACCGCGGCGATCTGGCCGGACCTGATCAAGTGCTCCAAGCCGTCGGTGTCGTGCTCGTCGCCGCTGCTGCCGTCGTTCTCGATGATGGAGAAGTGGCACTTTGTGAACCTGCCGCTGAACGTGAACGGCACCAAGTGGGGCGGCCAGGAGCCGGACCTGAACCTCTTCAAGTCGTCGTTCGGCGGTGAGGGCATCGACGTGCTTGAGAAGACGTTCACGACGCTCGCGACGACCAAGTCGAACTGGGCTGCGAACCTCGTGCTGCGCAACCTCATCCACATCGTCGGCGACCTGCACCAGCCGCTTCACGTCGTGGCGGCCGTGAGCGAGAAGAACCCGGCGGGCGACCAGGGCGGCAACCTGTACAAGTTTGCCTCGCCATGCGCGTTCTCGAACCTGCATGCGCTCTACGACGCCGTGGGCGGCGAGTACGTCAACTACTGGAGCAACGACACGCGCGCGATCCAGCCGGCGCTGAGCGCGAACGCCACGGCGCTCACCAAGGCGCTCCCGGCGAACGCCGACGCGATCAACTTTGCGCAGTACAAGGCACTGTCGTTCGCGGACTTCTCGGCCGCGGTGACGAGCAAGGCGCTCTTCCGCCAGATCGTCCTCGAGTCGTACAAGCTCTGCACGGATGCCGTGTACCCGAAGCTGGACCTGACGTACAACGCCGGGGGTTTTGTCGCGTGTCCATCGCCGGAGTACGTCATGTTTGCGAAGGAGACCGCGAAGAACCGCATTGCGCTCGCAGGTCAGCGCCTCTCGGTCGTGCTCACGCAGATTGCGCGCCAGCTGCGCGTGCTCGGTCTGGGTGCGTCCAAGTGCGCGGACGACTCGAACGGTTCGAGTGGTTCGAAGGGCTCGAACGGCTCCAAGGGCTCGGACGGCTCCAAGGGCTCGAACGGCTCCAAGGGTTCGAACGGCTCCAAGGGTTCGAACGGCTCCAAGGGTTCGAACGGCTCCAAGGGTTCGAACGGCTCCAAGGGTTCGAACGGCTCCAAGGGTTCGAACGGCTCCAAGGGTTCGAACGGATCCAAGGGCTCGAACGGATCCAAGGGCTCGCACAAGAAGGACTGTGCGATGTAGACAGCGCAAGCCACAACGACAACTTTGTGAAGACTTGCAGCCCTTTGCCCGCAACCTCACACTCTCGCCCATCAGTCTTGCTAGCATACGACGACACTGCAGTATGCGGTTTGCTGACAAAGACCCGAGACACCGCACGGGTCCTATCAGCTCGGTGGCGAGCATCATCCGCGTAGTGTCTGCGTGTGAATGCAAGCGAGTGTGACAAAGAGTTACTCGAGTCGTTGATCGTCGTGTACCGCGTCTTCATAGATTGCCCACGATGTCTGCGGCTGCCGAGTTCAGAGCGAGTGCATGTGCGTCGTTGCAAGAAAAGTCTGGTATCAGTGCAACGGAGCAGAGGTAGAGAAAGAGAGAGTCGATATAGTATGCAGCGAGCTTGTCTCTCGCAAGCGTGTGTGCATGGTAGCGAGACTGTATTGAGAACTCGGCCACCTGCGTGAGCGAAGGAAGGAAGGCAAGGCAAGGCAAGGCAATGTTGTAAGTGTATACGTATGTTGCATGCTTCTCGCTGTGCATTTTGGACTTGGGTGTTGCAAGCAAATGCACGCAAGAAACGCAGACAAAACACTCGGTCTCAAAACTAAAAGAGATGTGTTTCGATCGTTTGGTTTACCGCACACTGATTGGATCGTTTGTTTATCCTCCCTCCCTCTTCCTCCCATTTGCTTCATTTGTCATCTGCGACAACATCGCAAACTTCTGTGTCCTGGGTTCTTTCTCTCTACAAAATTGGGTCATCCATCTGTTCGTCTCTTGGATGGAATCAATTTGGGTCAATTTGGGATGCAAGTCTTGAACACAAATTGCGCCGAGACGCAGCAGCTGCAACGACAACAACAACAGCAGCAGCAACAACAAAGACCGATGAGCATGCTCGATGATGCTCGATGCTCGATATGCATGATCTCGGGATGAACACCAGACGAACGAACGAACGGATGACTCGATGAATGGATACACGGTGCATGTATGACTCACGCACTCACTCGCGTTGTGTTGCCTTGTGTTGCTACTGACTATGTAGCTGTTGGTTGCTAACGACGACCAGCAGCAAACCTCAACCTGCAACCTGCAAACACCCGCACACTACGATATACAATATGCACGAAATGCCAACGGAGAGCAAAGGCGACCATGCCTACGCGGTCGACTGCTTCGGCGTCTCGACCTCGACGTACTTGGGCGACGAAGCGGCGTGCTTGCTGCTCGCGCCACCAGGGTGGAAGAGCTTCTCAATGTCCTCGAGCAGCATGCCCTTCGTCTCTGGGCAGAGAAAGTAGACGTAGACCGTCGCGAGCGCACAGAAGCCGGCGAAGACGAATAAGACACCGTTGATGTTGAGCGTCGGGAAGACCTTGACAGCGTACGTCATGATCACACCAGTGATCCAGTTGGACATGGTCGTGATCGACACGGCCTTGGCGCGCACGTTGAGCGGGAAGATCTCGGCAGCGTAGACCCACGGAATGGGACCCCACGCCATGGCGAAGTTGAAGATGAAGAACGCCGTGCTCACGAGGATGACGTAGCCCGAGGCCTTGGAGCAGCCGGCGTCGTCAACGTTGCCGTCACAGCCGATGGTGAAGGTCGTGGCAGCGAGGATGTGTCCGAGGAGCATGCCCACGGCGCCGATGAGCAGCATCTGGCGACGACCCTGCGTGTCCACCCAGCGCATGCCCGGGATCGTACTGAAGAAGTTGACGGCCGAGAGAATGAGCACCGAGAGGTTGCCGTTGTTCGTGATGTCCTTGAAGATGAGGCCGCCGTACGTGAAGATCGGGTTGATGCCGCTGAGCTGCTGCAGCACCTGGAGCGACACGCCGATGAACACGCGCTTGAACACCGACGGCTCGAGCAGGTCCTTCCAGCTCGTCGAATCGCCCTCCTCCGCGAGCTGGTCGGCGATCGCCTGGAGCTCCACACCGACGTTTTCCGTCTGGCGCAGACGCTTGAGCGTGGCTTCGGCGGCGTCACGGCCCTTCTTCTGGAACGTCCAGCGCGGGCTCTCAGGCACGCAGAAGATGCCGCACAGCACGATGATTGGCGGGATGATCGCGAGCGCGTTCGTGATGCGCCAGCCGTGGTCAGCGTTGCCGATGATGATGTTGCAGACGTTGGCGATGAAGAGACCGGTCACGACCGTCATCTGCATGAAGCCCGAGAAGAAGCCGCGCAGCTCCTTTGGCGCCATCTCAGCGCCGAAGAGCGGCAGCGAGAACGACGAGTTGCCCACACCGAGACCCTGGATGAAGCGGCCGACGAGCAGCACGCCATGCGCCTGCGCCGAGTTGAAGCAGACCCAGATCGTGCCGATGCAGAAAAGGAAGCCGGCCGAGAAGACGGTCATGCGGCGACCAAACTTGTCCGCCACGACGCCGCCGACGAACGCGCCGAAGACGCAGCCCAGGTAGTAGAGCAGACTGTAGTGCACCGTGAAGTCGGTCCACTTGCTCGGGAGGTCGGTCGAGCTCGCAGTGCACTGCTTGTACGTGTATCCGTGCCAGCCCGTGCAGTAGTCGTTGATGAACGAGTCCATGATGAGCACGCCGCTCGTCACGCCTTGGTCATAGCCGAAGAAGATGCCGCCGAGCGACGCAAAGAGGCAGACGATGATCGCGTACCGACGGCTCCCTTCAGTCGGCGCGTCGTGGTCATTGTTGTGGACGTCGACAAAGACTGCGCCAGCCATGGTGTTCGCTTGAGCTTGAGCTTGGGTATGAGCGTGAGCGTGATCTTGAGATGAAGTGTGAGCGTGAGCTAGCGCTTGGGTATGAGCGTGAGCGTGAGCTTGAGCTTGAGCTGTAGTATGAGCGCGTGATTAAACTGACGTGTGTTCGACTCGAGGTGGTTGTTTCGCTGGATGCTCGCACGCGGTGTGGGCGAGGTGCGCTTGCGAGGCAGGAAGCAAATTCCAGAGTGAGAGAGTGAGTGAGCGAGCGAGCGAGCGAGCGGTCTCCTGTGTTTGTGAACGCGAGTGCGCTTGGACTTTTCGACTTGCGAGGTCGTGTGCACCAGCACCAGCACAGCTGATGAGTGTCCAGAGTGTCTTGGTGTCACTGTGACTGACTGTCTGTCATGAGCCTGTGTGAGCTGAACGACAAGGATCAATCCCCAGGAGGGCACTCGGCGGTGCTGGGTTGAAGTAGCGAGAGCGGAGGCGTGTATCACATCATTTGGACGCTTGACCATGAGCAGAGCAGGGGTTCTCAACGCGCGTGCACTCTGTCGAGTTTGCGGTTGATCACAGCAGCAGCTAAAGGAGCGGCGGCATCAATCGATGTGTCCCAGTGCGCGTCGTCCTGTCTTTTGCGGAGGTGCTGTCGATCCCGCCCTCCCACGCACGCACGCGGCAGTCCACTTGGTGCGTTACTCGCTGCTCTATATGGCTTGACCGTGTGTGCGTGCTTGCGCGAGAGAGGCTCTTACGCGAGTGTATCGAGATCGGGTATGCGCGCTACTGTGTCTTGGGATCTCCTGTTGTAGGTGCGAGTGCGATCTCAACCGATGTGCTCCTCGCTGGATTCCGATGCAAGACGATCATTGCGACGGTCGATCGATCGATCTTCTGATGCACGCAAGCACGAAGCCCTCGAGTGGACCAAGCAGCAGAGTGGCAATGTGATGAGCAGAGACGAAGCCACTGCTTCAGTTTCTGCTTGGAGGGTGTCTTTTGCTGTCCGCTCTCTTGCTCTCACGTGGTCACACCTGCCGCGCTGACACTCGAGCGTTCCCACTCGGTTGCTCTCGCTCTTGCGTCCAGGTCTGCTCGCGACGGTGCGTGCAACTCGATTGCAGAGACTCCAGGCGCAGCGAGTCTGCGCGACGCTCGACAGCTCTGTCAACGCCTGCTACGTGTGTGTGGTGCCGAGATCGAACAAATCACAACGAAATCACTCGGTTCTCAGTTGATTTATTTATTTGTCCACATGTTGCATACAAATCCTCAATGAACTTCCTGCCGCGACAAGACAAGCCAATGGATTTATAAGCCCTCAGCTGTCACCTCTTGCATGAGTTCGAATCCGAGTCTGAGGTCGACGCCGAGTCAACAGCGCGAGCATGGCAATGGCACCCGGACCTCGCGTGGCTTCACAAACAGATCCTCGATGCGCACTCGCGTCCAGATCCCATCGCTTGGTTGTCGAATCCGAGATCGTAATGACAACATTGAAAATGTGCACATGACAATGCTCTGTGACTTGCTGCAAGGAGCCTAGGTTTGCCTTCTGCGATAAACGTCCCTCTTCGAGCGCGGCTGTCGGGAACATGCTCTCTATAGTACTACCGCCTGCGTGCACGTTGTCATTCTTACTCGAGACCGGCCGCGTTAGACATGCTCGTAAGATGCAAGAATGACACTCGCAGGTCCAGACGCGTTTGAGCTCGATACAATGTTCATTGTGCCTGTCAACTTTTCTTCGTGACTCGATTCCAGCTTCCATGAACTTTGGTTTGATTCGACTCAAGCTCGGCAAGACCAGACCGGATGAGATAGACTTGAACTAGGATGTGACTTTGAGAATCGATTGTCGTTGCCTGGACCAAACAACACAGACAAATCAAACAGTGCTATCGAGTGAATACGCCTCTTTGCCTTTAGCTTGACGCGACTAAGCGAGGGCCGACGCATGCTTGTTTCAGCCGATCGAGTTTTCTTGGTGGTCAAGCGCCGATCAACGTGGCAAAGTCGAGCCAGCGACTACAGAAATCGACCCGGCTGTGTGCACACAAACTTCAAGATCGAAACTGAAGATCGGAAGGAGTGGTACCACCGCCACTCATGTGCTCCTGTGCTCTTGTGCTCCTGTGCTCTTGTGCTCCTATGCTTTGGTGTGCTCTTGTGCTCTTGTGCACAGTGCAATGCGTTCCGGATGCAACTGAGAAGCGACGTCAAATAGGCTCGACTCGCTCCGTGCTCTGCAATCGCCAATCGATCGCACACACACATACACACGACTTCAAGCGAACGCGTGCATGTCGACGCACACGCACACTCCTCAAGTTCAAGCGCGTTTGTGCATTCGTATAGCTTTGTTGATCGTCGCCTCGCTTGCCGTGTCGTAGTGTGCACCAAACACTTCGATGCGCTCACTCAAAGCACACCCACGCAACCCTGAACTTTCGCGTCCTCGTCGTTCTGCTTGGTCGGTGGATCTCCCACTACACTTGCTCGGCAACTCTCTTGATCACTCTCGTTCTTAACGACGCACTCTACTGACCGCTAAGCGTACTAGCACTTGCCAAAGACGCTTGGGCACATACACTCCATTGCACACACACACGATGCTCGTCACCAGTGTACGGGCTCTATCTTGCTAGCATCGCATTGACACCAGCGAGAAGGACCTTGGATCCATGCAAACACATGGGTTTGTCTGGACTTGATTGATCGAGTGTCAAACTACACCAATGCGCAACCGAGCGGCGCTGCTGGTATGGCTAGCCCAGACTCGTGGCTCGAGGCAGAGAGCAGATGGAAGGGAACTGCACGATCAACTGATCGATCATCCATCAATCGCGTTTGTCGTGTGTACGCTCGCTCGCTCGCGACAGTGCTCGTGCTCGTGCTCGTGCTCGCCAAGCAGAATCTGGAGCTGAAGCTAGAGAACTCAAGCCAAGCAGGTATTACCACGTCTTTCTGTCTCGTTCAGACCGATGTTGTCTATACCGATGCTGCTGTTGCCGTCGTTGCGCGCACACACAACGAGCAGCGATGCCGCTCCTCTTTCCTTCTCGCCTCATGCCGCGATGCTACATGACTGGGGCTCTTTGCTTTGCCCCGATCGACGGCAAAGCGCACATGAGTGACCAAGGGGTCGAACAACGAGAGACCGGAACGGAGAGAATGGCGATGCAGCTCGACGCCGGGAGGCTCAATCTCGATGATGGGGAGTCACACCAGCGTCAGGAGACCGCCATTGCATTCACTACCAGAGCGCCGCTAAGACAAACCCCACAAGACGCCACGCAGCGGTCCAACTCTCCACTCCTCCAAGTTCAACATTGCGAGCGATCACGACCTCCTGTCAGCAGCGCGCACTCTGTTTTCACAAGAACGGCATGGTACGGTCTGTCACGCTGTCACCAGCGTTCCCACTACACCTGAACTTCAACCATCTCTTCTCTGCATCCGAACGAGTATCGACGACACCAATTGGTCGCTTCGCAAATCGCAACAAGCCTAACAACACAGACACTCATCAGCTGTGCTGGTGCTGGTGCACACGACCTCGCAAGTCGAAAAGTCCAAGCGCACTCGCGTTCACAAACACAGGAGACCGCTCGCTCGCTCGCTCGCTCACTCACTCTCTCACTCTGGAATTTGCTTCCTGCCTCGCAAGCGCACCTCGCCCACACCGCGTGCGAGCATCCAGCGAAACAACCACCTCGAGTCGAACACACGTCAGTTTAATCACGCGCTCATACTACAGCTCAAGCTCAAGCTCACGCTCACGCTCATACCCAAGCGCTAGCTCACGCTCACACTTCATCTCAAGATCACGCTCACGCTCATACCCAAGCTCAAGCTCAAGCGAACACCATGGCTGGCGCAGTCTTTGTCGACGTCCACAACAATGACCACGACGCGCCGACTGAAGGGAGCCGTCGGTACGCGATCATCGTCTGCCTCTTTGCGTCGCTCGGCGGCATCTTCTTCGGCTATGACCAAGGCGTGACGAGCGGCGTGCTCATCATGGACTCGTTCATCAACGACTACTGCACGGGCTGGCACGGATACACGTACAAGCAGTGCACTGCGAGCTCGACCGACCTCCCGAGCAAGTGGACCGACTTCACGGTGCACTACAGTCTGCTCTACTACCTGGGCTGCGTCTTCGGCGCGTTCGTCGGCGGCGTCGTGGCGGACAAGTTTGGTCGCCGCATGACCGTCTTCTCGGCCGGCTTCCTTTTCTGCATCGGCACGATCTGGGTCTGCTTCAACTCGGCGCAGGCGCATGGCGTGCTGCTCGTCGGCCGCTTCATCCAGGGTCTCGGTGTGGGCAACTCGTCGTTCTCGCTGCCGCTCTTCGGCGCTGAGATGGCGCCAAAGGAGCTGCGCGGCTTCTTCTCGGGCTTCATGCAGATGACGGTCGTGACCGGTCTCTTCATCGCCAACGTCTGCAACATCATCATCGGCAACGCTGACCACGGCTGGCGCATCACGAACGCGCTCGCGATCATCCCGCCAATCATCGTGCTGTGCGGCATCTTCTGCGTGCCTGAGAGCCCGCGCTGGACGTTCCAGAAGAAGGGCCGTGACGCCGCCGAAGCCACGCTCAAGCGTCTGCGCCAGACGGAAAACGTCGGTGTGGAGCTCCAGGCGATCGCCGACCAGCTCGCGGAGGAGGGCGATTCGACGAGCTGGAAGGACCTGCTCGAGCCGTCGGTGTTCAAGCGCGTGTTCATCGGCGTGTCGCTCCAGGTGCTGCAGCAGCTCAGCGGCATCAACCCGATCTTCACGTACGGCGGCCTCATCTTCAAGGACATCACGAACAACGGCAACCTCTCGGTGCTCATTCTCTCGGCCGTCAACTTCTTCAGTACGATCCCGGGCATGCGCTGGGTGGACACGCAGGGTCGTCGCCAGATGCTGCTCATCGGCGCCGTGGGCATGCTCCTCGGACACATCCTCGCTGCCACGACCTTCACCATCGGCTGTGACGGCAACGTTGACGACGCCGGCTGCTCCAAGGCCTCGGGCTACGTCATCCTCGTGAGCACGGCGTTCTTCATCTTCAACTTCGCCATGGCGTGGGGTCCCATTCCGTGGGTCTACGCTGCCGAGATCTTCCCGCTCAACGTGCGCGCCAAGGCCGTGTCGATCACGACCATGTCCAACTGGATCACTGGTGTGATCATGACGTACGCTGTCAAGGTCTTCCCGACGCTCAACATCAACGGTGTCTTCTTCGTCTTCGCCGGCTTCTGTGCGCTCGCGACGGTCTACGTCTACTTTCTCTGCCCAGAGACGAAGGGCATGCTGCTCGAGGACATTGAGAAGCTCTTCCACCCTGGTGGCGCGAGCAGCAAGCACGCCGCTTCGTCGCCCAAGTACGTCGAGGTCGAGACGCCGAAGCAGTCGACCGCGTAGGCATGGTCGCCTTTGCTCTCCGTTGGCATTTCGTGCATATTGTATATCGTAGTGTGCGGGTGTTTGCAGGTTGCAGGTTGAGGTTTGCTGCTGGTCGTCGTTAGCAACCAACAGCTACATAGTCAGTAGCAACACAAGGCAACACAACGCGAGTGAGTGCGTGAGTCATACATGCACCGTGTATCCATTCATCGAGTCATCCGTTCGTTCGTTCGTCTGGTGTTCATCCCGAGATCATGCATATCGAGCATCGAGCATCATCGAGCATGCTCATCGGTCTTTGTTGTTGCTGCTGCTGTTGTTGTTGTCGTTGCAGCTGCTGCGTCTCGGCGCAATTTGTGTTCAAGACTTGCATCCCAAATTGACCCAAATTGATTCCATCCAAGAGACGAACAGATGGATGACCCAATTTTGTAGAGAGAAAGAACCCAGGACACAGAAGTTTGCGATGTTGTCGCAGATGACAAATGAAGCAAATGGGAGGAAGAGGGAGGGAGGATAAACAAACGATCCAATCAGTGTGCGGTAAACCAAACGATCGAAACACATCTCTTTTAGTTTTGAGACCGAGTGTTTTGTCTGCGTTTCTTGCGTGCATTTGCTTGCAACACCCAAGTCCAAAATGCACAGCGAGAAGCATGCAACATACGTATACACTTACAACATTGCCTTGCCTTGCCTTGCCTTCCTTCCTTCGCTCACGCAGGTGGCCGAGTTCTCAATACAGTCTCGCTACCATGCACACACGCTTGCGAGAGACAAGCTCGCTGCATACTATATCGACTCTCTCTTTCTCTACCTCTGCTCCGTTGCACTGATACCAGACTTTTCTTGCAACGACGCACATGCACTCGCTCTGAACTCGGCAGCCGCAGACATCGTGGGCAATCTATGAAGACGCGGTACACGACGATCAACGACTCGAGTAACTCTTTGTCACACTCGCTTGCATTCACACGCAGACACTACGCGGATGATGCTCGCCACCGAGCTGATAGGACCCGTGCGGTGTCTCGGGTCTTTGTCAGCAAACCGCATACTGCAGTGTCGTCGTATGCTAGCAAGACTGATGGGCGAGAGTGTGAGGTTGCGGGCAAAGGGCTGCAAGTCTTCACAAAGTTGTCGTTGTGGCTTGCGCTGTCTACATCGCACAGTCCTTCTTGTGCGAGCCCTTGGATCCGTTCGAGCCCTTGGATCCGTTCGAACCCTTGGAGCCGTTCGAACCCTTGGAGCCGTTCGAACCCTTGGAGCCGTTCGAACCCTTGGAGCCGTCCGAGCCCTTGGAGCCGTCCGAGCCCTTGGAGCCGTTCGAGCCCTTGGAGCCGTCCGAGCCCTTGGAGCCGTTCGAGCCCTTCGAACCACTCGAACCGTTCGAGTCGTCCGCGCACTTGGACGCACCCAGACCGAGCACGCGCAGCTGGCGCGCAATCTGCGTGAGCACGACCGAGAGGCGCTGACCTGCGAGCGCAATGCGGTTCTTCGCGGTCTCCTTCGCAAACATGACGTACTCCGGCGATGGACACGCGACAAAACCCCCGGCGTTGTACGTCAGGTCCAGCTTCGGGTACACGGCATCCGTGCAGAGCTTGTACGACTCGAGGACGATCTGGCGGAAGAGCGCCTTGCTCGTCACCGCGGCCGAGAAGTCCGCGAACGACAGTGCCTTGTACTGCGCAAAGTTGATCGCGTCGGCGTTCGCCGGGAGCGCCTTGGTGAGCGCCGTGGCGTTCGCGCTCAGCGCCGGCTGGATCGCGCGCGTGTCGTTGCTCCAGTAGTTGACGTACTCGCCGCCCACGGCGTCGTAGAGCGCATGCAGGTTCGAGAACGCGCATGGCGAGGCAAACTTGTACAGGTTGCCGCCCTGGTCGCCCGCCGGGTTCTTCTCGCTCACGGCCGCCACGACGTGAAGCGGCTGGTGCAGGTCGCCGACGATGTGGATGAGGTTGCGCAGCACGAGGTTCGCAGCCCAGTTCGACTTGGTCGTCGCGAGCGTCGTGAACGTCTTCTCAAGCACGTCGATGCCCTCACCGCCGAACGACGACTTGAAGAGGTTCAGGTCCGGCTCCTGGCCGCCCCACTTGGTGCCGTTCACGTTCAGCGGCAGGTTCACAAAGTGCCACTTCTCCATCATCGAGAACGACGGCAGCAGCGGCGACGAGCACGACACCGACGGCTTGGAGCACTTGATCAGGTCCGGCCAGATCGCCGCGGTCGAAATCCTGTTCGTGTTCGGGAAGTCGTCCTCCCACTTGGTGAGCACGCTCTCGATCGTGCAGCGGTCTTCCGGCGTAAGGAGCTGCGAGGCGACCTCGCCGACGAGCAGGTGACCATTGTCCCACCACCCGAGCACCGACTCGGCGCTGAGCGCAGTCGCGAGGACTGCGGCAAAGAAGGCACTCTTCATGTTCTAGGCTGGTTGGTTGTTGCTGCTGTTGTCGCTGGCAAGGCGACTGACTGACTGACTGACTCGCTGTCGGTATCCGCGGTCCGAGTCTCTGCAACAGCGCGGATTGGAAAGTGAGCGGGTCTTAGCACTTCGTACTGGGATACTGGGATTGGATCGGATCGGCGTCGACCGCTCGTTCGACCACTCTGGTATCGCCCAATCGCGCACACAGTACTGTATGTACTCGCTGGTCGCGCTGCATGCTGCTTTTGCTCTCACCTGACACTGACAACGTCCGGAGCGGGATCGAGTCGTGTCACAGCAAGGGCGGTCGAGGGTCGAGGAGCGCGAGCACACGGAGTGAATGAGCGCTGGCTCCCGGGTGGATGTGTGTTTGTGTGCGTCGTCCACACAGAGGCTTTTCGCGAGCATGAGACGTTGAGCCACATGGGGAAGTCTGCAAGTGCATATGGCTGACCTCGACCGTCTGGTGGTGGCGTCGCCTGGTGTCTGGTGTCCGGTGTCTGGCTGCACCGCGCCGATGCAAAGGTGGCATTGTTGTGCTACCAGCAAGGCGCCGCAGGGCGTCACGGTGCTGCTGCAAGCTGTGCTGCGCTTCCGCTTCCGTCCGTCAGCACGACCGCAGTGTGCTGTGCCTCTCCTCCTCCTCCTCTTCCTCCCTTTGGACCGAGCTCGGACCTCAGAGATGTCTCTCAGCATGGCGACTGATCAATCGATCGGTCGATCGACCGCCGTAATGGTGGTCGCCGTCCGTCCGTCCGTCCGTCTGGCCGTTTACTCTCTGCGCGCTCGAGCTCGAGCCGCCACAGCCCAGCCCGCTCGTCAGCAATCGCTTGCAGCGAACACGCCCGCTCGCGACGACGCATGTGTGTGTCCGTGTGCATGGAGAGAGGAAGGGTGGACGAGCATCGATGCGCTTCGACGTCAAGACTGCGCGCGTTTCGCTGCTCGTGCTGGCTCTTGCTCTTGCTCTTGCTCTTGTTGCGGATGATGCTGATGCATGGCGTGCTCATGTTCGTGCTCGTGCTCATGGCGCTCTCTCTTGGAGACCCAAGACCACCGCTGCCGCCCGTCGAGTGGCAGCAGCCACCACGCACTTGCACCTGCACTTGCACCTGCACTTGCACCGAAAGCGATTGACGAGACCGCTGCTCGCCTGTCGACTCGAAGACTTGAACACACGCTGCGGCCTGCTGCAGGTCAAGTGGCAGCGACATTGCCAAAGCGATCCTCTCCAGCCCGTGCTCGCTCATTTGGTTGCTTGCGCTGTCTCCATGGCGCGCGTGGCGTCTCCACAACTGCGACGCGCTTCGTGCAATTGACAACACGGTCTTGCTTCATGTGGCAGTTGAAAGTGAGCAGTTGGTCGTCCGCAGCAGATCTCACTTTCGGAGAGCTACAGAGCTGCATGGCGCGGCGTTCTTCATACGTCTCTCTCTCGACCACTCGACCACTCGACCACTCTCTCTCTTGCTACGGCGACTTGTGCATCTGTCGACTGATGCTCATGGTTCACAGCTCAGAGCCAACGACGACGTCTATCGATCGCTCTTGCGATGAGCGACAATCGCAACGATGATCACAAGGTGCTCATCAATATTATGGCGCTCAGTATCGAAAAGGCAAAAAATGCCCCAAGCGCACTCACTCAACTGCACCAAACCCAAATTGCAGCAGCAGCAAAAGCGCTTGGGTCGAGACGATGGCGACGACGGTCGCGCGCTCGCACGCGCAGGCGCAGTGGCTCGTGGAGCAGTTTCTGCATGCGCTGCTCACGCAGCCGCGGATGAAGTCGAAGCTCTCGCTGTCGACGCAGGGCGAGCGCTGGGGCCGACCCGTGCCTCGCGCGACGTGGATCAACGTCCCAATGCTGCGCAGCGACGAGAGCGTCGCGGACGCTGCTGCGCGCGTGGCACAGGCGCGCGCGTTCACTGAGGTCGTCGGACAGCTCAGCCACGCACCTGCGCTCGAGTGGGTCGACTGTTACGACGTGTGTACATCGCCTGATGCTCATGTCTAGCAGTCTAGAGCTCACAGACAGTCGATCACAAACCGTTCGTGGCTTCAAGGCGTGTTCACTGAGCAGAAGCAGCGGTGATCTGGTCGAGACAACGGCGCGCAAGAAGCAGACGCAATGACTCGTACGTTTAGGTCAATGGGTATGAAGACTCGCTCATGATGATGGCGATGATGCTGAATGGGCATGTACTGACGATCGACTGAGCGCGTCTGCTGCTACTGCGTGTGTATGTGTGTGCATCGGACTCACGGCAGCGACTTGAACGGACTAGACGCGTGGACAGACGGACGGCGGACTCAACAGACGACGACGACGAGACGGACGAAGAGGCTCGCGAGACGGCACGACACAGACAGAACGCTCGCGCGCGCGTGCCTTCACGCACGTGCTCACTGCGCCGTCGTCGACGCCGACCGGTCGTTCTTCTGGCGCTCGAGCTCCATCTGCTTCGCGAGCACCTCTTGGAAACCCGGCGGACACGACATCGAGCGCTCCATGCCTGCGAGGTCGGCCACAGACTTGTCCGACTTCTTCAAGATGCTCAGGTCGTGGTCCTTCGTGATCGTCGTGCGTGGCGCACGCTCTTGCGCAGCCGCCGCCGACACAGCGACTTCGTCGTCCGACGACGCGCCATCGGTGCTGCTGCTGCCACTCGCAGCCGACGTCACCGAGCCGTTTGTGAGCAGCGCCTTGGCTGCGAGCGCCGCCTCAGCGTCTTTCACTGCGACCGAGTGCATGTACTCGTGCCAGTCGAGCTTCACGGGCTCTGCGAGCTTCCCGAGCTGCGTCTTGTACTTCTTGACAAAGTCGCGCACGTCTTTCTGGAGCGCCATGCGCTTCTTCGGGAGCTCGTCCTGGATCTTCTTGTGCGCTGGCAAGAGGCGGTAGAACAGCGGGCGGATCGTCTTGAGCTCAATGATCCCAGCTTCGACCGACCGGACGCCAAAGAACGAGAAGAGCGGGAACGACAGGAGCAGGAGGAAGATCGACGACCAGTACCAGTCCGTGAACAGCACAGCTGCGAGCAAGTACGCGAGCCAGAGCACGGGCACGGCGACCATCGAGAACTGGATCTTCTTGCTCAGGAGCACGTCGCGCGCAGCGACCTTGACCTTCGAGCCTTCAAGCGCTTTCTTCTGCTCGCCGAGCGCGACGTAGCGCGCGAGGAAGCCCACTGGCGCGTTCAACACGAACGACGGGATCGACGCGAGCGAGAAGATGAGCAAGCCGTAGAGCGCCGAGCCAATGACGTCGTGGATGGTCCACCACGAGATGAACGGCACTTGGTGATCCTTGAGTCCCATCATCTTGAGCGTCCGGTTGTACTCGTCGAGCTTCTTCTGGAGCGCTTCGAGGTCCTCCGACGCCTCGGGCACGGTGCTCAGGATCTTGTAGCCTTCTGCAAAGCGGCGGTTCAAGTCGAGCGTCTCGCGCGCCGACAAGCGCACGCCCGAGCGCTGGAACAGCCGCCGCGCAGCAAACACGAGCTGCATGATGTTGTAGTTCGGCGCCGTGACAATGACCGACCGCATGCCGTCTTCCACGCGGTGCAAGAACGTGTTGCACGCCGTGCGCTTGTCGCGCGCGTACTCCTTCATGAGCTGCTCGTCGACTGTGATCGGCGTGCCAAACTCAACAGTCACGCGGCCGCGGAAGCGGTGGCCACGAAAGTACGTCAAGCCGACTGGCACGACGTGCGCGTTGATGTTGTACTTGTCCTTGACACCGAGCGCCATGATCGCGACGCCAGCCTTGAGCGGCAACAAGTCGGTGCGGTCGTGCGAACCGCCTTCTGGGAAGATCCCGATCGAGTTGCCGCGCTTGAGGTGCGTGTACACCTTTGCAAACGTCACGGACTGGTCGACCTTCTTGAGGATCCCAAAGCCGCTGAACTCGAACACGGGCGCGTTCACTGCGTTCGCAAACGGCGCGTCGAGCACGAGCTCCGTGTCGCTCACGACCTTGACGATCTTCACGGGCGAGCCACTGTCCTTCACGCTCTTGCCTTGGAACCGCACTTGGTCACCGGGCGTGACTTGCGCCGTGAAGCTCGTGCCGTTGCCAACGAGCGTGTACTGCTTCTTCTTCGCCGGCACTGCTTCAGTCGACGACGCCGATGGAGACGACGGTGTTGCTGCAACTTGGTCGAGCGCAGCGTCTGCTGCGTCAGCGAGCTTCACGGTCCCGACGCCTTTCACGACCGAGTCCTGCGGTCGCACGACGGGGATGCAGCCCATGATGCGCGAGAAGTCGCCGATGACTGGCAAGTGCCACGACTTCTCGGCGATCAGGAAGCCGACCTGGTTGGCACAACAGACATCAACGCAAGCGCAAGCGTCAGTGGTGCTGCGAAGCTACGAGCCAAGAGCGAGAGAGAGAACGCGCAGCGTACCTTGCGAGGGCTCGTCATCATGACCACGAGACCGTCGACAAACTGGTTTGCGTGGTTCCCTGTGAAGATGATCGGACCTTCGCGCGGGATGTTGTCCAGCCCGACGATCTCAATGCTCTTGAACGAGATACTGAGGATGCTGTGGAGGAACACGCGCGTGCTGCGGTACACGACGTCGGCGAGGTTGATCCAGATGAGCGCGAGGAGCATCGCAAAGCCGAGGCCGCCCCAGTAGTACGACGGCATGCCGAGGAAGCTACTGACCGCTTTGATCGGGCTGAGTGGAGAAACAACGACAGAGAGGGGAGAGAGAGCAAAAGCAAGATCAGTGCGTCAGTCACGTGGCCCATGCGGGTGTGTACAGAGGAGCAATGCGCCGTCGCAACGTCGAGAGCAAGAGCGAGCAAGTGAGGGCAATGACTACAAAGAAAGAGACGTACTTGAGCGAGTCGACAGAGAGCGCGATGAGGAGGCAGATCACGAGGAACTGCATCCAGACATCCGCGAGCACTTCTCGATCGACCTTCATGGTGTCGTCGTCGCTTCACGTGCTGCTAGTTGGCGGTTGTGCTGCTGGTCGTGCTGCTGGTCGTGCGTGTGTGTGGGGGGGGGTTTGAGTGAGAAAGAGAGAGCGACGTCTAGATCTTGATGGCGCTAGTGCAGGTAGCTGTTGCTCACGACGCAAAGCTCGTCGAGACGGTCGCAGGAGGTGGTGCAAGTGGTTGTGCTTCTTCTGTGACGCGGATGAAGCGGAAATGAGCGATCAAGAGCGAGAGTGAGCGAGAATCGAATGTGTCGAATTGATGTGTCGTGTGGTATACAGTACTGCTGTTCATAATGTGACATCAACGCGTCACGCTGTGAACAAAAGTGATTTCGATTTACTATGTCTATACATTTTTCAAATGGTCTCCTCGATAGCTATACTTTCCTACACGTATGTTTCTAGGAGCGTATAGGAATATGTAGCTATCGAGGAGACCATTTGAAAGTAGTATAGGTATATTCAGTTCGAAATGTGACTGACAGCGTGTCAGAACGAGCAATCGCGCTCGAAAAGAAAAGTGCAGACGAACGAGCGAGCGAGCGACGCGACCCGAACGCATGACACACGAGGCAACGCCGCCGCAACCAATCTCACCGCCTGTGCGGCCGACAATGCACCTGCATACGTGCGCGTCTCGACACACACGTACTTGCTGCTCCGTCTAGTCAAGTCTAGTACTGTAGTATGACTGTAGTATGGCTCGCTCGCTCGCTCTGCTGGTCTGAATGAGCGAGTGAGCACGAACACTCGTACAAGCGTTCGGCCTCGGTCCACAACCTAGCCAGCTGAGCGACTGTTCTCAGGCCAACGTGCCGCCTCCTCCGAGCCGTCTTGATGGTCTCCGAGGCCTCGCAGCATTCAAAATCCAGACCCGAGTCCAATCGGGAGCTACAAGAACACCACCTCGAGAGGACTCCCAGCGATGTTGCTCACACAACTACATACACGTACGTCAGCGCTGCTCGAGTCCCAACTCGAATCTTCCGGATGTACTCGGGCGTCGAAGCACGTCAAGCGCACTCCACTCTATTTGCACGGACGTTGCACTCGCATGGTGCC
Source organism: Pythium guiyangense (assembly GCA_003730235.1). Lineage (NCBI taxonomy): Eukaryota > Oomycota > Peronosporomycetes > Pythiales > Pythiaceae > Pythium > Pythium guiyangense. The sequence continues at coordinate 118,049 of QXDM01000141.1, forward strand.
TAGACCGCCACTGCCTCGAGGGTACTTTCGTGGCTGGTAGCGCTTTCGGCTCAGACACACGACATAGAGTGCTGCTGACCCATCGGTTGCTGCTGGGTCCTCGTTTGCATCGCCTACGAGCAGCAACATGTGGGTCGAGATGGCGCGGCCCCGCTTCGAAGCGATGTACAGCGGTGTCTCGCTGCCACTCATTGATCTGCGCGCATTCACATCGCATTCGAGAAGAAGACGTATGGTGTCCGCGTTGCCTAGCTCGGATGCGCGAATGAGTGGTGTCGAGGCGCCACAAGCTGTGCTGTCGACCGCACATTGCGGTTGAGTCTCCAATTGCCGACCAATGTGTACATTTTCACGAAATGGGCTGAGAACCGTTCTGTTGTTGATGCTGCTCTTTGTCATTCGCCGTTTTGCTCGATCTCGATCGCACCGACTTGCTCAAGCAGGGACTCGCACCGCTCGTGCAATCGATCAAAGGCCGTCTGCCTCCATCGCGATTTCTACACAACCTGCTACCACACAAGATACGAGAGGACCATGGACAAAGATGCTTGCAATCACTACGACTGGAGCTTCAGCCACGACGAAGCGACTCGGAAGCACATCAACGCATCAACGTCAACTCGCGCGCTCTTCTTGCGTGCCGCGTTAACGACTTGGTGCGAGTGAGAGCGCTTCTGGATTCTGAAGGCAACGACAGCGCCAAGCTCGCGAACGTTCAAGCTGTCCCGGGCGGAAACGATGACGACGACGACAGCAGCGACGACGACTTTCACGACGACCCCGTCAGCGACCCCGAGTACGGCCACATGTTTATTCCTCGCACGTCCGCAGGCGACTCGCCGTTGATCCTTGCGTCGTCGCACGGCTATCGGGGCCTCGCGAGGCCGGACGCCTTTGTACTTTGCTTGCCAGAATGTAGGCGTCCTGATGTGTGTTTGTACTATCGACATTGCACTGCAGTTGAGCAGACAATGGCCAATGGATACACTTTCGTAAAATGGGTTGAGAGCTCGACAATGTTGTTGAAGCTCTTCGTCTTTTGCCCTTGCTTGGGTCATTGCTTCGCGCTTCGCGTTGTCTTTCTCGAGGAACTCGGCGATCGCAGCTTGCTGCACGTCATCGAGCTCGTCGTCGCCATCGTCGTCATTTGGCATCGGCGGCGGCGCGAACTTGGCGTTGATCGCTGGCGGCTCGTGGTACTTTTGCAAGAACTTGGGGTTCACGCGCGTGAACTGCAGCTCGCCTTTGCCACCACCGTCACCGCTGCCTCTGCCGCTCTTGCCGCTCCTCGGATGCCACGAAAACTCCCATCTTCTCGCCACAAGTCCGAGTCCGCCATATTGTTGAGCTTGTGTTTCCTCTTCTATCAAGAAATTATACATAGTAATTTGCAATTTCAAAAGCATAGTGAAAGGAAGATGTTTGGTGTCCATTCGACAACTCACAAGAACAACAACATCAGCTCATTGACAACAACGACGACGACGACATGCCTCGCACAAGGGCAACTGCGCATGCGCATGTGTGCGGTCGTGGACTTCACGAGCGCTTCCAACACTGCAAAAGCGCGCTCGACACAACACGCTGTCGCCAATGCTCTCTCGCGCTTCAACATAAGTATCACTCTTTGGAGAAGAGTGATACATTATCTATATAAAAGTTGTCGTACGTCGAGTAGTTACGCCTACTCGACGTAACTACTAACACGCTGGTCTCGAGACCTCGAAGTCGCACTCGCACTCACTCGACAGCGACACTGCTTAGATCTCGGCTTCAAGCACCTCGACGCCAAACGTCGACGACACACGCGAGCTCGCTCTCAACACTGCTCGACTCGGCATCCACGAGCGCAACGCAGTACGCACGTTGACTCTCGCGCGCTCTTGACAGCGAAAGAGAACAAGCGACGCGCGTGGTGCCATCCACGCATAGACAGACACACACAGCCGACGCTCGCACGCCCTTCCAACGCAACAGTTCGCTGTTGGCAACATGGGCGACTCGAGTCTCGCAGTCGTCGACGGCATCATCAAGAAGCTCCTGAACGTACAGGACAAGCCGACGCAGACCGAGGTCACAGACATTACGACCGACGAGGTCATGCTACTCTGCCGCAAGATCCGCACGGTGCGTCGTCGTTGTTCGTCGCTGCTCGTGTCGATAGTTTGATCCGTCAGTCGTACTTGGATCGAATCGCTCACGGGCATACACACAGCATCTACTGACTTGGACTATGCGCATGCACGCTGTCGACTACCCGCGGCACGCAGATCTTCTTGGAGCAACCACCGCTGCTCGAGATCCCAGCGCCGATCAACATCTGCGGCGACACGCACGGACAGTACTCGGATCTGCTGCGGCTCTTTGAGATGGGCGGCTTCCCCGACGAGAAGAGCTACCTCTTCCTCGGCGACTACGTTGACCGAGCGATGCAGAGCATCGAGACGATCTGCTTGCTCTTTGCCTACAAGATCAAGTTCCCCACGCGACTCTACTTGCTGCGTGGGAACCACGAGTGCGCGTCGATCAATCGCATCTACGGTGCGTGCAACTGGCTGGTTGTAGCCTCTGCGCGTTCATCTATGCTACGACAGCTCCTTCGGTGTACACTTGCGCTCATACGTGCATCGTCAAGTGGGAGGCTAACACAGCGACACATACGTACTTGGCACTGAGAGCAGGCTTCTATGACGAGTGCAAGCGTCGGTACTCGGTCAAGCTCTGGCGCACATTTGGCGACTGCTTCAACTGCATGCCCGTCGCGGCAGTCGTCGCCGAGAAGGTAGGCGAGAGCACCTTGGGACAGAAGCGGCTCTGCGAACTTGCTCACACCTCCGTGACAACGTCAAGACGGCACGCGTGATCGCCGCTCGCTCAGGCAGGCGAACAGACTGACAGGATGACCAACTTGTGTGACACGTACCCAGATCTTTTGCACACACGGCGGACTGTCGCCAGACCTGTACACGCTTGACCAGATCCGGAACATCCGCAGACCAACTGACGTCCCCGACGAGGTGCGTTGCCACTTCCTACTTGCGCATATGCTAAGTACTAGCCCGCACGCTCTCACACACTATGTGACGCAGGGATTACTGTGCGACTTGCTCTGGTCGGACCCGGATCCCGACAGCCAAGGCTGGACCGAGAGTGACCGCGGCGTGTCGTACATCTTTGGTGCCGACATCGTTGAGCAGTTTCTCCAGACGCACGACCTCGATCTCGTCTGCCGTGCACACCAGGTCGTGTCGGACGGCTACGAGTTCTTCGCGGCGCGGAAGCTCGTGACGATCTTCTCGGCGCCGAACTACTGCAACGAATTTGACAACGCCGGCGCGATGCTCGTGGTCGACAAGAACCTCAACTGTTCGTTCAAAGTCCTGTGCTCGAGCGACAAGAAGAAGGCGACGAAGAAGTAGCACAATGGGCGCTACATACCCGACAGTAGTCGTTGTGGGCAACACAGAGGAGCCTACGCGTCACACTCGAGCTCCAAAGTTGCTCGAGAGACCAAGTGACTGGACCAAAGCAAAGCAAAGGCAAACACATCCATTCATCCATTCATTCATTCGTCCCATGCACTCGATACGATCACTACGCGACGCTCGCGTCGTCCGTCTACACGCATGTCATGTACGTTTGCAGTCGCAGTCGCACGTCACGGCGCTCAGTTGTACGAGGAGCTGAGCTTGTTGCCGGACGTGCTGCGGTGGAAGATCGAGCCGCGGCGGAGCGCCGAGAGCGCGTCTTCGCGGTCCTTGTCGCTCAGCTGGTGCAGCAGCTCGAGAATGCCGGCGACAGCGGCCTTCGGGTCCGTCAGACCGAGCTGCACGACCTGGTTCGCCGTGTACTCGCGGCTCAAGCCGCTCACGCGCGTCTGGATCCACTCCTTGTCGCTCGCGAGCCAGAGCAGCACGTCCTTGTCGCTGCGCGACCAGAGCTCGTCGACCGAGACGTTGAGCTGCCGCGGCACGCGACCGCCGTTCACCGACTCGGTGAACCACGTCTTGAGGTGCTGCTCCGCGGCTGCGAACGAGATCGCGCGCTTGCTGCACGCCACGAGCTCGCGCCGGAGCTGGAACTCGGCGAGCTGGCGCTTCAGACGCCAGTAGAAGAACGTGCGCGCGTTCTTCCACTCGACGATCTCGCGAATGCAGTGCTTCGCCTTCATGCGTCCGGGCGTGTCGTGCAAGTCGGCAAACTCGGTCGCGACCTGGACGTAGATCGGCAAGAGCGCGTCTTCGCGGTGCTTGATGTCGCGCGCGATCTGCACGCCGTCCGCGTCGCGCTGCTGCTCAGGCGAGAGCGCCGCCAAGCGCGCGTCCAAGTGCTTGAGCTTGTCGTCGAGGCGGTGCATCGCCTCCAAGAGCTGCTTCTTGCGGTACTTGATCTCGATCAGACCCGCGGGCTCGAGCACGCCGCCGCGACCGGCCGGATCTGCGTACATCTCCATGATGCCCTCGTTGATCGTCGGGTCCACGACGGCCCACGCGCCGCCACGGAGCTCCGCGAACGGCGGGATGTACACAAACACAGGCTGCTCGTAGTGGACGAGGCCGTCGACGATCGCAGCGCCAAACTTGAGCACTTCGTCAAACATGTCGCGCTGGCCGCCCGAGAAGCCGCGCCAGTTGGCAAAGATGAACAGCGGGAGGTCCTCACCCTTGAAGTCCTTGATCGCCGTCGCCGTCTTGTGCGCCGAGTCGGGGAACCACACCTGACCGGCCTGCTGGATCAAGTTCTCCTGCGTGCTCGGCGCCGCGGGGTCGGCCGGCACGACCTTCTCCGACGTCCGCACTTCGGTCACGACGACGCCGAACGGAATGCCACCGAGACGCGCGCGGCCGACGACGACGCTCTTGGCCCAGCCGTCGAGCGTCTCGCGGAACGAACCGCGGTCGGCAAAGCCCGAGACCCACTTGCCCGTCGCCTCGTCGACCTTGCCCGTGAGCAGCAGCCGCGGGTCGTACTGCGTGCTCTTGTCCTCGGGGTGGAACTCGACTGGGCGCTCGATGACCTCCCAGCCCGAGACGTCGCGCACCGGCACAGCGCCGCGACGCACCGCTGGCACGAAACTGAGCCACTCAATGATCGAGAAGATGCCCGAGAGGTGGTTCTTCGCCGTCACGTGCGTCACGCCGTTCGTGTGCATGACCTTCACGCCACCGAGCTGGTCGTTCGACGAGTACACGTCCTTGCCCATGAGCTTGTTCAGCGCCTGGTAGCCCGTGAGGATGATAGGCGAGTGCGTCGCGTTCTGCACCGTGCGGTGTCCCAAGCGCACGAGGTACGCGCCAATGCCGACGCTGCGGCCGCATGCGTACGTGAGCGTGAAGACCTCCTGGTACGCGCGCGAGGTCTCGCCGGCGATCGTGCCACTGCCGCGGAGGTTCTCGACACCGAGGTCCTCTTCGCGACCGATGATGTCTGAGAGCACGTAGCGCTCCTCGCCGCTCGCAGTCGTCTTGCGCACTGCGTTCACCGAACCTTCTGCCGACAAGCGCGCGTAGTCCTCAGGCGTGAGGTAGAGGTACTCGAAGCCCTTCACCGGGTCGTTCTCGTCCTTCCAGCACACCTTGTACAGCGCTTTGATCGACTCGGCCATGCCAATGCGCGCACCGGCGTTCGCCGAGAAGAAGAACCGCGGGATGCCCTTCTCGCGCGACAACTTGGACGCGAGCTCGAACAACCGGTCCTCGCGCGTGCCGAACGACCCGGCCTTGAACGTAATGTCGTTCGCAATGATCACGATCTCGCGCCCAGACGGGTACTCGGGCGTGTACATCGTGAGCAGCCACGCGACCATGCCAATGTCGTTCTGACCGCGCGGCCGCGTCGTCTCCTTGAGCGCGTTGTCGCCTGCGTCGAGAATGAGCTCGCGCGTCTCGAGCAAGACGCTCGGGATCGCAGTCTTCACGCCGCCAGGGACCTTGCGCTCCTGGACGTACTTGCGCCACGACCGCAAGAGGCTGAACTCGATGAGCTCGAGGAAGTCGTAGACGTACACCGTGTTCGACATCGCCTTGGCCATCTCGCGCTTCCGGTCAAACGGGAACAGCACCGGGTACGGCGTCGTGATCGGCTTGCCGTCCCACTCGCCGTGGCTCTCGTCGCCGATCGACGTAAAGATCGGCTCGTCAAGGCCCGACGTCTCGACGTACGCCTCAACACGCACAACGTAGCCCGTCGGGTTGGACGCCACGAGACGCACTGGGATCGTGTTCGCCTCGTTCGTGAACCGCGCAGCGATCTTGAGCTCGACCTGCGCGACGCGGAGCTGCGCCAAGCGCTCCGAGTACCGCGACGCAAGGATGCGGATCACGCCTTCGAGGTACTGCGGGTCGACCGTCGCCTCGGGCAAGATGTTGAGGAACACGTGGTTGTTCTTCGTCACGACGCCAGTCTTGACGGGCGCCGAGCCCATCGCGAGCTCGAGCGCATTGAGCGCTTCCACGAGCGTGCGCTCTGGACCCGGGTACGCGTCGTACTGCGAGCGTGCACCGTCGTCCGCACGGTCGATTTGACGCACCACGGCGCGCACAAAGAGGCGCTGGAAGCGGTCCGTGACAATGTGTGCGTCCGAGTCCTTCGTCTTTGCCAAGTACAAGTGCACGTTCTTGTTGTTCGACGTGAGCGGCACGACGTTGTAGTTGCGCAAGCGGCGGAGCTCAAGCTTGTACGCGAGCGGCGCTTCAATGTGGCGCACGATCTTGTCCTCGCTGTAGTTCAGGCGGTGCGGGAACGTGTAGATGCCTGGGTAGAGGAACATGTCGGCCGGGTGCGACGCGAACGGGTCTGGCGTCTGCGGACGCACAGCGAACGTCACGCGGCGGATGTTGTGGCTCAGCAGCACCTCCGAGACGGACTTGAGGAACGTCTCGGCGGTCTGGAGCAGCACGCTCTCTTCCGTCTTCTCGTCCAGGAGAATCACGTGCAGGACGTTCACGCACGGCTCCTTCTTCGCCGACAGCGTCTTCTTCGCGAGCGGGAACATATCGACGACGTCCGTGAACGCCGCTTGCATCGCTGCGAGGTCTGCAAACTTGACAATCGCACCGTGGCGCTGGTAGTTCGACGAGATCTTCTCGTACTCGAGGTTGAAGCTCCCGCGCGTAGTCGACTCGTCGCCATCGCTCTCATCCTTGGCAGCAGTCGCGACCTTCTCGACAACGGTCAAGTCTGGCTGGCTGCCCGTGCGCGCGACCAAGCCCGCGAGGTCGTCGTAGCTCTCAGCAGGCGGCATCCCAACCGCAAGTGCGTCGTAGATCGGCGACTTGAACTCAAACTTCTTGGCAAAGATGCCGCCAAAGTTCTTCGTCTCCATCGTCTCGATCATGTACGACCGGTACACGCGGCGGATGTACAGCTCGAGCGCGCACTCGCGCACTTGGAGCTCTTCGTGGTCAAGAAGCGAGATCAAGAGGTCAAAGAGCGGCTGCGACTGGTCAAGGAGGTTCGCAAACTTGGCCGAGAGCTCCGACGGCTGGCCGTCCGCGATGATCTCGCGCACAACAGCTTCGACTTGGCCGAGACGCTCGCGGTGCGACGGCATCTTGTTGTCCATGAGGAGCTGCCGCGCCTCGAGCGCCACGAGCGAGTACTGGTTCTCCTTGAAGTTCGCGAGCTGCTCGAGCAGCGGCATGAACGACGCCGCCTGGATCGTCTTGCGCGGCGCAGTCGCCGAGCCCTGCGCCAAGTGGCTCAAGAGCTTGAGCAGCACCTTGTTCTTCGTCTCGAGCGCGCGGTGCGAGCGCGCAAAGTTGAACACGACGCCGAGGTCGCCGGCGTTTTGCTGACGGAGCCCGAGCACGACGTCTTCGATGTTGTGCGTGCGCGCGTACACGCTCTCGATCACAAAGTACTGGTTGATGAGCTCCGACACAACGGCCTCGAAGCCCGACTGCAGACCGTTCTTGTACTTGGCCACGATGTCGCGGAGCGTCGAGACCGAGGCGTCAAAGTCTGATGCTGCGCGCTCCGTCGCGAGCGAGCGCTTGTGGTCGTCGAGGATCGCCGCGATGTCGCTCACGCTGAACTCCGCCGCAGTCGCAGCCGTCGAAACGTGCGTGCGGAAGCTCTGGAGCTTGTCCGTGATCTTCGCAAACACGTCGAGTGGGATGCGACCCGCGAGCGGCGACATCGCCTCCTTGAGCTCTTCGACCGGCAAGAGCGCGTCGCTCAGCGCCTCAAAGAGCTCGACAACGGCCGTCGAGACGAGGTCCTCGGGCACAAAGTAGCCGTCGAGCACGGTCTGGAGCACCGTGTGCGACCGCTTGAGCTTGTGCAGCGCGCTCGTGCCGCTCGCGGCCTTCGGACTCGCGGTCGGGAGCTTGCCCATGTAGCACTCGGACTTCTTCACGCACGACGGGTCGTCGAGCTCCATCGTCGCGATGCAGTCGCCTGGCGCGAGCACCGCGCCTTCCGACTTGAGCAGCCGGATCACACCGGCCTCGGGCGTCAAGAGCGGCATGTACATCTTCATCACTTCGATCTCAGCGAACGGCATGCCCTTGCGCAGACTCGCGCCGTCGTCGACGAGGTACCGCGCGAGCTTGCCGGCCGTGTTCGTCACAAGGCGCGTTGGGTCGTACTCTTTCGTGAACACGCACGTCGTGCCGTCGACGACAAGGCGGAGGCCCTGCGCTTCCTTCGTCGCGTACGCGACGTGGGACTTGCCGTTGAGGAGCACGAGGAAGCCGCCGTCCGAGAGCGTGCGGATCTCCACTTGCACGTACGAGGCGTTGAGGAAGAGCGTGAACTGGATCGGACCGCTGCGGCACGCGTCGATGTTGTACTTGATGCCTTCGTAGATGAGCTCGAGCGACTCGACTTGCGCGAGGAGGTCGTTCGACGGGAGCTGCCCGCGCTCGAGCTGGCTCACGTACTCAACCAAGCGCTTGTTCGACGACTGGTACGCCGAGCACACGGCGCCGACGAGCACGACCATGAGCGGGTCTGGACGGCCCTGGAGCCGCACTTCTGTGTGGCGCGAGATGCGCTCGTCGAGCCACGCCGTGTGGATGCGGTTGTACTTGAAGTCGTCCGACTCCATCATGTTCACGATGTACTCGACTGTCGTGTGGATGTCGCCGCGAATCGACAGCTCCTTGAGCGCGAGGATCATGTTCTTGCGTGCGCGGTCGCGCGACGTGCTCCACGAGAACAAGTGGCCGATCTGCGAGTCGGCGAACTCGTGCACTTGGCCAGACGAGTCGACCGAGAAGTAGCCCCAGACGTCTGGCGTCGAGCGGAAGTTGAGCTCTTTGATCGAGCCGCTCGTGGGCTGGAAGCCCGCGTTCGGGTCCTCGGCCGTGATACGCGCTGCAATGACGTGGCCGTTCGGTGGCGCCTGCTTCTCGTGCTCAAAGTCGATCGGCGTCGTCCCGAACGCGTCCTTCATGTACAGGCGACGCACGTCTGGGATGTAGTGGAGCGGAATGCCCATGGCGACCTGGAGCTGCGCTGCCGGCAAGTTGACGTTCGTGATCATCTCGGTCACCGGGTGCTCGACTTGCAAGCGCGGGTTGAGCTCGAGGAAGAAGAACGCGTTGCCCTTGTCCTCTGGGAGCTCGCTGAAGAGGTACTCGACCGTGCCGGCGTTCACGTACTCGACCTCTTGCGCCAAGCGCGTCGCAGCGCGCATCATCTGCTCCCAGACCTCGGGCGACGGCGCGAGCACCGGACCTTCTTCGACGATCTTCTGGTGCCGACGCTGCACCGAGCAGTCGCGGCCGCTCAAAGCGATCGCATTGCCGTACTCGTCTGCGAGGAGCTGCACCTCCAAGTGCCGCGACTTGGACGCGAGCTTCATGACAAAGATCGGCGAGCCCGGGATCTCGCCGCGCACGGCCTCCCATGCGCTCAGGACCTGCGACTCGTCCGTGACTTTGCGAATGCCCTTGCCGCCGCCGCCTTCGCTCGCTTTGATCATCGCTGGGAACCCAATGCGGCGGCACTCCTCCAAGCAGTGCTGGCCGTCACGGAGCATCGCGGCCTTGTACACGTCGTCTGGAATGCCGTTCGACGCGCGGTAGTCGACCGCGAGGCCGTCGCCGTTCCACGCGATCGTCGGGACCTTGGCGCTCTGCGCAATGATCGTCGAGCCGATCTTGTCGCCGAGCGCCTGCATCGGCTTGGCCGGCGGGCCGATGAACACGATCTTGCGCTCCGTGAGCTTGAGCGTGTCCGGCAGCGTCGGGTTCTCACTCGCGTGGCCCCAGCCTGCCCACACGGCGTCGACGTGGTACCGCTCCGCGATCTCGACAATGAGCGAGACGTTCGCGTAGTTGTTGTTGTTCGCGCCGCCCGGGACCTCGACGACGTGCTCGGCCATGCGAATGTACTCGGCGTTCGCGCGCAGGTCCTCGGGCGTCGCCATCACGACGAACGTGATCTTGTGCTCGTCTGCAAACATCTCGTAGCACCACATGCGGATGCTCCGGATCGCCTTGAGCGCCGCCATGCCGTTGTTCGCGATGAGCACCGAGTGGATCGCGCGCGTACCCTGCGTCTCCTTCACGTACTCCTCCACGGTCGCGAACGTGCGGTGCGGGTGGCTCTCGATGCGGTCGCGCGGCACGACCGGTGGCGACACGGCGACCACTGCGTCTGTCGCTGCGCTGCCCATGGTTGCTGTCGTTGTTGTGGTCGTCGCACTTGCTGCGTCCTCTGCTGCTGTCGTGGTCGTGGTCGTCGTAGTAGTCGCGACGATCTCTTCGGTCGTAGTCGTGACAGTCGTAGTCGTCGTCGAAGCGTCCTCGACAACAGTCGTGGCAGCAGTCGTCGAGGTGGCGGTGGTGGAGGTAGAGGTGGTGGCCGCAGCAGCTCCAGTTGCAGAATGCTCCAACATGGTTGCGATGGATGGATTGAGCGAGAGAGAGAGAGAGTTGTGGTGGAGGTGGCAGTGGTAGCAGATGCAGGCGCGCGCAGGGAGCTGGCTGCAGCTTGTGCGGCCACTCGCGTTCTTGCTTGTGTGTCGTATTGCAGCTTGTGCCGTCGGTCGTTGTCTTGAGGTATCCTTGTGCCAACCTGTCTTGCGTCATGCGCGCCTCTCGAAACACTTCAAACCTCGCCGCAAACACGAGGTTTAACTACGCGATGACGCGGCGAGGGCCACTATTCAGAGCATATCGATGACGTTTCCGAACAGAGACATGTCGCAGCGCATACTTTAATCCAGTCAAAATCGTGGCGCACTTCGCGCAATGACGTCCTTTTAGTGAACCAAAATTGCGAAAGTGACACGCTTACGATGTGTGGTCCACATTGCCTACAGGTGCACACCTGTTCGAGTGTCTTCATCCATTGGACACCGACGTGCTCATGCACTCACGACGCCCTACGCCTCCTCCTCGCGTTGAAACGCAACGTCACATCTGGTGATGACCGCGCGAGCTCGAGTGCATGACGCTCTCGGCGACGGCAACAACAACAACAGCAAGGAAGGCGACGACTCGAGCAAGGCCCGAGCACCGCGGAATGCTCCGCGCGAGACTGATTGAGCTCGAGACTCCATCGCGGCGCATACGCATGCATACGTGCGACCAAGCGCTGCTGCTGCCTCGAGTGAGCATTCTGTCAGTCGCGTGGCATGCAGTCTTGTCCACGAGAGAGACCCTTCCTCCCTTCAATTGCTTCGCGTTGATGTGCGCATTGACGACACGCCAGAACGAGTCGATAGACGCACGAACTCTCGAAGCGACCAACTCTCGAAGCAACCAACGATGATGTTATGGTGTCAAGAACTGACGGAGTCGAGGAGGACGCTTGGATCGAGAGAGTATGCGCTGGTGGAAGGATCATGTTGCCGTTAGTGGTCGCCGCAGCACAAGCAAGCTCACATGATGCAGTCAGTCGTGGATGCTTCTGCTGCTCGTGCGTGGACGAGCGCCCTCAAGCTCACGCAAGTGTCTGTGGATACATGGTGTGTGGATTGATGGATCTATCAGTTTGGTGGTCTATCTAGCTGGCTAGCTATCTTGCGCATGTGCATGTGTGATGTGATGTGTGGTGGTGTGGTGGTTCTGCTGTCCAGACCAGACCTTCCGACTGACTCACACGCGGGCGTTGCGAGCGTCGCGACTACTTCTGCGCTCCGCTTGCACCAATCGCTCATCGCTTCTGGTGGTTGATGTAGCGCAGCGAGAGCGCCGCGAGCACGCGGAAGAGCACGATGAAGCCGATGACGATGGCAAAGTCGCGCCAGATGTCGCTGTGCTTCATCAGGAACACGCTCTCGACGTACTCCTTGACCGTCATGCCCGCGTCCATGGTCGCCGGCGTGTTCGCCATGACCTGGCACCCGATCTCGCTCGCGTCGTCGCCGCAGTCGCCAAAGACAATGGCCGTGAGGATCGAGAGCGAGTACCGCTGCGGCGTGATGTAGTAGAGCCACTTGTAGCCCGACGGAATGGCGTCGCCTGGCGGGTTGAAGCCCATGAAGAGGAAGAAGATCGAGTTGAGCAGCACGCCGATGATCGCCGCGACCTCGACGCTCGGGAGCGCGTACGACAAAAACTGGCCCACGTACGTCTGCAGCAGCACGTGCAGCGACGTGTTGAGCCAGTAGAAGAAGAAGCGGCCGACGCCCGTGAAGCCGACCATGGGGAAGAACACGGCCGTGAACAGGAACGAGCTCAGGAACACGTATGGGATCTCCGCGAGCGTCGAGCCGACAAAGTACCAGAGCGCGTTGTACGTCTGCGACGCGCGCTCGCGGTAGAACGACGCGCGCTCCTCGGACGCGATCGGCAGCACGCTGTTGAACGAGATGAGGCCGATGAAGACCGTCGTCATGAACACCATGCCCACGCCGGCGTTGATCCCCTGGTACGACTTGTACTCGGCGTCGATGAACACGAGACCAAAGAGCAGCGCGAGGATGAGCGAGATGATGAACCGCGTGAGGTTGTACGACGGCGTGCGCCAGTACAAGTCGAAGAAGCGCTTCACGAGGAACTTCATCTGCGTCGCCTCGGTCGCCGCGCGCTTCGAGCCAAACTCGAGCGCCGGGATCGCCGGCGACGGACGCGACACGCCCTCCTTGTCCAGCTCGGCGTCGAGCACGCGCTTGTTCGCGCTCGCATTGAAGAGCGCGACAAAGTCGGTCGCCTGGCCGTTCGTGTTGCCCACGCCGGCGCCGATGACCTCGAGCATCCACGTCGCCGGGTTGTAGCCGTCCTCGAGCGCCGCCACGCCGTCCACGCGCTCAAAGTACGTGATCAGCTCGCTCGCGTTCTTGCCGAGGTTGCCGAAGAAGACTGTCTCGCCGCCGCGCTTGAGCAGCAGCAGGCTGTCAAAGAGCATGAACACCTCGGTCGACGGCTGGTGGATCGTGCACACGATCGTGCGGCCCGTGTTCGCCACCTTGCGCACGCCGTCCATGATCACCTTGGCCGACCGCGCGTCGAGACCGCTCGTGGGCTCGTCCAGGAAGATCACACTCGGCTGCGCCGCGAGCTCCACGCCGATCGTCAGGCGCTTCATCTGCTCCACCGAGCTGCCGCGGATGATCTGGTCCGCGATCGGGTTCAAGTCGAGCAGGTCGAGGCACTCGTTCACCGAGTCGAACTTCTTGCTGTCCGGCACGTCTGCGCTCTGGCGCAAGAACGCGCTGAACGTCAGCGCCTCGCGGATCGTCGACGCCTCCGAGTGGATGTCCATCTGCTCGCAGTAGCCCGTGCAGCGGCGGATCGCGAGGTCCGTCGCCGCGTGGCCGTTCAGCAGGATGTCGCCGCGGATCTGGCCGCCGGTCTTGCGACCCGCGATCACGTCCATGAGCGTCGTCTTGCCGGCGCCGGACGAGCCCATGAGCGCCGTCATCGACCCCGGGTGCGCAAAGCCGCTGATGCCCTTGAGCAAGTCGATTGATTCCTTCGGGTTCGCAGGGTCCGGCACCGAGTACCACAGGTTCTTGAACGCCAGCGTCACCGGCACAAAGTTCTTCTCGCGATGGTCGTTCACCTCGAGGATCACGGCGCTGTCGGACACGGCGCCCATCACGTCGCGCGGCGACTGCACGAGTCCGTATGCGTCCTTGTCGTCGTCGTCACCGCTGCTGCCGACCGTGACGTTCTCGGGGCTCTCGAACCGGTGGTACTCGAGCGCGACGTATGAGAGCGACATGAAGAGCACGTACGAGAACACCATGAACGCCGCGCCGTACCAGACCCACTCCTTCTCGGACGGCACGTCAAAGAGGCTCAGCGAGTACTTGCCCATCTTCTGGCCAAACTTGGTGCAGTAGTCGATGCCTTCGTACACGCACTTGTCGAAGCGCTCGTTGCGGTACTGGTTCACCGAGAGGCTGCGCACGCACCAGGCGATCGGGTTGATCCAGTAGATCCAGATGAAGTAGTCCGGGATCTGCTCCTTCGCAATCACGAAGCCCGCAAAGAGGATGTAGAAGAGCACCGAGATCATCGAGATCGGCTTCGCCACGTGCAGGTCCGGCGACATGGACGCGAGGAAGAAGAACCAGGCGGCGAACGCCAGGTTCGTCAGGAACAGCATCAGCTCGAAGATCAAGTACGCGCCGACCGTCGGCACGAAGCCGCACATCCAGTACACGAGCGAGCCGAAGAGCACGCTCTCCATGAGCGCGAGCGGGAGCTGGCTCACCGAGCTCGAGAGCACGTACGACGCCGTGCGGAAGAAGTTGGCGCCGCGCTGCTTGTAGAACACGTCGCGCGCCGCGAGGAACGTCGGGATCTGCGACGCCTGGCCGAGCGCGAGGAACAACACGGCCGCAAAGATGATGCCCATGACCACCTGCGCGTCCTTGACGTCGAACTGGTAGAACACGCTCGCGTAGAGCAGACCCATGATGATGACCATGAGCGCGCGGCCCTTGAGGAACGCCGTGTTGCGCATCGTCACCTTGGTCTGGCGCGCCATCAGCGTCGCCGTGCTCTCCAAGAACCCTTGGTGGAACTCGGGCAGCGGGTCCACGTGCTTCTCCTTGTCGTGCAGCAGCACCGGGTCATACGGACCGTGGAGGTTCTCGAGCATCGCATCGTGCACGGCCGAGCGCGCAAAGACGTCGGCAAAGTCGCTCGCCTTGCGCGGGATCGTCTTGCCCGCCGGCACGTCCACTTGGTACTGGTACTGCTGGTCCGTGCCGAGGTCGAGGAGGAAGTCGGCGACGTCGCGGCGCGGCGGACACACAAAGCCGAGGTCGCGGAAGTAGCCCACGATCGCGTCGCGCGGACCGTGGTACATCACGTGGCCGTCGTTCAGGATGAGCACGTCGTCAAAGAGCGCAAAGACCTCGGGCGACGGCTGCAGCAGCGCGATGACGATCGTCTTGCGGAACTTCTTGGCGATCGATCGCTGCGTCGTGATGATGTCGAACGTCGCGGCGCTGTCGAGACCCGTGCTGATCTCGTCCATGAACGTCACGTACTTGTTGCCGAACTGCATCTCGCCCGTCGTCACGCGCTTGCGCTCGCCGCCCGAGACGCCGCGCAGCATGGCGTCGCCCACGATCGTGTCCTGGCAGTTGTCGAGACCGAGCTGCTGGATCACAATGTCCGGGTAGTGCTTGTACAGCGCGCGCGCCGCCTCGAGCGCCATCTTGTTCTCCTCCGGCGTGCCGTTCGTGAAGTGGCTCTCCGCGCGCTCCGAGAGCTCGCCGCCGCAGCACGCGTGCGCGAACTCGAGCGTCTCCTTGACCGTGAGCGTCGGGAAGTGCTTGTCGCGCTGCGTCACGTACGACACGAACTGCGGCAGGCGCTTGAGCAGCTCGCTCTGCTGCGTGCCGTTGTACGTCATCTCGCCGTCAATGTGCACGTTCTTGCCCTGCGGAAAGCGCCCGCTGAGCACCTTCATGAGCGACGACTTGCCCGACCCGGGCTGTCCGAGCAGCAGCGTGATCGACCCGGGCTTGAACACGGCGTTGACGTTGTGCAGGATCTGCTTCTTCACCACGCGCTTCTTCGCGCCGACCTTGCCGAAGCTCTTCTTGAGGTGGTTCGCGATTGTCGGCAGCTCGGACTTGGCGCTGCCGCTGTCGTCCGACACGACCACGTCCGCGTGGATCGACAGGTTCTTCACGCGCACCTCCATCTGCGGAAGCGACTTGCCGAGCGCAGTCTCGACCGCCGTCGAGATGTGGTCGTGCAGCACGCGCGGACCGTGCGCCATAAGCGTCTTGGCGTCGTTGTAGTGGATCTCCACCTTGGGGAGTTCTTGCGTCATATTGCTTGGTGCTTGATGAAGCAGTTGTGTGTGTGTCTTGCGTCTCGAGACGTAGGAGCGATGATGGCTCAGCCGGTCAATGGATGGATCTCTCGTTCAGCGAAGGGTGGCGACGGAGCGTGCTCGTGCTCGTTCGCGGCCTTGCTGTCTCTGCTGCTGCTGCAAAAGAGCGTGTGGTGTGATGTGGTGGTGTGTTGTGTTGCAGACGAAAGGAGGAGGACGAGGTGACTCGCTCCGAGCGCAGCAAATGAGAGAATGAGCGGACACGAGGAGGTCGGGCCGAGTGCTGCCGCGTTGAGCAGGCGGGCGCGCGCATCCTCTCTCGGTCTCTCGACTCACTCGATCTCGCCTGTGCGCGCGACACACTGCATACATATACACTTTTTCGCAGACGCGCAAGTCATGTGTTGTTGGTCGCAGTCTGAAGCTCTGAAATTCTGGAGCTCTGAAAATCTGAAAGCGCCTGTGCCTGAGCCTGGGCACCGCAAAAGACACTCGCCATACAAAACCCAAGCTTCGCTCTCTTGAGGCGCGTCAACATCCAGTCATTTGCGAGGCGTTGACGCGCACACTCAAATCTGAATCTGCGGCACACACACACACACACACTCGCGAGTGAGTGAGCACAGCCGAGCCGCAGAGACTGAACTTTGTTTGACGTCAACACACGCCGTCCCTACACCACACGAGCACATGAGCACACGAGCACGAGCACGATCGAGCAGGCGTTGACGCTTGACGCTTGACGCTTGTTTGGCTGTCTGTCTGTAGACCTCCTGGAGGTCGTCTCGCGGTCCCCAGCTGCTGCTTGGTTGTTGCTATGGCTGTGGTGACGGCGACACTCTTCATGTGCAAGTGCAAATGCGCATGTGCATGTAGATGAACGAGCGAACGAACGCATGGATGGTCGGTGGATAGGTCGATGTGCTCATTCATTCATTCATTCATTCATTCGTCGTCGTCTTCCTTGCCGTGTTGTTGTTGTTGTTGCTGCCGTTTGCTGGATCGGTCTGTGTCCAAATGAACCTGGTGAGCTCAATCGTACGTTCTCGGTGGTAGTCGCCTTGAGTGAGCCGCCTGAGCGACCTGGCGCTTCATTCGTCCATTCACTCAGCACTCATTCGTTCGCTGAAGCATCGCTTACTTGCCTGTCCGTCTACTAAAGCAAGGAAGGCGTCGAGCCACAGCACAGATACTCGAGGCGCGCACTGCCTTGTAGAACAAAGCCAGCAATGAGTATGAGAGCATGCATCCAGCCATCAGAGCTCAGCTCTGCTCTGGTCTATTGTGATCAAGTCGGCATCGACTGCGTAACAACAGCAACCGGAGAGCAATATCGCCCGACAACGATCGATCGAATCGCTTGCTTGCTCGCCCTATCACTGTGTCGCGACACCTCGGCGTCGCGCGGCGAGGAGGGAGGGGATGCTCATGTGCTCGTGAGCGCATGATGAGCGCATGCTCGTTGTGTCAACAGGCATAATCGCTCGATCGATGCGCCGCGCTTGTTGGCATTGCGATGTGAGCCAGAGCGAGACGACAAGAGGACGAATGGTCACAGAACACACAGGTGGATCCAAAGACACGTGGCGCGTAAACAATTGTTTATGGCTATTTACGTGAACGAGATGACGAATGGACACACATTTGAAGAGTAGAGCACGCAAACACAACTCTTGCAGATCCACATTTATCCACACACGTCCAATTAGCATATACGTGGTCTGTTCCTGAATCTACAAATATCAATTCAGAGGAGACACCTAAATGAGCCGAACCGAACCCAAACCCAAACTTCTATCTAAAAACCATGAAACCAGGAAAGGATAAAGCTCATAAAATCAGAAAAGATAAACCCGTGAAAACAGGATAACCCCCATGAAACCAGACTGGATATATAACCAGGAATGGATAAAACCTATCGGAAAAGTGAAGCAATTTGCATACGTATGACGTGTTGACTTTCAAGAGCAAATGGCCCGAAAAGCTTTATCGATCTCCAAAGTTGACAAAAGTCGACAACCTTTCGGCATTCCTAAACAGAAAATGCCTAGGAAGAGACGGAACAACTAAACAGCAAATCCAGAGCTAATTGGAAGAGGCTACGGTAAACGATCACATTATGGCCGACGACCAAATAATGGTGGAATATTGGCAATATCCAATCGAATCGCAAGAATAAAGAAATTGACGAGTCTGATTAGTCTATACCAGGGTCTGTCAGTTTATGGCCGAATGTGAGGAAAACGTAGGGTGTGTCATTTAATACAAACATCAAGTCAAATGTTGCCTCTCAAAACACGCTGTTGATCAACAACAGTTTTGCCAAAATGGATGCAAGCCAAAGGAAAGCAGTTGTTTTTGCAAATGCTATCGTACAGCATTGTTGTGATGAAAGCTTTGTAGATTTTGGATCGCATCACGGAAATGATCAACGTTCACTTGACTTTGTATTCATTTTCACCAGCCAAAAACTGTTCCGTCTGAAAAACGCTGCCATAAAACTCTATCACGAAAACGAATATCGCTTTAAAGTGGTGTCTACGACATGCAAAGCACCTGTTAAAATAGTGCTTCTTTCGCACTTTTGATTGATATTGATTAGGCTCGAAGAGAATGTGTTTGAAGTGAATTACGCAAGAAAAGCTAAAGCATCCATTTTTCCGCCATACATTGGTCGCTCACCTTATGTTTAGTTTTGAAGAGTCGGTCTATTTTTGTTTGCGTGTATTTATGGAACATTTATTGACTATAACATTAACAACCTTAAACAGTGACCGTGACACCGAAACAAACAAACACGCACCATAACAGAGAGCTCGCTTAGTTGCCTCGAGTGTGCGTGCTCCAAAGTCTGTTACTCTTCAACGAGGTAATTCTGGATACCACAGAGCACCCATACATCACAAAGAGACTCCAAGAATGTGCTCGCTCGCGCTGCATCCATACAACAAACACGCCTTGCGTTTCATCGTCACCACGCTTGCAAGTTTGATGCGAGGTTTGCACTTTGTACCCTCGCGACGATTATGTTACGTACCACAAAAGGGTCGACTCAGCTACATACACAACATCACAGACACTTGTTGTTGAACAACTGTGGCAGCGCTAATGACGACAGCGCAAGCTGTGAGCTGCGGTAGAAAAAGCTAAAAAGTAGCACTTGCAGTTTTGGCAATAGGTGTAGTAGTCATCGCAGCTCTAGGAAATGTCGTAGCATGTGTGGCGCGAGTCGGTTGCTCACTTTCCGATACCCTGACAACAAGAAACTCCAACATCATTCGCTTCAGCACTTTAAATCGACTGCCGGCTTAGCTGAGATACGATCACTGACACTCGGTTTTGCGTACCAATTCTTAACCTATCGATTGCAGCCGACCTCTGTAACGGAGCTGCTGTGCTAAGTACGAAGTAGCACAGCAGACTCCCAATTCGTGGCCTAACCTGATTTATGACGACCTTGGTCGTCCTATCAGAGGGCTCACTATTCAGGTCAGCTCCCTCAGTTACATCCCTATTCATGATCTTAATTCAAAAACCACTGAGTTGAAGATTCTGAGTTCAGCACAGGGAACTTTTTCAATAACCTGAACAAATGTGACATAATTTTCAAAAACCTTGACTAATGAAATACCAATATCAATCGCACCTAAACGAACAACTCAAAATCAAACGTATCATCTCGCAAAATATTTAAATATATAATCTACAAATAGGTAGATCAAAACGACAAACACTGACTAGCGCGCCAGCTCTGGCCACAGTGGCACTGCAACGAGTTGAAGTGGTTGCCTCGTCCCACAACCTATCTATGGATCCAATCTCAGCGTCTAACTCGTCCTAGGACGCGGGCTACAACCCCGAGTGTGTTGGCATTCTTACTTTTGATCGGATGCAATCATGCAAGCGCTTTACCTCCAGCGCCTTCACGGTCGCTCTACCATCGCCTCGCTCGACTACTTCTCCAGCAGCCGCGCCAGTACATTTTTCCTTAAGGACTTTGCGTTCAATGAATGAAGGTCAATTAAGCAAGCCAGCTACTCAGGCGGCCAGAAGACGTGGGTGTGCTCGTGTCGTGATTGCCCATGGTCCGTAACTCTTAACAAGAAGAGGCCGTCCTCAAGCACCTCATCAGAGTTGGCGTCGATACCGACGGGCTCCTGGTTTGTCAGCAAGTTCGACATCAATCACGCTGACTTTTGCACCAGCATCCGCGACTGCAGCAGCAGGCAAATGACAGAGCTGAACAGGTTTCGCAGCTCGGTGCTCGACGGTCTCGACAGTTCTTGCTCGCGTGTTGCACACGCACTCGCTACTCTCGACAACGTCAGCACTCAAGGCAAAAGCTCAGCGACCTACCGCAGCCTCAGTCTGGCTCGTTCTAGTGTGGTGGACGCGAAGGCCGTCTCGAACGAGTACGCTCAGCTACCATCGTTTCTCCGTGAGCTCTGTTCGCAGAACCCTGACTCCCGCATGTGTTGCCAAGTCAACGCTAATGACCGCTTCTACCGCTCCTTTGTCGCCTTTGGCTCTGTCGTTCGACTACAAGATCAGTGCCTTCCTGTTTTTGAGACTGATGGCGCTCATATGAAGTCGCCTCTGTACAACGGCGTCTGCCTCGTGCTCATCGCACGAGATGGCGCTGGTCGCAACGTGCCTGCTGCCATCGCGTTCGTCCCCAAGGAGACGACGGCCAACTTCGCGTGGGGCTTTTGCCAATGTGTTGCGGCGGGCTTTCGCCTCTGGGACGCCACGCTCTTTTGCGACCGAGGAAAGAGCTTCCAGCTCAGGTCGAGCTGGCTCGCCGCGGCATCGTGGTTCATTTGAAGTTCTGCACTGGACACATAGTTCGGAACGTGGTCGATCGCTTTGGTTCGGTCGTCGCCGACATCGACAGCGTCGGTCCGTTTGTCTACCGCGTCCAGACGAGCTCGTCCGTTCATGAGTACTATATCGCGAGAAAGCAGAGGTCTGGTTGCGGCAAGGCAGCACGGTCACGCCACGAGCCAAGTCCAAGTTCGACAAGGAAGTCGGTGTGATCAGCCGATTGTTCGTTCAATCGCTCGGTGGATCGAGGCACCTCGCCGTCGATCGCGCTGTTCACAGCGCAGTGGCGGCCAAAGACAACACCGTGGACACAGCAACAGGCTCGTGTCGTCGTTGCGCTGCGAGAGAGCACCTGATGGCGCCGTGTCGGCATCTCCTCGCCGTGCACTGGCGTATCAACAAGGGCCCCACAAGCGACGGCACGCCGATATTTGACCTCTTCCACTCGGCGTGGCTAGCTGAGTCGTTCCTGACCGCGTTCACAAGCTGCAGCATCTCCATCCCGACCGCATGCGACTTGGTTGCGTCGTGTGATGTCACACGACCGCCGCGCTACAATCAAGCGGGGGCTCGACGACTGGCAAAAGATGTTGCGAGACGGACCAAGCGAATCCCGAGCGCTGGAGAACGTCCACACCGTGCGTCGCAAGTGACCAAGGCATCGTCCGCTAGTGCCGTAGCAGACGCGATGTTCCCTGAGGTTCGCGGCTCCATCATAGTGCCACGCTCGGCGTACCGATGCGGCTTGTGTCAAGCGTACGGACACAACAGGGCAACGTGTCCATCACGCGGCACGGCGCGCGATGACCAAACACTGCCAGGATTGTATGTCGTCAGTGCATGTCCGCTCATCGAGCTAGGCATCGACGAATTGCTTTAGCATTCATGCTCACTTCAGCGGTAGTGTTCATTGATCTGCGCGACGCGAGCGAGCAAAACACAGTTCACATAGTCAGTCAGCACTAACGGAGACAGCACACGCAGCACTCGCTGTGGACGCAGCGCAGGGTCATGCTGCACGACGCACCATGCACTCGCTCATTGCACCTCGAACAGCGCTCGTGCTGCTCGCTCGTTCGTTTTGCCACGGTGAGCACTGTTGAGTTGACGACGCTCAACGAACATAAACATGCGCTTGTCACGGTTTTTGAAAATTGTGTCACATTTGTTCAGGTTTTTGAAAAAGTTCCTCAGCGCAGCCCCTCTGCGCTTCACCACATCGCTTCCTCGTAAGACCACGTGTAAGCTACGTCACAGAACGCACTCCCGTGACAACCTCGACTTGTGCCTCCAGCAAGATTGACCGAGCATTCGGGTTGGTGTGGAGCATGGAGTACCGACGCAGGTTAGACTCTGTTGTGAATGCGGCCCGAGCATGAAGAACACTTTGAGCTCAAAACCGAGACTCGTTCACAAGCTCAGTCCGATTCGCTCGGGTAGACGCTAGATCGTGAGAGGTCAAAGAATGATCATGATTACAGCCGTCTGCGCGGTATGCTACGTACATTACAACGATGATGTGGGTCACCATGCATAACTGTAAATAATTGCTCAGTCGTCGTTTACGACTCTACCTCTGTTATGTATGTAGCTGAGTCGACCCTTTTGTGGCACGTAACATAATCGTCGCGAGGGTACAAAGTGCAAACCTCGCATCAAACTTGCAAGCGTGGTGACGATGAAACGCAAGGCGTGTTTGTTGTATGGATGCAGCGCGAGCGAGCACATTCTTGGAGTCTCTTTGTGATGTATGGGTGCTCTGTGGTATCCAGAATTACCTCGTTGAAGAGTAACAGACTTTGGAGCACGCACACTCGAGGCAACTAAGCGAGCTCTCTGTTATGGTGCGTGTTTGTTTGTTTCGGTGTCACGGTCACTGTTTAAGGTTGTTAATGTTATAGTCAATAAATGTTCCATAAATACACGCAAACAAAAATAGACCGACTCTTCAAAACTAAACATAAGGTGAGCGACCAATGTATGGCGGAAAAATGGATGCTTTAGCTTTTCTTGCGTAATTCACTTCAAACACATTCTCTTCGAGCCTAATCAATATCAATCAAAAGTGCGAAAGAAGCACTATTTTAACAGGTGCTTTGCATGTCGTAGACACCACTTTAAAGCGATATTCGTTTTCGTGATAGAGTTTTATGGCAGCGTTTTTCAGACGGAACAGTTTTTGGCTGGTGAAAATGAATACAAAGTCAAGTGAACGTTGATCATTTCCGTGATGCGATCCAAAATCTACAAAGCTTTCATCACAACAATGCTGTACGATAGCATTTGCAAAAACAACTGCTTTCCTTTGGCTTGCATCCATTTTGGCAAAACTGTTGTTGATCAACAGCGTGTTTTGAGAGGCAACATTTGACTTGATGTTTGTATTAAATGACACACCCTACGTTTTCCTCACATTCGGCCATAAACTGACAGACCCTGGTATAGACTAATCAGACTCGTCAATTTCTTTATTCTTGCGATTCGATTGGATATTGCCAATATTCCACCATTATTTGGTCGTCGGCCATAATGTGATCGTTTACCGTAGCCTCTTCCAATTAGCTCTGGATTTGCTGTTTAGTTGTTCCGTCTCTTCCTAGGCATTTTCTGTTTAGGAATGCCGAAAGGTTGTCGACTTTTGTCAACTTTGGAGATCGATAAAGCTTTTCGGGCCATTTGCTCTTGAAAGTCAACACGTCATACGTATGCAAATTGCTTCACTTTTCCGATAGGTTTTATCCATTCCTGGTTATATATCCAGTCTGGTTTCATGGGGGTTATCCTGTTTTCACGGGTTTATCTTTTCTGATTTTATGAGCTTTATCCTTTCCTGGTTTCATGGTTTTTAGATAGAAGTTTGGGTTTGGGTTCG
Source organism: Pythium guiyangense (assembly GCA_003730235.1). NCBI lineage: Eukaryota > Oomycota > Peronosporomycetes > Pythiales > Pythiaceae > Pythium > Pythium guiyangense. Next base: position 141,945 of record QXDM01000141.1, read on the forward strand.
GTTCGGCTCATTTAGGTGTCTCCTCTGAATTGATATTTGTAGATTCAGGAACAGACCACGTATATGCTAATTGGACGTGTGTGGATAAATGTGGATCTGCAAGAGTTGTGTTTGCGTGCTCTACTCTTCAAATGTGTGTCCATTCGTCATCTCGTTCACGTAAATAGCCATAAACAATTGTTTACGCGCCACGTGTCTTTGGATCCACCTGTGTGTTCTGTGACCATTCGTCCTCTTGTCGTCTCGCTCTGGCTCACATCGCAATGCCAACAAGCGCGGCGCATCGATCGAGCGATTATGCCTGTTGACACAACGAGCATGCGCTCATCATGCGCTCACGAGCACATGAGCATCCCCTCCCTCCTCGCCGCGCGACGCCGAGGTGTCGCGACACAGTGATAGGGCGAGCAAGCAAGCGATTCGATCGATCGTTGTCGGGCGATATTGCTCTCCGGTTGCTGTTGTTACGCAGTCGATGCCGACTTGATCACAATAGACCAGAGCAGAGCTGAGCTCTGATGGCTGGATGCATGCTCTCATACTCATTGCTGGCTTTGTTCTACAAGGCAGTGCGCGCCTCGAGTATCTGTGCTGTGGCTCGACGCCTTCCTTGCTTTAGTAGACGGACAGGCAAGTAAGCGATGCTTCAGCGAACGAATGAGTGCTGAGTGAATGGACGAATGAAGCGCCAGGTCGCTCAGGCGGCTCACTCAAGGCGACTACCACCGAGAACGTACGATTGAGCTCACCAGGTTCATTTGGACACAGACCGATCCAGCAAACGGCAGCAACAACAACAACAACACGGCAAGGAAGACGACGACGAATGAATGAATGAATGAATGAATGAGCACATCGACCTATCCACCGACCATCCATGCGTTCGTTCGCTCGTTCATCTACATGCACATGCGCATTTGCACTTGCACATGAAGAGTGTCGCCGTCACCACAGCCATAGCAACAACCAAGCAGCAGCTGGGGACCGCGAGACGACCTCCAGGAGGTCTACAGACAGACAGCCAAACAAGCGTCAAGCGTCAAGCGTCAACGCCTGCTCGATCGTGCTCGTGCTCGTGTGCTCATGTGCTCGTGTGGTGTAGGGACGGCGTGTGTTGACGTCAAACAAAGTTCAGTCTCTGCGGCTCGGCTGTGCTCACTCACTCGCGAGTGTGTGTGTGTGTGTGTGCCGCAGATTCAGATTTGAGTGTGCGCGTCAACGCCTCGCAAATGACTGGATGTTGACGCGCCTCAAGAGAGCGAAGCTTGGGTTTTGTATGGCGAGTGTCTTTTGCGGTGCCCAGGCTCAGGCACAGGCGCTTTCAGATTTTCAGAGCTCCAGAATTTCAGAGCTTCAGACTGCGACCAACAACACATGACTTGCGCGTCTGCGAAAAAGTGTATATGTATGCAGTGTGTCGCGCGCACAGGCGAGATCGAGTGAGTCGAGAGACCGAGAGAGGATGCGCGCGCCCGCCTGCTCAACGCGGCAGCACTCGGCCCGACCTCCTCGTGTCCGCTCATTCTCTCATTTGCTGCGCTCGGAGCGAGTCACCTCGTCCTCCTCCTTTCGTCTGCAACACAACACACCACCACATCACACCACACGCTCTTTTGCAGCAGCAGCAGAGACAGCAAGGCCGCGAACGAGCACGAGCACGCTCCGTCGCCACCCTTCGCTGAACGAGAGATCCATCCATTGACCGGCTGAGCCATCATCGCTCCTACGTCTCGAGACGCAAGACACACACACAACTGCTTCATCAAGCACCAAGCAATATGACGCAAGAACTCCCCAAGGTGGAGATCCACTACAACGACGCCAAGACGCTTATGGCGCACGGTCCGCGCGTGCTGCACGACCACATCTCGACGGCGGTCGAGACTGCGCTCGGCAAGTCGCTTCCGCAGATGGAGGTGCGCGTGAAGAACCTGTCGATCCACGCGGACGTGGTCGTGTCGGACGACAGCGGCAGCGCCAAGTCCGAGCTGCCGACAATCGCGAACCACCTCAAGAAGAGCTTCGGCAAGGTCGGCGCGAAGAAGCGCGTGGTGAAGAAGCAGATCCTGCACAACGTCAACGCCGTGTTCAAGCCCGGGTCGATCACGCTGCTGCTCGGACAGCCCGGGTCGGGCAAGTCGTCGCTCATGAAGGTGCTCAGCGGGCGCTTTCCGCAGGGCAAGAACGTGCACATTGACGGCGAGATGACGTACAACGGCACGCAGCAGAGCGAGCTGCTCAAGCGCCTGCCGCAGTTCGTGTCGTACGTGACGCAGCGCGACAAGCACTTCCCGACGCTCACGGTCAAGGAGACGCTCGAGTTCGCGCACGCGTGCTGCGGCGGCGAGCTCTCGGAGCGCGCGGAGAGCCACTTCACGAACGGCACGCCGGAGGAGAACAAGATGGCGCTCGAGGCGGCGCGCGCGCTGTACAAGCACTACCCGGACATTGTGATCCAGCAGCTCGGTCTCGACAACTGCCAGGACACGATCGTGGGCGACGCCATGCTGCGCGGCGTCTCGGGCGGCGAGCGCAAGCGCGTGACGACGGGCGAGATGCAGTTCGGCAACAAGTACGTGACGTTCATGGACGAGATCAGCACGGGTCTCGACAGCGCCGCGACGTTCGACATCATCACGACGCAGCGATCGATCGCCAAGAAGTTCCGCAAGACGATCGTCATCGCGCTGCTGCAGCCGTCGCCCGAGGTCTTTGCGCTCTTTGACGACGTGCTCATCCTGAACGACGGCCACGTGATGTACCACGGTCCGCGCGACGCGATCGTGGGCTACTTCCGCGACCTCGGCTTTGTGTGTCCGCCGCGCCGCGACGTCGCCGACTTCCTCCTCGACCTCGGCACGGACCAGCAGTACCAGTACCAAGTGGACGTGCCGGCGGGCAAGACGATCCCGCGCAAGGCGAGCGACTTTGCCGACGTCTTTGCGCGCTCGGCCGTGCACGATGCGATGCTCGAGAACCTCCACGGTCCGTATGACCCGGTGCTGCTGCACGACAAGGAGAAGCACGTGGACCCGCTGCCCGAGTTCCACCAAGGGTTCTTGGAGAGCACGGCGACGCTGATGGCGCGCCAGACCAAGGTGACGATGCGCAACACGGCGTTCCTCAAGGGCCGCGCGCTCATGGTCATCATCATGGGTCTGCTCTACGCGAGCGTGTTCTACCAGTTCGACGTCAAGGACGCGCAGGTGGTCATGGGCATCATCTTTGCGGCCGTGTTGTTCCTCGCGCTCGGCCAGGCGTCGCAGATCCCGACGTTCCTCGCGGCGCGCGACGTGTTCTACAAGCAGCGCGGCGCCAACTTCTTCCGCACGGCGTCGTACGTGCTCTCGAGCTCGGTGAGCCAGCTCCCGCTCGCGCTCATGGAGAGCGTGCTCTTCGGCTCGCTCGTGTACTGGATGTGCGGCTTCGTGCCGACGGTCGGCGCGTACTTGATCTTCGAGCTGATGCTGTTCCTGACGAACCTGGCGTTCGCCGCCTGGTTCTTCTTCCTCGCGTCCATGTCGCCGGACCTGCACGTGGCGAAGCCGATCTCGATGATCTCGGTGCTCTTCTACATCCTCTTTGCGGGCTTCGTGATTGCGAAGGAGCAGATCCCGGACTACTTCATCTGGATCTACTGGATCAACCCGATCGCCTGGTGCGTGCGCAGCCTCTCGGTGAACCAGTACCGCAACGAGCGCTTCGACAAGTGCGTGTACGAAGGCATCGACTACTGCACCAAGTTTGGCCAGAAGATGGGCAAGTACTCGCTGAGCCTCTTTGACGTGCCGTCCGAGAAGGAGTGGGTCTGGTACGGCGCGGCGTTCATGGTGTTCTCGTACGTGCTCTTCATGTCGCTCTCATACGTCGCGCTCGAGTACCACCGGTTCGAGAGCCCCGAGAACGTCACGGTCGGCAGCAGCGGTGACGACGACGACAAGGACGCATACGGACTCGTGCAGTCGCCGCGCGACGTGATGGGCGCCGTGTCCGACAGCGCCGTGATCCTCGAGGTGAACGACCATCGCGAGAAGAACTTTGTGCCGGTGACGCTGGCGTTCAAGAACCTGTGGTACTCGGTGCCGGACCCTGCGAACCCGAAGGAATCAATCGACTTGCTCAAGGGCATCAGCGGCTTTGCGCACCCGGGGTCGATGACGGCGCTCATGGGCTCGTCCGGCGCCGGCAAGACGACGCTCATGGACGTGATCGCGGGTCGCAAGACCGGCGGCCAGATCCGCGGCGACATCCTGCTGAACGGCCACGCGGCGACGGACCTCGCGATCCGCCGCTGCACGGGCTACTGCGAGCAGATGGACATCCACTCGGAGGCGTCGACGATCCGCGAGGCGCTGACGTTCAGCGCGTTCTTGCGCCAGAGCGCAGACGTGCCGGACAGCAAGAAGTTCGACTCGGTGAACGAGTGCCTCGACCTGCTCGACTTGAACCCGATCGCGGACCAGATCATCCGCGGCAGCTCGGTGGAGCAGATGAAGCGCCTGACGATCGGCGTGGAGCTCGCGGCGCAGCCGAGTGTGATCTTCCTGGACGAGCCCACGAGCGGTCTCGACGCGCGGTCGGCCAAGGTGATCATGGACGGCGTGCGCAAGGTGGCGAACACGGGCCGCACGATCGTGTGCACGATCCACCAGCCGTCGACCGAGGTGTTCATGCTCTTTGACAGCCTGCTGCTGCTCAAGCGCGGCGGCGAGACAGTCTTCTTCGGCAACCTCGGCAAGAACGCGAGCGAGCTGATCACGTACTTTGAGCGCGTGGACGGCGTGGCGGCGCTCGAGGACGGCTACAACCCGGCGACGTGGATGCTCGAGGTCATCGGCGCCGGCGTGGGCAACACGAACGGCCAGGCGACCGACTTTGTCGCGCTCTTCAATGCGAGCGCGAACAAGCGCGTGCTCGACGCCGAGCTGGACAAGGAGGGCGTGTCGCGTCCGTCGCCGGCGATCCCGGCGCTCGAGTTTGGCTCGAAGCGCGCGGCGACCGAGGCGACGCAGATGAAGTTCCTCGTGAAGCGCTTCTTCGACTTGTACTGGCGCACGCCGTCGTACAACCTCACGCGGTTCATCATCTCGCTCATCCTCGCGCTGCTCTTTGGTCTCGTGTTCATCGACGCCGAGTACAAGTCGTACCAGGGGATCAACGCCGGCGTGGGCATGGTGTTCATGACGACGGTCTTCATCGGCCTCATCTCGTTCAACAGCGTGCTGCCGATCGCGTCCGAGGAGCGCGCGTCGTTCTACCGCGAGCGCGCGTCGCAGACGTACAACGCGCTCTGGTACTTTGTCGGCTCGACGCTCGCGGAGATCCCATACGTGTTCCTGAGCTCGTTCCTGTTCACGGCCGTGTTCTTCCCCATGGTCGGCTTCACGGGCGTCGGCCGCTTCTTCTTCTACTGGCTCAACACGTCGCTGCACGTGCTGCTGCAGACGTACGTGGGCCAGTTTTTGTCGTACGCGCTCCCGAGCGTCGAGGTCGCGGCGATCATCGGCGTGCTGCTCAACTCGATCTTCTTCCTCTTCATGGGCTTCAACCCGCCAGGCGACGCCATTCCGTCGGGCTACAAGTGGCTCTACTACATCACGCCGCAGCGGTACTCGCTCTCGATCCTCACGGCCATTGTCTTTGGCGACTGCGGCGACGACGCGAGCGAGATCGGGTGCCAGGTCATGGCGAACACGCCGGCGACCATGGACGCGGGCATGACGGTCAAGGAGTACGTCGAGAGCGTGTTCCTGATGAAGCACAGCGACATCTGGCGCGACTTTGCCATCGTCATCGGCTTCATCGTGCTCTTCCGCGTGCTCGCGGCGCTCTCGCTGCGCTACATCAACCACCAGAAGCGATGAGCGATTGGTGCAAGCGGAGCGCAGAAGTAGTCGCGACGTTCGCAACGCCCGCGTGTGAGTCAGTCGGAAGGTCTGGTCTGGACAGCAGAACCACCACACCACCACACATCACATCACACATGCACATGCGCAAGATAGCTAGCCAGCTAGATAGACCACCAAACTGATAGATCCATCAATCCACACACCATGTATCCACAGACACTTGCGTGAGCTTGAGGGCGCTCGTCCACGCACGAGCAGCAGAAGCATCCACGACTGACTGCATCATGTGAGCTTGCTTGTGCTACGACGACCGCCACCATATCACTTGGGCGCTCAGCTCTTGCTGCTCGCCAGCTGACTTGAGTGCTACTTGCTTGGACACACTTGGCCTCCGCACGTGAAGCATGCATGCTCTGTCAAGTGCCGTCCGAGCCGGTGCGTCACGGGATGATCAGGAAGCAGCAACGTTACTCGCGTAGTAGCAGAAGCAGGGGAGGTGGATTTGCAACGAGTACCGTGCCGTTGAGCAGACCAGAGCGAGAGCACGGGGGTTATGCTTGGCTGCGTGGTCGTCCCCCATTGCTCGGTGCACACCGAGCGCTGTCGTGTGTGTCGAGTCGGTCAAGTCGTAGGACACGAAAGCTACGACTGTGACACATTAGCGTCAACCAGGTCATGATCATGATGCTCGACGAAGCGTACCGAGTGAGAATGGCCACGCACTGGCGGCAGGTAGTGCCAGCGCGCTTTAGCTCCATGGTCGAGGCTCTCGCTGCATGCGAGGTTGAGCCGAGCTGTCGTACGAACGAGAGCACGAGGCTGAGCATGCCTGCACGCGCGTCGGTGAGCTTGTGCTCGCTTTCGCACTTGCAGCGTGTGGCTGCAGCTCGGTGGCGTCCCAGAGAGCACGCTGCGAGTTGACGCTTGGACGTCTTGGTGGCGAGAGGGTCCTGTCTGTCGCTCGCGCGTGGACGCAACGCGAGTGACACTCTCGTGATCGATCGCCGAGCGCATGCACACTCGACGACGCGCGTTCGAGTAGTCCCTCGTAGAGCCTACGCGCGCTGTCAATACACTCGGCGACCGCGATCCAGCAGATCGTTGTCTCAATGCGCACATGTGCAAGACTTCGAGCTACGTCACTGAAGGACACCAGCACACACGCCAACATAAGCACAAGCAGCACACGCGGCGACTCGGGGCTTGCTCGGTTCCTGCTGCTGGAGCCGTCGAGCTGACTCCTTGCGCGGCACCGTCTCTGCGACTCGCAGGACCTCGGAGCTCCGGTTCGCGTGAAGCTCCTACCGCGGTCTCTGCGCCGTCAAGCAGGCACAAGCTTGAAGCGCGCGCGCCATCCGATGTGTGCGCCATACAAACGATCAGATGTCGGTGGAGCGAGTGCCACTTCGCGACGATCCCAGATGGCGCGCGAGTGTGCTGGTTATGTGTGTGTGCACGCGCGACTAACGACGATCGTGCATGCATGCGCTGCGTTGGTGTCGAGACAGCAGGGCGTTGACGACGGCATGGAGCTGAAAGAGCCTCCGTCTTCTCCTCTCTCACACGCGCTCGCACGCTCGCACACACACACACGCAAGTGAAGAAGCCTCACGATCACGAGAGCTCATTCCTACATTTGCCCACTCGGACAAATACCTCTCAGCTCTTCGATCATGAAGACGTTTGCGCTCGCCACTGTCGCGGCCGTCGCGCTCCAGGCCAACTCGGCCCAGGCGTTCTGGGACAACGGCCACTTGCTCGTCGGCGAGGTCGCCTCGCAGCTCCTCGCGCCAGCGGACCGCTGGAGCCTCGAGTGCGTGCTCACCAAGTGGGAGGACGACTTCCCGAACACGAACAGGATTTCGACCGCGGCGATCTGGCCGGACCTGATCAAGTGCTCCAAGCCGTCGGTGTCGTGCTCGTCGCCGCTGCTGCCGTCGTTCTCGATGATGGAGAAGTGGCACTTTGTGAACCTGCCGCTGAACGTGAACGGCACCAAGTGGGGCGGCCAGGAGCCGGACCTGAACCTCTTCAAGTCGTCGTTCGGCGGTTGAGGGCATCGACGTGCTTGAGAAGACGTTCACGACGCTCGCGACGACCAAGGTCGAACTGGGCTGCGAACCTCGTGCTGCGCAACCTCATCCACATCGTCGGCGACCTGCACCAGCCGCTTCACGTCGTGGCGGCCGTGAGCGAGACGAACCCGGCGGGCGACCAGGGCGGCAACCTGTACAAGTTTGCCTCGCCATGCGCGTTCTCGAACCTGCATGCGCTCTACGACGCTGTGGGCGGCGAGTACGTCAACTACTGGAGCAACAACACGCGCGCGATCCAGCCGGCGCTGAGCGCGAACGCCACGGCGCTCATCAAGGCACTCCCGGCGGACGCCGACGCGATCAACTTTGCGCAGTACAAGGCACTGTCGTTCGCGGGACTTCTCGGCCGCGGGTGACGATCAAGGCGCTCTTCCGCCAGATCATCCTCGAGTCATACAACCTCTCGACGAGCGCCGTGTACCCGAAGCTGAACCTGATGTACAACGCCGCGGGCTTTGTCGAGTGTCCGTCGCCAGAGTACGTCGCGTTTGTCAAGGCGCTGATGAAGAACCCGCATTGCACTCGCGGCCAGCGCCTCGCAGTCGTGCTCACGCAGATCGCGCGTCAGTTCCGCGCGCTCGGCCTCGCCAAGTAGATCGATCATCATCACGTCATAGCATCGCCACGTTGGCGTCAGTAGCCACGCAGAGACGGACACTGCGACTGTAGCGTGTTCCCTGTGCTTCTATCACTTCCTAGCAGCTCCTCACTTGGAACATGAGCGTGGTTTGCTTGGCACGTGTGGTCGTGCGTCTGAGACTTGGTGATGGCCAAGTGTCCGCGTCCTTGCGATAGATGATGAAGGATGGTGATGTGTGTTCGTTGGCATACAGTCGCGCTCCAGCGCGTCAATGGACGCATCAAGTCGATCGACTGCGCGCGCGTATATGTGTCGACAGCCTATGCGCGGCGCTTCTTCGCCGGCGCAGCCTTGGCTTTCCCAGCAGCCGCTGCTTTGCGCTTTGGCGCGCCGTCCCCAGTTGCAGCAGCAGCGCGACCTCGCGGCTTCTTCTGGAACTTGCTCACGTCAATGTCGTCGTCGTCGTTGTCCTCTGGCTCGCTCTCAGCGTCGGACGGCGGCGGGAGCGCGTCGTCATCAGGTCCTGCAGCGGCCTTGCCACGCCCTTTCTTCACAGTCATCGAGCCCAAGGACGACTCGACCACGCCCTGCGCCTTGTGCACGGCCTTGTTGTACTGGCGCGTGAACGCCGTCTTGGCTTTCGTATCGAGCTCGCGTACGAGTGGGCGCTTCACGCCTGGGAACTTGAAGCTCTCCATCGACTCGGTCAGGTCCTCGCGGCTGATCTCGCACGCGTCGAGGAGCTCAATCACTTCAGCAATGTGCTGCAGCACGTGGCGATAGCCCACGTACACGAGAGTTAGCATCAGTCGCTCCAGAAGCCAAAACAATGTCGTCGTACCTCTTCGCCGGACAGGAGCTTCTGGAGCAAGATCTCCTTCATGTACGGCACGTAGTCCATGCGAATGACTTGCGCGACCCGGACGCGTGCGCGCGCATGCGCACTGAGAGCTCGCTCAAGAGCCGCTTCGACTTGCCAGCAGTCGAGTTCTTGCCGAGCCAGCCACCACCGCCACACACCCGAGTCGGTCCGTCAGGCATCACACCCTACACACGAGCAGATGACGGACGTACTTGGAGAACTCGGGGTGGCCGATGAACCCAGCCGAGTGCACACACACGCTGCGACGTTGAGCGCCGCTTGCTTCGTGAGCAAGTCCCAGCGCTGCTCCGAGCGCACGCGACTCGCGACGAGGTCGCTCTCAGAGATGAACTCGGACGCGTGACGGCTTCGAGCTTCTCATCAGACGTCGTGCGGTTGCTCATGATGCTCTGGATGTAGTTCTCCTGGACCATGAGCGGCATGAAGTCGTAGTCGACAAAGTACGCTTCGTTCCGCGCGTCGAACGACGCGTCGCGCTGGAAGATCTGCTGCGTCGCGCTGAACGGATTCAAGCGCAGGCTCTCGTCCTTGTTGTGCTGCGACGCCGGGTTCACCAAGTCGCTGTACGTGACCTTGGACGTCGTGAGCTTCCACTTTTGCATCTGCGTGAGGAGCTGCCGAATGTCGTTGCCGCATCGATCAGCAGCTTCTTCGATCGCGTTCTTCTCGACCTCAAGGCCCTCGAGCGCGCCGATCTCGATCAAGCGCTTGCTGATCTGCTGCTTCGTCGGTCGGCGCATGCGCAAGTCGTACGAGTGATTCGCGAGCGACCGGACCTTGGGACTCTGCCGGTCATTGCAGATGCAGATGATCGGCGTCTTGGACTTCTTGATCAAGAGAATCAGCTCCGCCGTGCCGCCGCGGTCGCCGCCCGACATGCCGTCGACTTCGTCCATGATGATCACGCGCTTGGCGAGGTGCATTGGCGCGTTCGCGTTTGTACCAGGGCGACCGAACTGGAGCGCGCGCGACCCGAGGACGTTTCAGACCAGTCTGGAGCATCTTCTTGCTCCGCGTGTCGCTCGCGTTCAGCTCCGTGCACTCAAAGCCCGTCTCGCGCGCGATCAAGTTGGCGATCGTCGTCTTGCCAATGCCCGGTGGACCGGAGAGCAAGATCGTCTTGGCGCCGCGGTTCTCTGCGAGCTTGGTCGTGAACGGCACCTTCTTCGTGCCTTTGACGTGCACAGCGTCCCAGTCCTGGAGCCACTGTTTCATGCGCTTCCCGAGCTCGACGTTCCCAATCATGTCCTCGAGCTTCTTCGGCTTGTACTTGTCGGTCCAGAGCATGTTGTCGTCCAGTCTGTAGGCAATCAGCGCGTCAGTCTCAGTACCTAACGACCGCCC